>VZTG01002436.1:216014-458010 GCA_013397845.1 Melanocharis versteri
AAAAAAAGGAGAGAGAGACTTTAAGGGTCTGGGAATAACAGTTTGAACTTTTAACATCCCCTATTCCCCTATGCTTTTCTTTTCCTTTCTTACTTAAAGGCAGACTAAGAAATTTTGGCAAAGAGTTTATTTTATTTTGAAGAACCAGTTTTTGTAATATCTAAGAATGATAGGAACATTCTCAAAGCTTTAAAAACCCAATGGGCCTTTGCTGATAGTGTCACTGAGAGAAATCCAGATGCTGCAGCAGGGAGATCCTGAAAACAGAATTCCTTCAGCTCCTGTGTCCAGCCCCAGCCATACACAAGCCTTCAGCTGAGAAAGTAAAAAGAAGACTCATGAAATGAAGTATTGTTTTCTCCCCAAACCCTGTAGCTTTTCAGGAAACGAGCTGTATGGAAGCCTGATGGAGATAATTCCTGAGCTAGTCACTAATTTGAAAAGCCTGAGGGAAGGGCTTTCTTGAAGACAGTTTTACATCGATATTATTTTCCTTGCATTTTAAGGGCCAACATTTTTTACAGCGGTGGTGGTGTATTTTCTTTGATTTTTTTTTTCTGGAAGGGAAAAGATGGTTTATTATGCAATCAGAGAAATCTGAGACATCTGAGACATATCACAAAGCTTGTGATAGAACTGTACAATTTGGGGTCTCTGTCACAAGGCAAGTCTGTTACACTGAGTTCCTGTGTCCCATTCTCCTGAGTGGTGCCGGTGTGCAAAGGTCTGGTGAGGCACCCGAGCAGTAGCAATCTCTTCCTGCCAAAAATAAACGGGAAGCGGGGAGCTTAATTCCAGCAGGACCTGGTTAATCTGTGCTTAGATTATCTCAATTGCGCCCAGGATTAGGAAACGCTTTAGCAGGGACTAATCTTACCCGGTGGACAGCAGCCTGTCTGACTTCTTAATCCCATCCCTTGACTCCCAGGACTTGACTTCCAAGACAGATGGGTCCTGAGCACCCTCGTGGCCAGGCCCTGCCCATGTGGGGCTGTGCCTCTCTGTGGGGCTGTGGTGGGGAGCCCCGACATAGTTTCAGGTCTTTTGCGCAGCAAACTCCGCATTTGGTCGCCCTTTCTTCCTTCTTTCCCCTCCTTCTACACTAAGCAGGAATCAGGCAGAAGGCTCTGAGCCCTGTGCAAAGCGTTGGGCAGGACGAGACAGGGCTGTGTTAATTACCCTGATTTTCTGAAGAGACGCCGCGGTGGAAGATGAAAGGGAAAACAGCTGATGTGAGAGCATTTCTTTCTGCCAAGTGATGTTTTGAGAAGGTCTCCAGTGGTATTTCCGCGGTAGTGTAACTGAGTTGGGTGCCCTGAACCTCAGACAACCTTCTGGGAAGGTAACTCCATCCAGCCTCTGCCCTCTGGAAAGGAAAATAACTCAGGGCGCAGCTGCGATGGAAATCCCCCACTTCAGGGAAAACAGGGAAAAAACCCCACCAAAACAAGCAAACAATAATAAAAAACCCATATTTTTTGCTTGTTTCGAGAGAAATAAAACATCTTTTGCACTTTTTGACAATTAAAAAAGCCCAAAAACCCCAAGAGGATGTTGCTAGTAATAAGCAATGCAAAAAACCTCACTAATTTCTTGTTTGCAAAATGGCAGAATTTCGAGCAGCTGAATTTGGGAAGCAAAGTAGAGGTTTGCAAGAATGAAACACTCATGTGGCTGGCATCCAGCAGCTCCCCTGCCGGGGAGGAAAAGCCTCTAACACAGATTATCCAGCAGTTTATGCAGCTCAGCTTCAGCGGGGAGACCTTTACGACAGCATACCTCCCAGCAGCTCTGGTTATGAAACCCCAGAGCTCATCCCTGCGGTGCCTCCGGCCCCCTCCCCGCAGCATCACCTCCTGCAGAGGCTGCCTCCTGCCCAGCCTCCCCCTTCCCAAGGCTGTGCAATTCCCAAACTCGGACAGTGCCCAAAAGCACTGCTGAGCCATAATTGCTGCCTGAGGTGAGAATTACAGAGGCCCTTGAGAGAAAGGCAAAAAGAAAAACAAAGCCCCTGCCCCAAACAAATCAGCAAAGCAGCAGCAACAGCAACAGCAAATAACCCCTGCGTGATTTAAAGACTTGAAAGAAGCAATAAATAAAGTCAATTAGGCCACAGACTTTGCCCTGGCTTATATGGAGCCAGCCTGGTAGAAAGAAGGGCAAACCCAAAACCCGTTAGCCACAAAAGCATCTCTTCTTCGTACTCTAAAAAACCCACTCAAATAAAAAAACATTAAAATGGGGGTGGTGGAGGTGACGCCAGGAAGAAAAGGGGAGCAAAAGGGTGGGTCCTGCTGGGGAACAGGCTGATGGTGAGGAAGGAGCCCCACTGCCAGCTCTCGACCTCCCCTCCTGCTCAGGAGGGCCCCTCAGCCGCGGGGGTGGCTTTGCAAGCACCGTGCTCCAAGCGCCCACGCTCTGGGTGTGAAGGTAACATCAAAGATGTTCCCAAGGGATGGGGGACCTGCTTTGTCACCACCCCTCCCTGGCCCTGCTCAGTGCCCAGCAGGCAGGTCACAGCTGCCCAAAGGGCAGGGAAAGGGCTGGTCGTTCAAGTATTTAAGGCCAAGGTTAGGAAAGGATTAACGCAGCTTTTCCCAGACCTCGAACTCTTTTAATCAGGATTTACAGTTGTGAATTCACTGCTGAGGCCATTTACTGTCCCTCCTCCATCTTGCAACCCTCATATCCTTTACAAGAATGCTCTTTTGGTACCCCATAGGTACCTTTGCACATCCTACCCTTAATAGAAATTACCTAAAAACCACAGAGCTTTGGGACCCAGATACTCAATATGCTTCTGTGCTAAACATGCCACAGTGTCTCTTAACTCCTGACAACCATTATCCAGCTGCTGAATGAGCCTTATTATGAGCAATTTTTGTAAATCATATTGAAAGCGTAAAGTCAGAACGAAGAAAAAAAATGGATCTCGGGTCATGAACTGCAGCAACACCTGGCAGGTTGGTTAAAAAAAAAAAAGAGAGAAAAGCTAGGAAAATTGTTGACACAAGATCCTGGGGTGATACTTTACAGACATCAGCATGTATGTCACACCCAAGCCCAGGGCAGGGCTTACCCAGCCCTGCAGCTGCAGGGCTGACACCCATCGCAGCTGCCTGACACCGCACCCTGCACCTTTCCAGGAACCTCTCAGCAGCTTAGCTCGGAACGTGCCAAGGCCCAAAAGAATTTGAGACATGACACAAACTGGAGGGGGTTTTATGGACCGAAAATATTTCCGGTCCAAGGAAGGCTGTGGCAGACAGGCTCTGTATCGGCAGCAGCACGGTATTAGTTGGCAACTCCCCCCCTTTTGCCTCTGGTGCTTGGCGAGTCTCCGCAGCTCCGCTGTTGCAGGTGAGCGAGGTGCCGAGCAGGGGAGCAGATAAACGATGTGTGCTGTGGCCCCGGGCTGCTGCCTGCGTGCGCTGTGTCACTGGATTTAGAGCCGTGCACGGGCCATTGTGCTGTTCCGAGCCGTGGATTTGGCCATCGCTGATTAAGAGCCCTCCGGCGGGGACATTAACGAGCCGGGTAGCGCGCTGCTGGCTGCGGGCGCTTGTCACTGTCGCTGCAGAGGGCAGGACGGGGGTGTGCGAGCACTGTACCCGGCATCCAGACGGTCTCCTTCGGCTTTGCTGGAGCCCAAAGAATCTGTTTGTGTGTGTGTGAGGCACAGGGCGGCAGAGCGGTCCCGGGGGCCAGCGGGGTCTGCGGGTGGAGGAGCGTGGCAAGGAAGGGCTGCCCGGCGGGAGCAGGAGGGTGTTGGAGCGGCAGCGGGAGCGCTGGATTGCCAGGCGTCATCAAAGCCAGCGTCTCGGAAAAAAAAAAAAAAATAGAAGGCAGGGAGGCAGGAGGCCGGGGGAGCCGTGCAGGTGTGACAAATTAAAGATTAGCACTGCCGCGCATGGGGATGCTCCGCGCGGGCTGCGCTGCTGCCGGGCGTTTGTCTCACCGCCGGCTGCCGCTGCCGTCACGATGTGTGGCACATTTCTGACACGTCCTCCGGCTTCGCTGGGGCTGCCCTTGCCACGACACACGGCCGGCTGCGGCCCCGCCGCCCCCGAGCGTCCCTTCGCCAGCCCCCTCCCAGCTACACCCACTCATTAGCAGCTCACGGCGTGCAGCCTCGTCTTTGCCTGGAATCCTGCAATTACTCAGTGCGCTGGCTCAGACCTGGCTCCCGCACGGCAGTGAAACAAAGGCGAGTGGGAACAGGCAGCGCAGCTGCCGCCAGCCCCGCAGCCATCCCCGGGCGGGCAGCTCGGCCATGCGGGGGACAGGTAGGGTTCAGGTTTCAGGCTGGAATCAAAGCAGGAAGGGAATGGAATGGAATGGAATGGAATGGAATGGAATGGAATGGAATGGAATGGAATGGATCACCCATGAGCTGTAAAATAAGAGGAGGTTTTGTTTTATTTAGTGCGAGGCCATTTTGGCCGATGTAAAATATCTATCAAAATGGAGACAGAAAACAGTCCTGCCTGAAAACGTTGGGGCCAAATTGGCTTTGAGACTTGCATAGTCCTGAGCCAATTAAAATGCCATAATAATGCAATCTCAAAAAAAAGACGCGGTGTCTGCTAGTTATGAGACATATGCAAGAAAAGGAATCATTCCCCAGCCAGAAGGGTTTATCCAAGCGGCTCTCCGTGAGAAAATCAGTCGGTGAAAAGGGAGAGGAAATACCCTCAAAAGCAGCATTAGCCTAGATGCAAGTCTGGGCTCTGCTCCATGTTCGTGTTGCCTGTACTGGTGTCCCTGGAGCTCTCCAGGAGTTATGGGGCGTCTTTGCAGGTCTGGGAAGGTCCTGCCTGCACTGCAGGTCTCGTGCTTTGGGATGGCTTCATTGCAAATGACAGTTTTAGCCTCTTTGTTGAATTTCCCAGCCCTGATGAGTCTTTGGGAGACATGCGTCCCCCAGGTATATCAGCAGTAATGGAAAGTGCCACTGTCACTACAGGCACTAACTCATCATTTTGATGACCCATCGATCCCTGGAAGAGTCGAGTGGAGGGTAAAATAAATGTGGTTTGCTGGGACAGGAAGAGAGGAGGAGAATACTGAAGACATTTTGCTTCACTGGCCACTGAAATGAATGGAAAACTGTCCACTGGCTGCAGTGGACATAGGGCTGGACTGTGCCCATGCTCACCAGAAGTCGAGAGTCATACTGAAAGGCAACTCTCCAGCAGCCATCCCCTGCTAGGGGGAATCCCACCTGTGTCCCTCCAGAGCTGCCCAGAGGTGCCAAGGCTTGTGCTTGGTATTGCCTTGCTCTTTGGACCTGCCCGCTGCGAGAGGGGGACTCCCACACACTCTCCAAACTGCAGGCGGCTTCCAGGGCCGGTGGGGAAGACTGAGGCTCCCGCCCTGGGCCAGCAGAGCTGTGCAGTGGGTGCTGGGGAGCAGGAGTTTCCCGGAGGGAGCCGATTTCAGCCGGTGCCGCAGGCTGCAGCGAGCCCCGGAGGCCATCCCCTCTCCTGGGCTGCCACAGCCGAGTGCTGAGCTGGAGCTCATTAGTCCTGCTGGGAGGGAAGTTAATTAGCTCGGGGAAAACGCCGTGCTAATTTGCCTAACCGGCTTTGGGGACCAAGGTTAACCCCTCCAAGCCGGCTTGGACGCTGTGCCTCTGGCTGGGGCTCTGCCTCCCGCAGCCCGTGGGCTCCAGAGCGGCTTTGAACGTGGCACCCCTGCTCTTTGGGGGTCGTGTGAGCTCAGGTCTCCTGGCAGGGGGGACTGTCATCCCGAGGCAGCTCCGGTACCGCTGTGACGCCAACCGGTCCCACTCGGCAGGCAGATGGAACAGCCTCAGCTCTTCGCTGCAGACGCGGGCACAGCAGGGCGAGTGTCTCTGTGCCAAGCAGAGGTGCCGTGGCCGTGCCTTCCCGCGGCTGCCACACAGCTCAGCGCAGGATTTGCAGCCTGTGTGGCCATCTCTTCACACCCCTCTTCCCCATCCAGCTGTCCCCCACTTCCATGTTATGCACTGATTTCTCCGCAGGCCAGGGCTCTGACAAGGCTTCGTCTTTTCCTTTCTTTATCAGTCCCCCTTGTCTCGCAAGAGCGTAGAACTTGGACAGGGCGATTTGAACAGCGTGTGGAGCAGATGGAAGCAGGTCCCTGGCTGTGGCCAGGTGGAGGGAGCACTCAGCAGGCAGAGGCTGGGCATGGCAAGCTGAGAAGAGGCTCCTGGCTCCGCGAAACGCTGCTCCCTCTCCACCTAATGCTAAAGCAATTGGTGTCGATGGCTTTTGAATGACTGTTTTTGGCATGCAGGCAGGAGGCTACCCCCTGCTCCCCCACCCCACGGGAAGCCAAGCTTGGTTCAGCACGATTTGCAGCAAGGAAGAGAAAGGAAGAGAAACACGTACAGCAAAGAGGCAGGGAGAGAAAAACAGGAGCAGGGTAATCTTCAATGCAAGCTTGCAAGCTGGTCTAAAAATAGCAGGTGAACTGTTCCCCAGTAATTAGCCAGGAGATGGCTTTATTTGCAGCAGTGCAATTTCAGCAGCAGTGTTTTTGGCAGGAGGAGATGGGAATGTCCCAGCAGCTCTAACCTTGCAGAGCAGGAGGAGACTTGCCTCCCCTTGCCAAGGAACAATCCCCACAGAGAGCAGGCGAGCGTGGGCTCAGGCATGAGTGCATTCACATCTTCCTCTGCCTGCCTGGACAGAGGGAGCAAGAGGGCAGCAGAAAAGAGGTATCCCCTCCCCAGTGGCCTGCTGCCTGTCTGGGATTAGATGCTCCTCAGCCTTTCCACTGGAAGAAATTATGAAGTCCTTTTACAGGCAGAGGAGACAGCAGCATCCTGGCATAAGGGCTTGGTCCCTAAAGGGGTTCAAGCAAGGACAAGCCATGCCTGAGACCTCAGTGGGGAATGGCACAGGCACCCAAGCTTGGAATACAGCCAGGACTGAGGCCCTCGATTTGCCTGCAGGTGCATTCTGCAAGTCTTTGCATCCAGGAGAGGTGCCGAGGGTTGTGCCCACCCCAAACCAGCACATGAAGTCAGATGGATGATGGCTGATGGGAAGTGGGTGTCAGGCTGGACTTTCCCAGCCAGCCATGGGGGACGTGCAGGGTCAGTGCCGAGGCTGACAGGTACCTTCCCTTTTGGTCTTTCTTGTGGCAGCAAGGACACGGAGCTGTCCTCCCCTCCAGCCCGGTCCAAGGGCTCCTCACGAGGCAGTGGGCATCTCTGGGCTCCTTGCAGGAGCTGGGCTGCTGAGGGCTTGGGCTCGGACAAGTGGCAGAACTGTCCCAGCCTGGCTCTCAGGTGGCCCTTGGGTACTGGAAGAAGTGAGAATCTTCCACTGGCTTTGCTGGAGAAGCCTAACAAAACCAGGCATAATGTTGAAATTCAGGCAAAACTCAGCATTTACATCCTGCTGCTGCTTACAGTGGGAGTGGGACTGGGATGCAGTCAGCATGTATCCAGGTCTTTGCATGCATTTTATGGGTTCTGACAGCGCAGGGTGACAGCTGGAAAACAAAATGTAACAAAATGGAAAACAAAAGTGCAAAGGGTTGCCTCAGCACTGTGCTGGCCTTCTCCCACTGGTCCAGCGCTGCACACCCCAAACACAGCCACACCCTAGAAGGAAGACAGGAGGACTGGAGGGACATTTTGACTGAGGAGGTGCAGACTGCCTAAGGGCAGCCTGTGCTGCAGTCTGACAGCACAGCCCCACGCCGTGGAACCCAATGGCTCTTGGGCAGGGGACGGTCACCACTGCCCCATGTTCCACAAGTCTGTGGGGTACCATCACCTGCATCCTGGAGGGGAAGGTGTCACAGGACTGTTGCTTTCCAGACCCAGGAGATTTGTTATCACTCTTGGTAAAAGCTGGTTTTGTCAGACCAAAAGCCCAATGGTGAGAAGACACTTTGCCATTTGACCTACAGCCAGCAGCTCTCCCTGGGCTGGGAATCAATCTGTTGCTGAATGGAAGAAAATGAGCTCTACATCCCATTTCAGGCAACACTCAGCCCCTGCTGTCCTCCTGTTGATTTTGTGGCTCTGCAATCACGTTTAACTTCCCATCTTTCTGTCTCCCTATTGCTGCCTGTGAGGCCTGTGCAAACAGCAGGGGAAGCAGGCTAATTGCCTCTGGAAAAGGAATGGCGATAACAGTGACGCTGGAAGAGCCATCACAGGCCGGCAGTTAGCAAACGGAGAACACAGGGAAAAGCACCCCCCTCTCCCCTGGATGCTCTTCTGAAGGATTACTCGTACCCATAGGAGGTTGTGCTGCTCCGGAGTGCTGGGTGCTGCTGATTTGTGAGTGTCCCCTCTACTGGGACACGATTAACTGGAAAATTTACAAGTTGGGAGGTCTCTCCAGGAGCCAGTTTAGAGCCAGCGGTTCCTCTGGCTCACTCCTGCGTGGCAGAGCAGCTGTGAGCATTGGATAAGAATTGAGGAGCGGGATGGGAGCAGCCGGGGTGTGCACCTGTGCTGGTAGAGGGGATGGACGTGCAGCTCTGGTGGGGGACGCCTTGGAGTTATGTTGGGGGGTGGCTGGAGAGCCTCCAAATTGTGCCCATGCTGCCTTTGGGGCAGGAGGGGGGTTTGCTGTGAGGCCCCGATTTCAGGAGGTTATGTAGAGCCCTGCTGCCCTGCTGTGCCCCCAGTGGGGGATGGCCACAGGCTCCGTTTCTGCTCCAACCTCTATGGAAACCGTGCGCTGGCAGATGTGCTCTCACCCCCAGGCAGGGTAGGGACGTGCAAGAGATTTGTCTCTTTTTCACATATATATATATTCAAGAGCAAAATGTGGGCAGGTGTGCACTCACCTGGGGTGTGGAGAGGTGATGTAGCCCACTTGAGACACGAAGAAAGCACCTGAGCTGTTTCCTTTTCACCTGTTTTTTCTCCTCCTTCCTCAGTGTGTCCTTCGCCCCTGCTCCGGCAGCCTTGCGCGTGCCCCCAGCAGCCAGGGGTGACACTGCCGTTCCCCTGCGCATCCCTCCCCTGCCCTCCTCTCCTCAGGGATCCTCCTGCAGACAGAGAAATCCTCCCCGGAGGGAAGTGCCAGTACGTAGGTTTGCACAGTGATGCATGAATGCAATCAGCCCAGCCTTTCCAGGAGCACAGGGAGCGTGTGGTGAGGGGGCGCAGCCTCCCTGGAGAGATTATACCTGAGACGCATTAGAAATGGCTGTGGGGAATTTTTAAACTAGCAACCAAGGGACAGCTTGGAAACGAAAATCAGTGATGGGCAAAGAGGCCAGAGGGAGGCAGGAGCTGGACAAATCTGTGTGGGAAACTGTCCTCTTAGCAGGGAGGGACAAGACCTGTGCTGGAGTGAAGGGTGAAACTTGGCTGGGAGTACCCATGGCTCTGAGATTTCCCAGCTGCAAAGGACTGGGCTCCTCTGACCTGCTGGATGACAAAGCAGTTCTCAGTTGCCTAAAAAAAACCCCAGACAACGAAAGAGAGGACTAGGAGGGGGACAGAGGTCAACAAATGCAGCATGTTCCATCTTGGTGCAGGCTTCCCCTGAGCTTGGGTGGTGGGCACTCAGCTCTGGGTTTCTGGGAATTAGACTTGGGTTCCAAGCACGCTCTGGCTCCCAGACCGAAGCTTGCCTGCTCTTCCCAAATGCACACAGGGAGGGGTGTGAAGTGTCATGTAAACTGGGTCTGCTGATCCAGAATTCTCTTGCTGGGAAAAGCAAAGCGAGGGAGAAGAAGCTGATTATGATGCTGCCAAATCAGCAGAGCTTTACATGACAGGTATAGAAACACCTGCAATCCCAGTCAATACAGTGCAGCATTTTAAGAGTGGTTATTACAAACAGCTCTGCAGGATGCACAGCCCTTCCCTGCCTGCACTCCCCTCTACTGGAAGAGAAACTCTTTCACTTCCCCCAGCTGTGGGCAGCTCTGGTGCAGTAGCTTGCACTGCTCCACACGGGGAGGATCCTACCTTAGTGGCTTTTCCCAGTGCCGACTCACATTTTGGGAGACAGTCAAATCCTGGAGCTGAACCTGCTCCTGGCATTGCTCTAGCTGTGTGGCTAAGGGCAATGCCAGCAGCGAATCTGGCTGGGAACGTCTGCAGTTTCTTCAATACAAGGGAAGTTAAAAAAATCCCAGCCCGACACGGCCCAGTGGAGCTGTGCCCCCTGGCAGTGCCAGCTGCACGCTGCCTGGAGCAGACCAGCCAGCACGGTGGACAGATGGTTGCTGCCCGTGTTAGCATGTTGCTCTTTCGAGGAGGGACTCACGCTTTTCCTCCATTCACCGCTGCATTTCAAATATCAATTCTCCATCCACTTCTATGTTTTCAGCTATCAGCTTGCTCAGAAACCTTGGGCTGAACCAGAGACATCTCTCTCCCCAAGGCCAGGGGTACCATATGGCACACTTCCAGCCTCGGAGACCAAACAGCTTGCTCAGGCACATGCTGGGGCATGGGTGTCAGGGAAAGGGCTGGATGTCTGGGAGAGCCCTCCCCAGCTCTGCTGTCAGAGGGTTATGACCTTACGCCTCCTTCTCACACTTCGCTGAGAACACAGCGGTGCAGCCCGTGGCTCCCCAGACTGGGCTCTCCTGAAGCCGTGGGCATGGAGCTCCCTTCTGCTGGACCTGACCTGCCCCGTGCCGGGGCCCAGGCTCCAGCCTCAGGTTTGAAGTGAGCTGTCTCCCAGTCCAGGTTTGGGAAGGTGCACTGGAGGGAGGAGAGATTCCTCCTTTGCTCCTCCTCCCCCTGGGGACACCCTTGCCAGGGCACTCCAGGCCTCTTGCAGTGACACAGAAATGCTTCCCAGGGTCCATCAGCAAGAGATGGGACCCTGGCACCTCCATGGCACAGCCAGAGCTGCTTGGAGCTCTGAGCAGCTGCAGAAGACTGCAGCAAGCCTATTTCCCTTCCCTCCTGCTTACACATGCACTCATGGACACGCTGTGGGGCAGGAGCAATGACCTCAGAGTAGTGTGGCAGTGAGTGAGGGCACAGCAGGCAGTGCATGGGCAGAGGAGCTGCAAGGCAGCACTATGGAGAAATGGGATTAGCACGGAGAAGGGAGGAAGGGAGGGAGGGAAGAGAAACTTGTGGTGGGCTTCAGGACTTTGCTTGACACATGTTGGTAAGAAGCTAATAAAAAACAGTGGCACCTGCAAAACGTGAGTGAAAGCCTGGAGTGAGGGGTGAGGACTTGCTCAGTGATGTTGTGAGGGTTCGGAACCTTCGGCTGGCGGAACCCCCAGCCCTATTCAGGTGCCATATGGGGTGTTGAGTGCAGTGGCACAGGAGCAGGAGGCTAATTCGCATTCTTCCACCAGTCCTGGGAACGTGAAGCCTGGGCCTGACCTGGGGGCTGCCTGCCTCATGCATCACTCAGATGACAGCAGAGTTATTTTTTCCCTGACAGGACCCAGAAATCAGGTCACTCTGCATGTAGATCTATAACAAATCTGGCTGGGATTAGGCAGGCCGTGGAGAGGAGGAAACAAGCAGCATTCATCAGATGTGCCTGTAGCGAAGGCTCCGCGCCACTCACAGGGAAGGGAGCAGAGGCACATTCTTTCTCGAGCAGGGGTGTTGCTATGCCAGGAACTGCCATCCTGGGTCGGAGGATTTGGGCCCAGATGGCCTCAGCAGAAACAAACGCTGCATTCCAGGGAGGCCAACCCTTGAGAGCAATTAAATAATAATAACATGATAGTAATAAGCAGATCAATCAATCCCTCCATGAGCTGAGGGACCCTGGGGGGAGGGCTGGGCTTTTCCCAGGGCAAACCAGGACCAGCTCTTCTCCAATAAACACAAATAATGCTGGTAACAAACCTCAGATCTCGGGCCAAACTTTGGCTCATGACACCCGTGCAGGATGTGGGATGCACGTGGGCTGGATGGACACGGCTTTAACTTTGCCTGTGCAGCAAACACTGTCCTGGGCTGAGGGGAGAAAGAAGCAGCATGGCTGCAGCCGGCAGGGGCCTGTGATCTGTTTCCCACTCCTCCTTCCTTCTTCAGGAGGTGAGCACAGGCGCATGGGATGATTACAAACCAAATCACATCTCTCCAGCAGCGTGCCTCCCTGCTCCAGACTAATCAACTGAACCTTTAAGGGTTAAAGAATAGCAGCACTTGTCTCCATGGGCATCGCAAGACCTATTTAAAAATCTCGACCCCTTTGGCTCAGTTGCTGAGGGAATTTTTCAGCTGAAAATGCCAGGGCTCTGGGAACTGTTAAACCCCACAAACCCTAGATTGCTTTTATGCCTGCCCCAGGCTGCAGCCTCGGATCTTTTCTTTTCTCCTCTGCAAACTGCTGGGTAATGAACCCTTGTGGCATGCCAGCTCACCTCCCCTTCTCGCAGCTGGCAGCCCAGCTCCACAGCGATGCCCTTTTGTTCCACCGGTGCTGAGATCTGCAAACTCATTGCTAATTACTGCATCTGGGGCTTCCAGCTCCAGCGACAACGCCAGGACTTTCTTCGGGCTCCTGATGGCCAAAGTTCATCCCCCTGCTTATTTCCTTACCAAAGACCATTATCTCTCATTTACATCTAAACTAGTTTTTTATACCAGTTTAAATGCTGCCCCTCCCCCTGTAATCTCAATGCAAATGAATTAAAAGTTCATTCTTCCGATGCTCAAATCCTGCGCACTTTCTTTTTCACTTCTTATTTAAATCACACACTGTTTTGAACTAAACCTTTTATTTCCTCCCAATTATTATTTCTGGTGTGTTTTCCAGAGCCTTACAACATGGCATCTGATTATACACAAAGCGTCAGAATAAAGCCCTGCTTTTTCCCTTCATTAAGGACACAAAGGATTCCTGTGTGAGCCAAGCAGCACTTTGGACACTAATACAGCTTTACACCCCAAATCACATCCTGGCTCTCTGCAGAGCAGATTGGGGAGTGGATCCCTGCCTTTCCTTGCTGCCAGCATCCTTTGCAGGCTGCAGCCAGCTCCTTCCCTCCTTGGAATGAACATCTGATTAAGCTGTGCCAGCATGTTCGCCCACAAACTCCCATCCTCTGGCTCTTCCTACATCACAACTGGATGTGTTTGCTGGCTAATCCTGCCTGCCTGGATCCCCTCTGTTTGCCTCTGTCGCAGGGGTCCAGAAGCTTGGTGGGTCCACGCAAGGTTTTGCTATTGTTGACCATTTCTCACAGAGTGGGAGTTGCATATAAACCCTAATCTGTAAACCCCACAGCCCATCCTGAAGCCTGAAATTAATTAACTTCGGGCCAAGTGGTGAGACCAAGGACACCAAGGCAGGCAGTGGCAGGACTGCTTGTAACCTCCACAGGTAGTCACCATGTCCCTCCTGGATCTGAGATCTTGTCATCTGGAAACCGCCTGAATCAAACCAGCAGCACAGGAAACCACCCTGTCTGCAGCACGTTTCCCTTATTTAACATCATCATGCAGAAAGGAATAATGTATGCTGTGTTTACCAAGTAAAGAGGGGAGAGCTTTCTATCAAAACGATGCATTACTGAGCTGATTAGCTGCACAAGAAGTCTCTCTAAGCAAATGGGGTTTATCTTGTTGAATATTCCAGCATTTTAAAAATAAACTATTCGTCCCTATCGAGTCTTAAAAATACTTCTGACTGGCAGTCACCTGGAGCTGACAAACATTTAGGACCATGGGGGTTCAGGACAGATTTCAGAAGCAGTTCATAGGGTATGAGAAGCAATTTGCCAAATGGACACAGGACGGGAGTTGGATCACTGTCCTTCCCCAAAGAGAGACTTCTTTCAGTTTAGGAAGGTTTTGTCTAGCAGGATTTGCATGGGTCTGTAAGGTGAGGGATACTAGACCTGCAGCTCTGGTATCATACCACGCTTCTCCTCTGGGACCTTGGGCAATTCAGGTTATCCTTGTCTCCGTTAAACTCTCTATCTGCAGAATCGAGATACTGCTGCCTGCAGTAAATATCTGCAAAGTGCTCGAATGTGAGGGTTATTACTGTTAAATATCTGTGCAGCTTTCACCTCTGCTGCACTGAGAAGCCAGCCCGTACGAACGATCCTCTGTCTGGCAGAGTGGGAATCCCATGGTGCAGGAGTGAACATGGGCTGAGAAACATGAGGAAAGCCAGAGCTGCTCCATACCACGGATTTTTTTCATTAAATATTCGAAATCTGATGTAATTAGCTACTCTGGCCACTATAAACTTGCCTTCAGTTTAGAAACAGCCAGGCCAGGCCATGTGCTTCCTTGAGTGCCAAGCTGCCTTTCCAACGCGCTGACAGCAATGTGTATGTCCCAAATGCCAGGCTGGCCACTTCTTCTATCACACCAAAAGTAAAATTAACATCTGAATCCCAGCCATCCAGGTCAGCCCGACCCCTGAAGAATATACACCACCAGGGAGGTAATGAAACATCACAAAAGCCAAGAACAAAACCACTTAATTGGCTTCTTTTCAGCCATACCCCTGTGCCACCAGTGTCGCCCTTCTGAAACCACCCTATGCTGCCTTCGGACTGCTGAGACACAGCCTATTTTTGCAGGGCCAGAACAGTTAATGATACTTTGTGTTACTGATTCTGTAATTCATATTGTTTGTGCTGGCAGGGAATTCCCCGTGACATTTTATCTCAGCCAGTCTCCTCTGGCTGCTTAAAATATTTGGAATTATTATTTCTGGCTCATGGGTGCACCCTAGGTCGTTGCAGGACTATTCCTGGGTTGTGCACAAGCACATGGCCACCCTCCCCAATGTCACTGGTCTGGAATAGATGGGACATACAGGATAGATGGGACATATCGGGGTGGGGGTTGGGGGTGTGCAAAGTTTCTGGTAGATTGGGAACAGACAAAATTAAGGCAAATGGGTCTTAAGGTGTTATCCTGGCTGTTCCTGGGGCCAGTGGAAGGGGTACTGGACTGGGGGACTGGGGAGTGGAGGGCCCATGGAGCGAGGTAGGGGAGCTGGTGGGTTGGCAGAGGGAAGCAAGCAAAGGGGCAGAGCAATGCTGGGGTGCTGCTCTGGGGCCTGAGTGTCTTCTGCCGCCGAGAGCTGGGTGTTTAATCCGCACCTGGGGCGGAGTGTGATCTGGAGAGAGGTGCCCATGTGTGCGTGGGAATCTGGGGGGTCCTACCAGCGCGGGGACACGGGCTGAGGGCCATCCCCTGCCCGGCTGTGCGTGCTGCTGCGGCTCTGCTGGCAGGCTGCTTCCCTCCGTCAGCTGGGTGCATCCATCAGCGCCGAGCACGCCGGCCCCCGGAGCTGCAAGGCCTATCACAAAGGGCACATTTTAAACACTGCTTTTAATCCCACGATCCTGCGCGTTTAAGCCTGAGCTGCCTTGCATTTGAACCTCTGCAAACGCCTTTTGCAGCAGCCCCCAACTCGCAGACCGCTCTGATGAAAACCTAATTAAAGCTGCCTGACAGGCTGCTAAATATTAAGAGCCCAATAACGGCGCAGGCACAGGGACATCATCATCTGCATGACAAAGGCCGGTAGCCAGCGGTTGCTGACAGATCGAGGGGCCGGGCAGGCTTGTGCCGGCCGTGCTCCGGAGCCATCCCGCTGCTCCGGGAGCGCCATCCGCCGCGATCGCTCCCCATCCGTCCATCCCACGCCTTCCGCGGCCGGGCTGAGGCCGGGCTTGCTGCCCATTCACGTCACGTAGAAGCGGCAGGGCCAGCTGGCCGACGTGGGCTGCGGGGTCCTGACCCTCATTTCTGCCCTTTCTCCGAATATTCTGCAATTACGCGTCGATTGCTCGCGGGGGGGGGAGAAAAGCAAACACGCCGCGAACGCCGGCGCGCTGTGGTTGTTCGCTCCCAGCGGCTGTGGCACAGGCTGCTGCTGAAGAAGGAAGTGGGCGACGGGCAGAGCTGGTGTTTTGGGGTTGTTCATGTGATGGAAAGCCCAAGAGACCCTCCAGGATGACTAGCCATAGGCACAAGTTCCAGCTAGTGCGAAGAAACCCCCACCAAAACAACAGCCCGGGCAAAAAGGAATTTGAAGGAGAAGAAGGGAATTTGAAATTCAGCTAAATCACACTTCTCTCTGAAAATTTCATTCCTGCAATTGTTCTGAGTAACACGTACGATTACTCTAGCTGAAAGAAATGATAAAAAACATTTCGTTTTCTCAGCTCGTTTGCTGTCTACATCTGGCAGTGTTTTGTGTGCAGGCAGTCTCACCGTGTTCCCGAGGTACAGTGCTTGGAAATGGAAGCTGAGGAATAACAGCGCAAGATGTTTTTTTAAACTGTTTTGCAAATGCTTCTGCTTCTAATGACCAATAGACGAGCTAAAGTCCTTGGCAAAAAATGATATTACAATAAATAACATAGCAGTTTGCAGTGTTATTGTAATGGTGAGGAAACCTCCACACTCCTTATATAATATCCAGATACTACCTTGCAGTGCAGCAGAATAAAATGTGCTGGCAATAACTTCCCCAAAGAAAAACTGCCCTTTGATCCATTGCTGTCGCCAGCTGTGCTTTCACAAAGGGGCTGGAATGGAGATGAGTTTACCTTGGGTACTTCCATGGGGATTGCCACCTGTCCAGCTCCTCAAAGCTTGAAGTCCTCCAGGCGAAGGGGCATTAAATGAGGCCTGCAGCAGCGCACTCTCCTGATCTGAGCAGGTGCTGGGGAGATGCTCTGTGATTTAGGGGACTAATGGCATGGTCTTCAGTGAGCAGGGTGCTCTGAAAGAACCCAGGACCCAGCAAACTCACGCATGAGATGTGCCAAGCTGTGCATTGGCACCTACAGCACAGAGGCTGCTGGATGAGGATGTCGTGGCCCTGGGGTGATGTGTGGGTTCAGAGCTGTGGCTCCCACCTGGGAAGTCTCACAGGACTTCAGCTCAGTTTGCTGGTGCCCCAACAGCAAGGGAAGAGGGAGGATGAACACACATGAGTGAAGCTGTGCAGCTGGAGCACTTCAGGATCAGAGGGAAATGGCCCTCCCAGAGTCCTGTCCTCCTCGTCTTTGTGGCAAGTCACAGACAACAGAGGCACAAAGGACTCTGCAATTTGGAACAGCCCATAAGCATTTTGGTGTAAAGAAGTTAAGAGCTGGGGGAAGTTATCTCTCACACTGGTGAAAAAAATAATAAAAAAACCTCCTGGGGAAAATTAAGGTGACGTTTATCTGCCCTTTAATGTGCAGGTGTGCAAGGTCACAGCTCCAGTCCAAACTGGAGGTCCTCTTACCTGATGCACTCTCCCTCTTGAACATACCTGTAGCCAGAGTCCCACCCCTTGGCTGGTCACCCCTTTCTCTGCTGAAGCTGAGGAGCTGATGGAAGAGGGACAAAGCTGCTGGAGCCATTTGCCATGTGCATTCTCTGCACACCCCACACATCTTTATCAGTGCCCCCAAACACGAACCAGCGGCACTGGGGGCTTAGCACACAGGTGTTTGCCTAACCCATCCTGGCTAAACCATCACGGTGCTCCCCACATATTCTCCAGGGACTGTTTACCATCACCCTTTCCTCTCCTGATCTCACTGGATGAGAAGGCAGGAAGAAGGGTGGGTCCCAGGGACAGGGCTCCTGCTCTCCAGTCATCCCCAGGTCAGGGGGCGTTGGCAGCCCAGCACAGTCCCCAGTGCCTGCAGATCATGCAGCATTCAGAGCACTGGGACGAAGCCCAGCGTGCTGACTCTGGCTTGCTTAGAAATTTTTGAATAAAATGGCTTTTCCACGAGACAGTGCAAGCTCATCAGATCTGATTTGTTCCCCAGAAGAACAGCAGCTGCTATAAACTTTCACTGAGAAAAGGATGGAATTTCTGCTTAAAGCCAGAGTTGGAGGAAGATATAATATCAGGCCTGCCTGGCCAGTAGCCAAATGATTAGGACAAAGAAAGACTGAGTACAAGTCTTTTAGCTGACCAGAGCTTGCACTGGAACCTGTGTTTCCAGCACAGTCAGTGGGTGCTAACTCTCAAAGAATTGTGATGTGAGATGGAGAAAGCAAGAGAAAGCAAGATATGCTGCAAAAACAAAAGCAAAAAAACCCACCCAAACACAACCCCAAAAACACACACACACACACACACAAAACCACCCCCACAACAGAGAGAAGCTGGAAGCTGTCATCAACCAGGGAAAATTTCCAGCTACGAGCCTGTTCTCAGCTATCCTTATGCTGAACTGCTCAGCTAAAACCCCCAAGGGCATCTCCAAAGTCTCCTTTTCTCTTCCTCCTCCTTTGGATACATACATGGTATTCAAACACCATGCATACATACATAAGCTGTAATACACAGGACATATTCAAAGTATTTTACATCCCAACTACTGTTTCCATTAAACCTTCTGGGCTTTGTGCAGTACCTGCAAGAACGTCTGCAACCAAGTGGAGGTTTAACAAAACCCTCTTCGTATAAAAGTTTGAGTCATGGAACCAAATTGTGTTCCACACAGGGGCACAAAAATGGTACAAAAATTAAGATATTAATTTTAATGTGATCTTAAACATTGGTCCCAATTAGGCATATGCCCAAGTCCCATTGGAATTAAGCACATCATTTCTTTGCTGAACAGGGAAGGCTGCTGAATCAGGACTCCAGACTGTAAAATTGCTCAATTGCCTTCAAATTTCTGGGGAAAAAAAATAGTGTGCTCTGAAAGCAATCACAAAATACATTTGGTATTCAAAGAGTATAAGTGAGTGCAGGGCTTATAATTAAATCCTTATCTACGAAGCTGCTACTGAGTGACTGTACATTCTGGGTAATTTTTAATGGCCTGAAACTCAAAAAACGGCATAACCAATTTTTTTTATTTTTTTAATTTTTTTTTTTGCAGAAGACACAGCTAGTTAGCTATAATTCTGCAACAAATCCATTACTTCAAAAAAAGTCCCTGATCCTGCAAGCATGAATGCACTTATTTTTAACGATGCAAGAGTACCAAGGGGGAGTCGTGGCAGAAGCTACCAGTGTTAATATGGAGCAACATGCAAGATATAAAAATAAAAAAATATAAATAAATATAAATGTAAATTAAAATAAGGGTGGGAGTCAGTCCTGAAATGTGTATTGGAGCTCTAGCCCTCATTTTCGGTCCCACAGCTGTTTCTGCCCAGGGCCTGGGAGAAAGCCCATGGCACGGGGATGTGTGTGACACTGGCAGAGACAGCAGCAGCAACCAGCCTCGGGAGGGCTAAAGCTTCTTTCTCCCTCTTTTACCCCTCAACTCTTTAATTACACCATACTTTTTTAGAAACGGTTTCTCAACTCTTTTCACCTGGGTGAAAAACTGTGGTACAGTAACAGCAGTTCAGTAAATACAGTCCCACGTCCAAGAAAGGATACACAGTGCAAAATTTCAAACTGGGGTAAGTGATATTTTTTTAAAGGTCGGTAAATTAAAAGACAACTTTGTCCAGTTTTGCTTGACCTTTTGGGAAAATTCACCATGCTTTGAAGCCAAACAAGTTTTACAATAATAAAAATATGAACTTGAGGTTCAAAAAGGAAAGAGTGGGCTGGCTTGCTGGAGAAAGGCTCCTGTCTTTCCCAAAAGCACAGTGAGATGGAGGATGAGCACTTCTCCAGTGTCATTTTCTGTAACACTGTATTCTTTAAAATACAAATCTTGCCACAATTACAGGATCAGACATGAGGTCTTGTCTGAAATAAAAGGTCACATGGCTTTAACTGTAAATAAGTTTTATAAAAAGCTCTTAAGCAGGTCAAAGCATAGCAGGGACACTCTTTGCAGACCAGCTTCCTCTCCTTCCACAGCTCTCTCCCACTGAGGTGGGGTTTTGGAGCCACCAGACAGCCTTCTTCCGGTGGTGTAAACCCTGGGGATTACACAGAGGCCAAAATAGCCCTGCTACTTACAGACTGGGGCTCCCTTCTTCACTCCTGCTGCCCTCAGCACTCTCAGCCACCCACCCGTGTTCTCACCTCCTTCACCTGCCACTACCACGCCAGCCAGGAGAGCTGAGCCCTCACCCAGGGATTACAGAAACCCTGCCCAGAACTCAGACGTGGCCAAGCTGTGACACAAGGGCACAGCAACAGAGAGGTGGGGGCAGGTGAGAATTTGTGTCAGGACCCCGGCACTGGTGTGACATCCTTCAGCTCACTGCTTGGCCAACAATTCTCCTGCTCATGCCACTGCAGGACTTTGGGGATGCGGTATCTGAGCTTGTCTCTCGTGGTCCTGGGCTTTATTTTTCTTCCCCTGGATGTTGCCTGTCTGTACATTTTACTGGCTCCTGTACATCGGTTGCTAGGTAGCTCCCACTCCTACTCCCTTCTGTGTGCCCTTAACTTACTGCTGATCTCTCCAGTAGTTCCTGCATCTTTTAATTACATTAATACCTGCTGCAGTCAAATGAAAAGGGAAAGAAAAAAAGAAGGCAAAAAATGTGCTCTGGGAACAAGCAAAGGCCAGTCAGCACAGCAGGCTTCCATCTTTTGGCTTTATCTTAATCCCCCCTTCCTGCTTTTTCAAGCAGACCCCCTCGAATCCTTTTCCTTCTCTTGAGAAAAACCCAGGCATCTCTTGAACTCATTTCTGCACTTTGCCTCAACCGTCTCCCCCGTAACTTATTCCATATGTTTGCTTGGCTTTGCCTTCTGCCACAGTTCCCTCTTTACTCCCAGCTCCTGAACCCTCAGATCACATCACTGGGGCGCTTTGTTGACTTAATTGGATCATCAGCCTGGCTGTAAAGCTTCCCCAGCTAACCCTGCTTCCCTCTCCTGGGCTGCTGGCCCCGCCCTGAGGCTGGAGAAAAACGTATTTCTCTGCTCGATGTATAAATAGATGATGCAGGTTAAATTTAAAATATATTGAAGCTGATAACCACAGGTGCAGAGGCTGCAATTCATCCACTGGAAGCAAACGCTTCTTTCTGGCAGGGTGGAAGAGGAGGGGACCCTGTGGCTCGGACAGTGAGGAGTGTTCTTCCCCTCCTGCTCTCCCCCCGTTCCCCTCCTGCTGCCCTCTCCCGTGCTCTCCCCTCCATTCCCCCACCCCTGACTGCTTTAAGGCCTCTGCTTGTGCTGGGAGGGCAGGGGTTTCAAAGGCCCGTGGAGGAGATCCTGGCTCTGCTCCAGGCTGCAGGATCGGCCAAAGTGCAGCACGTCTGCTGTTCAAGGTGCCCAGACAGGGCAGCTGTAGGGTCGAGCCAGGCACCTCCACCCACCAGGTCCCAAAAGCTGCCCTCGCCCCGAGCGAGGCATGCATGTCCACCTGAGCTTGCTTTTTGCCCATCTTACACTGATGTTGGGATGGATCTTGGCACATCAAACCCACCCCAGGAGGTACTGGTGTACCTTGAGCTGCTCCCTCTGCTTTCTGCATCCCTCTGCACCACAGTGGCCAGGAGGAGCAGCCGTCACCCCTTCTCCTGGGTGTGGGCACCTCGGCCTCCCACCCGTGGGAAGCTTGTGCTGGTCCTGCTGAAAGGTGCAAGCAGTGGGGAGAGCAGCAGCCAGCACAGCTCCAGCCAGGAGGCTTCAAACCCGTGCTGAGACTCCTCCTTCCACTGAAAATGAATGTCAGGTGTGGACTGTGATGGACTAGAGGAATCACACAGCTGTAACACTGATAAAGGCCACTCCCTGGCAGGGAGAGAAAGGGGAAAAAGGGAATCTTAAAACGCCCTCTTTCTGTGTTGTTCAATCCGTGTCATGGCTTGCTGCAGGAGGAAAAGTGTGGCAGTTAGGGGTAATTTTTCTTCCTGCAAAAAATACTAAGAACCCTGTCTATGTTTATCAACAGTTTATCAAAGTCTCAGCTGCAGTGTAATAATAATAATAAAAAGGCTTTCTTGTTCTCATATTTTACTTTTTAACACGGAAACTTTGGAGTTGGTGTGGAGCTCTGTGTCAGGGGAGCCTTGCTGGCAGCTGGAACCTGGGGGCAGTCATTCCTGTCCCTTAGCCGTGCAGACTTCTCACAATCCAGAGGAGAAAGCACTCGTCCTCCTCTCTGTCCAGACAAAACCCTCCTTGTAGATTCACACATCCGTGTGCCTTCAAGCCTTGAGCAAGAGGCTCCCAACTGCAAGATCTGCTCAGATCACATTGCTGCTTTGTTTGCACTGTAGCCGCGCTGTGCTGCAGAGCCGGTCTCTCTCTTGGACGTTCCCACAGTTGCCTTGGCTGGTTTGAAACCAGTACACAGCTTTCTGCTCCCAAGTCTCGTTTGAAATGCTGCCTGTCATTCCTGCAGAGTCCAGCTGAGAAATGAGGGCAGTAGGACCTCGGCGTGTTGTGGCTGAATCACCATCCCTGGAGGTATTTAAAAGCCATGTAGATGTGGTGCTTAGGGACGTGGTTTAGGGGTGGACTTGCCAGTGCTGGGTTAATGGTTATACTCGATGACCTGAAAGGTCTTTTCCAGCCTAAACGATTCTGTAATCAAATAGGTGACTTTTCTCCAACTAGGTCCTATAGACAACCTAAGCACAGTGATACCCACCATCATATTATGGTTTTGTGCTTCCTGCCACATGATAGCTTTGGGTTGCAAAAAGCTTAGTATGAAACCCACCTGACTGGACACAAGCCTTTTCTGTGCTCGTGTCTGCCTGCCTGCTGCACAAACGCTGGGGCTGCGATGGTGTCCCTGGGCTTTGTGCACCATACCCCTCCCCAAGGGCATCTTCCTGCAGACACAGCTCAGCTACTGCTGCCTGTCACCGACATGCTAAGCAGTAACACCATGTCCCTTGAACTCTGGGTGCTACTCAGGGGCAGCGGCAGGAGGAAAAGTGTGGGGCGGTTACGTAATCAGGACAGAAATAATTAGGTAGATGAAACCCTAAGAGAAGTAATCCATCTTTTGAAATGGACTGGCAGCTTGAAAAATTTAGAAATCTTCATCAAACTATTAGAAGCCTGAAGCGTGCATGTGCGTTGTTTTATGGGTTCTTAACGCATAAAGGACATGCAAGTATAATTTAGGATTTGCAGTCCATCTTCTTGATACTGGAATTGGACACTGGAGACTACGATAAATAATCTGTAAACAATCCTTCAAAACCAAATAGTCTCTAAATTAAAAAAAAAAAAGGCTCTTGGCATATAAACCACTTATCCTCATAATGTTGTCCCCTTTTGGTGCTGGAGGTCTGGATTAAAAACAGAAAACAGAGTTAGAACATCCTTAGCAAAACATCCAAGGTAACTTATTAACTCTGTGCATAATAGGAAAGTAACAGGACTAGAAGATTATTTCACCTGATTGAAGGGTAGAAGAACAGGGAAAAAGAGTGGTACAGAAGTGTTAATTGTCATGATGTGGCAGGTGTGCATCAGACCCATTAAAATATTCACCTGTGTGTCCGGCCTGCTCCTGACTTGCTGCTTGTACTGCGCGTGAGCACAGAGGTTTCTCTGTGCGGGTGGCCCCAGCCCACCCTCCCAAATGCAGCTGTTTGGCTTTGGCTTCACTTTTAAACACCAGCGAGGACCCACCTCACTGTGCTAGCAGAGCGATGCCTGAGGAAACACTATCTTCTCCCACCTTGGTGAGGAGAGGAAATGTGTTTTCCCTTACTTTTAAGCTTGTGGTTTGCCGAGCATACTTCCGACTTGTTCTGTAATACTCGCTGGCCGTGCTGGAACGACACGAGCCGTGTGCTGGTGCCAGCAGCTACAGCCCAGCCAGCGTCAGCCTGCGGAGCTTCACGTGGCTCAGCCATCAGTGCTCCTGCTGAACGCTGGAAGAGATCCCCTTGGTCCCTGTGTGCAGCAGCCTGCTCCCTCGGGAGCACTGAGCTGTGAGCTCCTCTTTCCAGAGGGGTGAGATGGAGGGAAAACCAAGCACACTGAAAACCGCACGCTATGAGATGTGCAAACCCCAGTGCAGTCAAAACCCACTGCGTCGTGTGAGTTGCCACCTGCTTAAAACTCCCTCACTGGCTTGATCTGTCAGAGTGTTGGTGATCCAATGTGTTGGAAGGCAGGTCTCCTCCTACTCTGGGGCCACAGATCCCCCATCTGACTCCACAGCCTTCTCGTGCCAGCATCAGATCCTGGTCAAGTGGGGCTTCTCCCTTTGTCAGTGCTGAAGTAACCCCAGCTTAGGAATTCCTTGGATGTTTGCATGGAGCAGTGTGTCAAGGGCCTAAGTGGCACCTGTCTTCAGGAAATCCAGCAACCCATGACCCACAGCCCTTCCAGTCCTTCTCTCTCCTCCTCTGGAGTCCAAATACCCCAAATTCTCCCCTCTAGGCTTCCATTGCTCCCATCCCAACTTCTCTCGCCCCAAACTTCTCCAGTCCATCCCTCCAAGCCCCTTCAGGCCCAAAGGCGTGTTCACCCCTCCCTGCTTGCCCAGCATGTCCAGTCTTGGTCCCCCTTGGGCTTTGCAAAGCCCAGGTGACCCCAGCTCCTGGCGTGCCTAGGGCTCTCAGCCCTCCCCTCCCAGGGCTGCCAGCAGCTGAGGGGCTTCCTTGCTGTAATAGTCACATCTAGGTCCCTGCCTGTCCAAACAGCTGCAGCAGACACACGGATACATCTGTCAAAACCTTGGGCTGCCTGGGAAAGCCTTGTTTCTCAAGGCTCTCTACAGCCATCCCTGTGAATACTGCAGGCAGCAGTTCTCTGCATCATGCCACATTCCTTGGAGCAATGGGGATGAGGTTAGGTTGGGTGAAATTCCCAGGGATTTCCTTTTTTTTCTACAGTTGGCTCCAGCCCCTGGAACATCTGTCCAGCTGGAAAAGACCATGGAGCTCATGAGACTCATTATTTCATTAGTTGGCCCCCAGCACCAGCACCAAGCCCCACCTACAAAGGCCAAGTCATCTCCCTCCACAGCCATCTCCCCTCTCCAGTGTTTTCCTCAGGCGCTCATCCAGCTTGTCCTCTTTCCGTGTTTTTTGGGAGAACTCTGCCACCATGGCAACAGCCGTGTCAGACAGACTGACACACACCCATAACGCTGGAGCAGATGCCTCAGAGTTTTTGCCATTATCAAATGCTTTTACTTCTCTCACCCATTAACTCTTTCAATGCTGACATTCCTGTGTTTCCAGCAGAGCCTCTGGTTGGTCTGGTGACCAGTTTGCTTTGCTGTTGCTCAGAGAGGTACTGGAAGAACTTCCAAGGTTTTATTGTTCTTGCAAAGCTAAAATGTAAAGGTTAATCTTGAAAGAGGCTGGAACATGAGTTTTGAGGTTGGTAGCTAGTGGCTCAACAGCATTCAAGGGGCAGGAGTCCATGGATGTGCTTTGGCTTTGATAGTTATCCCAAGAGTAATGGGTCCTTATGGGATTGTCCAACTGTAAACCCAACCATAGGTTTATTTTAACATAGTTAAACCCTTTTCACTTCATGTCTCTCAACAACAATTCATTTGGATGTACAGTGGGTTCAGGGACTGTGTGTCAGTAGTCAAACCAGCCTTTTATCCATCTCATTTCTTACCAGTGCCAGTCGCCGGCTGGAAGTCACAGGCAGTTTTTTTTCCAAACCAATATGGAAAACCAGAACAACCTCAGCCTAACAAATGATTGAAGACCCCTGTGTTGGGTGTGGGACAAGCCAAGAATGAGGAACCAGCTGTTCTCCCTGCATTTCTCCTCCTCCAACATGACTAGGAGAAGAGTCTTGCCTGGGGGTGCCAGCTGCATCCACCACAGTGGATGTGGGGACAACTTTTCTGGAAATGTCTCCATCCCACCAGCAGCCAAACACCTGGGAAACCCAGTGTGCTTGTGACTTCTCACTCGTTGATCAGAAAGTGGCTTCAGTTCAGGTTCAGAGGCTCAGAGGTCACTCTGGGCAAACACAGATTTAGCTCAGGGTATGATGGCATTTGCAGGGCTTGTCTGGAGAAGCCAAGAAAATGAGCTGGGAACGGGGGCTCTGGCATTGAGGATGTGCATCTTCTGTGAACACAATGCAGACAACAACGCAAACCTTAAAAATGCAAATCTTTGGGCTATAAATTCCCTGCTCTACCCAAGGCAGTTGTTAGTTTTCCGTATTTATTTATGATTCATTACAATCTGGGTTTTTATAGATCTTCCTCTCTAAGTTTTATATTTAAATGAATGAGAGTCCTGGTATCTTTCTGCATGTGTTTATGTGGTTTTCATTAACTACTGTGCAATCTAAGAAAGATCTTTGTTAACCAAAAATAAGGAATGTTTGTTAATGTTTAATGGAAACAATAACAATAAAATTACACAATGATAATTAAAACCACCCCAACCGTAAAAGCTCCTTCTTAATGAATCATATTAAGGGAGGGTTCAAGCATGTATTTATGATCTGGGTTGTGATTTATGGGCTAAATCCTGCCCTTGTATGTCTGCTTGAGGCTTTCACTGATTTCCATGGGGGCAGCATCTGCAGCGGAAGAAGGCAAATTTTGGATGTGTGCTGATTCAGTGCTGCCAGAAAAGAACATTATTTTACCCTGACACAGTATATACAGAACTAAAATGTTACCCTCCTCCCCTCGCCATTAAAAACAGCAAGAATATGAAGCATGATGTTGCTGTGTGTCCTGGCACTCTCCTGGTAACGGGCTGTTAGGAGCTTTTCCAGTGGATGTCCCAAACTCCCAGCAGTGATTTATCACTAATTGTCACAATGCACCTAAGGATATGAGTGGTTTGCGGGGGAACAATAAGTGATGTTGGCAAAAACCACTTTCCTGGGCAGTCTGTGGGACCCAGACTACTGGATAGCATTGCATGTTCAAGAATTGGGTCCCTTTTTCATGCTGAAATTTCTCTATGCCACACCAAGAGCTGGAAAGGCTTGCAGTGGGCGCAGCCCTCGCTTGCTCTCCTAGTGAGGCTGATTGACTTTTCCTGCTTGGAGTAAATGGGCCTTAGGGCAAATGAGAATCAGACCCAAAATGTTTCTGATTTGCATGGAAAAGTCAAGAAACGCGAGGCAGTATTCATAAAACTAATAAGACATTATGATGTGAATGATTTTTAATTAGCCAGATATAGATTCTTTTTATCTGAATACTTTTAGTGCCCAAGTGGATAAATGTGCAAATAGTATCACCAGGCACAGAGGTATTTACAAGAAAAGACCCTCTTTAGAAAGATGCCCGATTTCCATCTCTTCCACAGCGAGCAGAAGCGCAAACTTATTTAACAAAGCTCCGATTGTCTGCGTGATAGAGCTGCAAACTTGCACTGTGGGGAGAATTTAATTTTCAAAATCGGCAAGCAGTGACCAGCGCGTGGCACAGAACAGACGCCGTGTCTCCCTAACATTCCTTGTGCTTCTGCTTGGCTATGCAGCCCCTTCTTTCCCCTCCTTCCCTCTCTCTGTCCTCTCCAGAAGCCACTTTGTCCTGGCTGTGTCCCCACCTCCCCTGGCTGAAGTGTTTTGCCGAGTAAGCCCGGGACCAGAGCACGGTGCGAAGGGTGGGGGAGGATTCAGACTGTGCTGCTTGTGCTCGTTTGGATTGGCTGCCAAAGCAACTCAGAGGCTTATTTTTTAAAAAATGGAGCCCCCTAATGTCTATTTAAACCAGAAAAAATATACATCCCCTTCAGCCGTGCAGCCCGAGCCCTGGCCCCGCAGAAAGACGCTCTTGGCTTCTTCAATTAACAAATACGAAGCAAGTGCCCTCCTTTCCCAGCACAATGACGGCTGCCACTATTATCCCTGGCCCCCCAATTATTTCTGAGAATCTTTCACTTAATGAAGTTTCTCTGCCTCCCCTTCCCAGCTCACCAGACTCAGGGAAGCTCGCTGAACCAATTTAACAAAATGTTAGGAAGAATAAAATGTAACTGCATTTTCCTTTCTTTCTTTCTTTCTTTCTTTATTCGTTTAGTCGGCAGCTCCCTGCTCTGTTCTCAGCTGTGTCCTTCACGGCGGTGCAGATCAGAGCATGGAAATGCATATCTTGTAGGTGCCAGGAGATGTGAATCATGAAAATAGAGACAATTCCTTCCCCTTGATCACAGTTTGCCCACTTTTTCATTAAAAGGGAGCCTTTAAATAAAACTCTCACATCCGAACACCTCCAAAATTGGGAATGGGATCTAGGTTTTGATTGTAATTCTGCCATCGCCTATGACAGTAATGGGTCAAGCCCAGCTTCGAAGGTGAGCCATTAAGTGCTAAGCCATTTTGAAAGTGCCCTTTCAAAAACCCAGCGTAAATCAGGCTGGGACTACTGTGTCTCCAGACCAACTTCCAGCCTTGCAACATCGCCTGGTTGTCATTTTCCCTCACTGCACCATTCCTCTTTTCTGCTTTTTCCATCCTTCTGTGGTCATCCCTTTATTTAGTCTTCTTTTTCACCTGTGACAGGATTTCTAACAGTACTTCCATTGCCTTGCCTAGATTTTTCCTTTGCAGATTGCCCCACTCTGTAATAGCTTCTACCTATGCTTTAAACAGCATTCATATAAATAAGACCAAAGAAGAAAAATAAGTCTGCTTAAATATTTTTTTAAATGCCACATTTCTGCCATTAATATTTCCTGTTGGCAACACAGTGTCTTATTTAACACCGTGTCTTTCCTGAAGTGAAGCAAAGAAATCCTTTGTCTTACCACAGCCTCCTTATTGATAATCCTGGCAAGAATTTGACCCCCTCAAGAGCTCCTATCACAATGCAGGCTTTCCTGGTTTAAAACAAAGGCTTAGGCACCCCTAGGGGTGCAATGGTTGTGGTTTCTTCAAGAGCTTGCCCTGCGGAGGGATCCATGCAGCCAGGTCTGAGAAGAGCTTGGTGTAGCCTGAACTGCCAGGCCCATGTGTTATCATGAAACTGGGATGGAAATTTCCTGAAATTTCATTAAAAAACCCCAACATTGGGTTAGGATTGGTGGGAATCCATTGGCAAACCTGGATGTCATTGAATAGTTGGGTTTCTGCCTGAATATTTTTCACCAGAAATGTCATCTTCCTCATGAAAATACTGAGTTTGTTCCTCAGAAACCAGATGTGCCACCCTGTTGATTTTCATTTGTGCATCTCCTCGTATCCTTGTTCTCTCTATGGTCCATGTTCTGGGCACAGAGCCTGTCTCCATCCCCTTCCCACTGCAGCACTGACTCCTCTTCCACTGTCATGCACTGATTTGAGCCTGGAGTCTGGCTGGAAACCAGAAAATGGGGCAAAGTGTGGGGGCATGAGCTCTGATTAACTCCTGTCAGGACTGCTAAATATAAGCACTTTGGGGTTATTCTGGCAGACAGAAAATCTCTTTCAGGAGGGAGAGAACAGAAAATTGCACTAATAAAGGTACAGCTGGGTGGCAGCTCTTTCCCTCCTGTCCCTGAGGAAATGCTGATGTCTTTCAAATCAACAAGCCACACAGAGATTTCTCTGAGGGCAGGCTCTGACTTTACCTGAGCATTAACATGGGCTGCAGGAGAGCAAAATAAGAGGGACTGAGTCCCCAGCTGGCCTTGTCAAAGTGTGAGGGACCTATTCCAGCCTGAATGCATTTCTCTTGCAGTTTATTCCAAACTCTGACCACGTGCAGACGCTGCCTGTTGGCACCTTGGACGCACAGATGCCTTTTGGAAAGCCGTGCTGGGAAGCTGGCAACCAGAACAAGCAAGTGATCCAGCACCTGGGATGCCTGTGTCGGGGTCCTGTCTCTATTCCCGAGATGGGAGGCACAGCCACTGAGCTGCTAGAGGAGGACCAGGCTCCCTGACTTGATTTTTGTCTGTCCTGGCTCTGGCTGTGTGGAGGCAGGGGTGGAAATTTCCCTGGGAGATGAAAGCTGGAAGTGCAGTAAGGAGAAGGGAACTGCTGGCTGCCAGCTGAGCCCTGCCCAAAAAACACTGGTACCCAGAGAGCTGCCAACCCAGGAAGCCTCTGACTGCTCCTGCCAGGACAGGTGAAGCCCTCCAGGGGTGATCTGTGCTGCCAAAACCTGTGAGGAACTCCAGTTTAGGGGAAAAACATGCTGGCAGAAGAAGGAAAGCACCAGGAAAAGCAAATTATGACAAGCATACTCCTCACTTGAACAGTCCAGGAGGCCAGTGCTGTGCTGCTCCTTGGCAGAGCAGAGGCAGGGAAGTCAATTTGACTGGAGCTGGCAGCGAGTGAGAACCTGTCCAGTCCACTCGCTGCAATCCCTTCAGTCTACTGCAAAGGGTATTTTCTTCCTTTTTCTGCCACATTGTTGTCCAGCGAGTCTCTTGCTTTCAGCTCTCCCTGCTTCCTGCTTTGGTTCCTTATCATGCCCCTGTGTTCACATCCACAGTGTTCAGTGGGTGCTGCTGGGAACGGCTGTGGGATGGTCACTTGGTGGGCAGCTGCTCAGCATCTCTCTTTGTCCCTGAGGAAAGCCTGGCTGCTCACCACATTAGCTCCCAAACATGTTACTGGCAGCCAGAGGCTGACCCCCACAGGGATTGTTGACTCTCTTTGGAAAGTGCTGAGTACAGGGGAGAGAAAGGAGACAAAACTGGAATTTTTTTTCTCTATTTTCAGGTGGCTGGTTTTGTTTTCCCTTTTTTATTTCACACTTCGTATGTGCAGATTGCAGCTCCCCTGCTTCCCACCACAACGAGTGCAAATTTAGCCCCTCGTCTCACAATCTTGGTACTCTACAAACCAGGACTTCCTCATCCAGGTCCTGACAACCTGTACAAATTTTGGGTTAAAACACTTTCCTAACATTCAGTCTGAGCTCTGTGGTGGTGAAGGATACAAATCAGTGTGCCAAGCCTTTTGCCTTAATCCCACGACTGTGAGACCTCCTTCTGTCATCCTCACTACCAATGGCCATTTTGGGCACTGAAGGATGCAGCAGTCCTCATTAATTAGCAACAGCCTAATTCTCTGCACAAACCCTTATGCCTTCTCTAGCACTGTCCATCTGAGCACCAGGGGATGACAACTGTTTGACAGTGGCTTTTAAGTTTTTTTTTCCCTTAACAGCAGCATTTTTTTCAAGTGTAGAAATGAACACATGTTCAGTTCTGGACCGAAAGTCGAGTTTTTGCTTTTTGGAAGTGCCTGTGGTTTGACTGCTGGCTCTGTAAATGGGATTCAGATAGCGGAGTCTGATCTCCCTCAGTTTCCCTGCCTGCTGCCTCTCTGCGTGGTGCTGAGGAAGGACATGAACCCAGTCCAGCCCCCAGCCACGGGGGCTGAGGAGGTCTGGCTGCCTTTCCTGCTTTCCCAGTATTGTAATCCAGAAATGAAGCGTACATCAGTGCTGCTAAATAAAATAGTGCAGGAGTTGATTCATGTCCCCAAGACAAGGGACACTAAATAGTTTGTATGTTGGTATTTCCTGTAGTGCAGAGTGGCTGTGCATAAATAATACAGCCTTGGGTCTTCTCTGGGCCCAAAGGCCCTGTGGTCCTAAAATATGGCTGTGACCCCTTGCACATTTTTTTTCCAGTTTAAAGCAACTGAAGTAACAGGAGGGCTGTGTTGCAGCACACCGGAGCTGACTTTTATGGTATGAAAATTCATGGCATAGCATGAGGTACAGCTTAGAGGCTCAAGGTTTGCTGGGGTAGCACTGGAGATAGATAGTTGGGATAGCAGGAGGAGCCCAGGCTGCTGCAGTGTTTGTCATCTGCTCTGGGTCAGAGTCAAGGAGCAAAGGTAAAATTCATCAGTGAACGTGGTCCTGTGCCCCACGCTTCACCTCAGCCCCCGGCTGCTTGGTTAGTGTTTGTATCCAGAGGCACCGAGTGCAGCTGCACAGGTCATTTGATGACAGCACTTCCTTTTGCATCCTCAACATGGTCCAACTTGCTTCTTTTTCCAAACGTACCGTCAGCAGCTTTTGAAAAGCAAAAGGGAGAAACCCCTCTGCAAGCAAAGAGACAAGCAGAAGAAAGGCTGCCAGCCTATAAACGGTGCTTTGGCCCTGCAGAGCTTTTGGCAGTGATCTCCACCAGCTGAGCGGATGGCGTGGCTGGTAGCTGTAGCAAACCCCGCTTCACCAGGCATCCAGAGATATGCACGTTGTCGGGGTCAAGAGGTGACTGTGGCCTCTTAACAGGTGGCAAATGACCTCTGTCCCCTGGGGTGACTAGTGTGGCTTTCATCCTCATCTGCTCCCTGTGTTAATGCCCTGCTTCATCCATCCCAGCCTGGGGCTTCCCTTACCTCCTCTCTCTGTGAGTGCTGGGCACTTCCCGTTTCTATCCAGGCAATGCCAGGAGGAGGCTGGCACTGAAAACCCGTGTCATCCTGTCGATGTTTACATCTCCAGCATCCAGCTCCTTTGCTGCCTTTGAGACCCCAGAGGAGAAACTGCAGGGAAAATCTTGCTCTGCTGCCAATGCCTTGGGGTCAAACACAGCCTTGGACCTGTGTGACTGTGGCCACCACTTGCCCTGGGCTGTGCTGAGGCAGGAATGAAGGTTTTCCTTCAGAGGCTTAGAGCAGACCCACGTGGGGGTAAATTTGCACAGGGCCAGCACAAAATGATTCCTTTTTCCTTGGCAAGTGCTGAGCTCCCTGACTGAAGCCCTGAAAATGCTCAAAGGAGGTGCTGGCAGAATAGTTTCAGCCTAGCCAAACCCCAAGTATTTTCTTCCAGCTCCATTCGGAGAGCCAGCTGAATCAGTTTTTGAAATGCTTCCCTAAATATTCAGCCAGAGATGTGGAAAACTTCTGTACAAATATGAAAAAGAAAAGCATGCAAGGACTCTGATGTGTAGTGCAGTGTCGAGAGCAGCCATCCCCACCTGCCCTGGCTCTGCCTCACAGCCCCAGCCTCTTCTTCTGCGTAGTCTGGGTATCCTTCACCAGCACAGTCAGCCTCTGAATGGAATGTCACTATCCCTGCCACGGGAAAACATTCCAGAGGCTCGTTGTGACACTTGGTCATTTGTGCAGTACTGAGGGATGGAAAGTGTTACACATGTGTTACGTATTATTGTTATTAACTCAGAGTTTCTGATTTCTAGTACCATGAACGATAGTCACAGATGTACAAAGGCCCGCATAGTTTATAACAGAGGTAAGATAGAATATGGATAGTCTTGAACTTTCAGTCGGCTATTTTTAATTCAAAACCAGATCTGGGACTGAGATTCAGCCTTTGCTCTTTAGTTATCCAAATAATGAAATTAAGACCAAAGCCAGATGAACTTAGGGAAAGTTAAGGTTCAGATCATATCAACGACTGTACCTCAGGCCCAAATTTAACATGCTGATACTTTTTCTCCTTGCTTTTAAACTGTGTGAGGGACTTCCTCCACCTTTTTACAGAAACCAGATGTGGGTTATTTTTTGACTGGCATTTCATGGCAATGTGTATCCTGGTTTATGTGCCTGATCTTTTTTCCACGAAACAAAAAAAGAAAAAAAAAGCCAACATTGCTTGCAAGTATTAAAATGGCAGCTGTGGATGGGAGCAAGATTCAATGCAATGGAAAGCAGATTAGATTAAGCGAACTGTTGAAAATTTATTCTTCTGGTTAATTTTATCTGTAAAATTGTCCTAAAGACTAATATTGTCAATTCTCATTTGGCTCTGTAGGACCCTGCGTGAATCCAAATCCATCCTTTTTTGGCAGGCCTTTTTATCACCAGTGGTACAGTGACATCTAAGTGTCAAGAAGATGGGCCAGTCGGAGCATAGAAAATTGATTTGAGCAGCACCATCCCCCCTTGGCTGGCTGCAGATAAACAGTTCAGCTAATATGCTGCTCCCGACCTCTTTGGGGCTCTATTTGAATATGATCTAATATGGCAGCTGCTCCACTGCAAACGCTGAAGGTAAAGTAGTCCCTGAGAAGTTTTGCTTTTCCCTTGCATTTTTATAGGTGGGGCAAATGAGTAAAAGAAAAGACTTGCAACCATGAGGGTCTTACACCCAAAAAACCCTTGTGCCATTTGCTTGTTTTATTTTAAAGTATTTAAAATAAGGAAAAATCATCTCTGTCAGACATGAAGGTAAAAAAGTACAATTAAGCTATCATTTTGGCTCTTTTTCTTGCCCAAGATTGCTTTCCAAACTACCTGAGTAAATGATATGCTTGAGAGATTGTTTTAGAAACAATTTGCGTGGGTGCTGACAGCTGCTCCGAGGGGCACGGAGGCAGCCCTGCTTCCTGCAGGAAGGAGTGTGAGCTCCCATCTGCTCCAGGCCTTTGCCTGGTTTTGGATGAGGGAGCGACCCAGCATGGAGGGAGGCAGGAAATACGTAAAAGGCAGAGGCTGCCACTCGCCTCTCTCTTCTTTTCTTCCCTTTTTGAGATCAGGGGATTCAAGCGCTCCTGCCATTCATCTCCCTTCCCGTCTGCTCCCGGGGCTGCTGTGCTCCACGCAGCTTCTTCGAGTGCTGTCATCCCTGCAGAATCCAAGTGCCTTCCAGTAGGGCATTACGCGAAGTGACTAACATCTGTCACATGTGGCTCATTCTTTCCCTCAATCAGCCTCAATCAGCTTTTCTGCAGGCAGCATTTCCTATCTGCAAATAACAGCCATCACGGAGGCTGGCAGGATGGTTGCTTTCTCCTCTGCTTCTCCTTTTCCAGCTTTATTCTCATTTTCTCCCGTTGCTTTTCACTCCTTTTTGTTTTCTTCGTGCTCACCACCACCGCCATTACTACCATTATTTACCTTTGTGCTCCGTGTCCTCAGGAAATCTTCTCTGCTCTCTTTCCTTATGCTGTTTCTTGATTATTTTCGTATTTCTTTCATTTCCCCGTATGGCCACCTGCCTCTTCCCCTCTTCCCACCACCCCACCAGCCCTTCATACGCGTTCTCCCCCATGTCCTGTACTGGGACACCTGGCCCCTGCCTCTACCCCAAGTTATGTTGTGCTGGTAGAGAAACCTCTCAGCCTGCCAGGGCCCTCCAGCACCTGGGACTTATTTCTTCAGTCAGAGCCCTTTATATGCAGATTCAAACTAGAAGCCTATGGAAACAAAGGCAGCCAGGTCACACACATGATCCTACCACCATCTCCTGAATGGACCATGATTAGGAAGCAGAAGGCTGTTTGCACCCCTGTCCTGCTCTCACCGTGCTGGTTGCTTTTGACGAGCATTCTTGTCCCCAGTACCTTGCTCTTGCTTTCTGTGAAGTGGGGGCAGTGCTACAGACTGCTTAGGTTCAGTGTTCGAGGTCAGGAAGAAACACCAAGGGCAGAACGCAGTTTGTAAATCATAGAGTCGTTGAATGGATGGGGTTGGAAGTGACCTTAAAGATTCCCTAGTTCCAACCCCCCTGCCACGGGCAGAGACACCTTTCACTACAGCAGATTGTTCAGAGCTCCATCCAACCTGGCCTTGATCCCAAGCTCTTCTCTAGCGATGACCAGGAAAACACTGCAGGTGGCCAAGTCGAGCTAACTCAAACTTAAATCTGACCTCCCGTTCCAACCTAAGTAAATGCCTCGCTCACTTTCCCTGCCTTTGAGATGGGAAACGTCGCCTGAATTAAACATGAGAGTGGAGGTGCCCTCCCCGGTCATCACATTCAATCCCTTGCTGTGGGTGGACGAGGTGCCGTATAATCCCTTTCACAAACGTATTGAGTTGGATGTTAAAAACACAGAGTTATTATCCCTCCCCCTCAAAACAGCTGATGCTTCAGAATTTAGATGTGCGAGAAAGGAGCACGAGATGCTTTCTTTCTCAGCTGAAATTTCAGGAATAAGGGAGAAAATTTATCCGAAGACTCCAATGTTCTGCTCTAACTGAGCAGTCTGAAAAGTTTGGATTTGAGATGCAGGCCATTTTCTTTATTTAAAAAATAGGCATATAGTCATAGAGAAAATTACTGATTCGAGGGTAATCTGTACAGGTTTTTTTATAATATGATCTTAGATGGACAAATAGCAAGAGAGAGCCTATTTACTAGCAGATGCTTTAACCAGAGCACTGCCTGCACATCTCTCTCATTTAGCAGAGACATTTGGTCCCACACCTGCCCAGCTCCAATCTATTATGCAGCTCTTAGCACTGGCTGAGAATTTTGCACACGGAAGTTTACTCGCTTGTGCTATTTTTAACCAACGGTCAGCCAAGAGGAGACAGTTTTAAAAAAACAAAGCATTTAAACATTGTGTGATTACAAACATTCTGTCTCTTTATTTTAAATCTTGTCTTGCTTCCAAACTTGCTTGTTATCTCCTTTCCCCTGAAGGAGCTGAGTAAAAGCCCTGCTTGCTGGGCTGAGTCTGAAGCACATATCCTTCCTTTCCCTCACCTTCAGTTTTTCTGTTTGGGTGGTGAATCAGTGGAAACCTAAATGTTCCTATGGCTTTAATCTTTGCTTCCAAGCAGTATATGTCGAAATGCAGATCCTGGCCTGTGCTGTAGCTCTGCACTGTGCTTCCACAATCAGTGGGAATGGTTGTATGTCATCTCCCACCCCATCTCCTGTCTGCAGTGGGTATAACCGTCATTGATGTGGACTTGACATGTTTCGGCATGCCAGCACCTGGAGAAGAAGCCAGTTTTTGTAGTGTCTATTTCTGACCTACACAACATTTCCAATGAATTCATGCCCAGGAAAGTCACATCTCTTTCATTTAATGCTGATGAAGACATGACACAAGTAGGATGCAGCGGTGTCCTTGAGCCAACTGGAGGTGGTAGAAAGCATCCCCAGCCAGCCAGCTGAGAGATGCAGCCCTGAGCTGCAGCACACACAGGGGCTGCCTGCCCATGGGGGAGCCCAGAGGCAAGGAGGGGCTTGGAGGTGCCTCCCTGCAGGAGTCAGCATCTTTCCCTTCCTTCCTGGTCAGCTCCGGGCAGCTGGCCTCCCTCCCAGGGCTGATTTCTTGCAAGCCCTGGGCCAGCTGGTGGCGAGTGGGGATCAGCAGCAAAGCAGTGGCTTTGCATTTTGGCACCTCGTTCCTGGCGTCTCCTCAGCTTGGCCACTAGCAAGTACACAGACGGCAGGGAGGAGCAGAGCATCCTCCGAGAGCTAAGGCTCCTTTTGGGCAGGTACCGCTCCTGGCACTGCCACGAGCCAGGCTTGCCTGGGGACACACCAAGAGGCAGTGGGAAAAGCGTGGCTGCCTCTTTCTTTTCCCTTCCCTGATGAGTCTGCGCTGCTGCCAAATTCAAGGTGTCACCTGGGCTGGTGCAGATACCATCTCGCTGGAGAGGCTCCTTCCTGCTGCACGGGGAACTCGCCTTATTAGATAGATAAGACTTGTGTTTATGGCTTGTTTGTCATGTCAACAGAGGTGCTGGGGGTGGCTAGAGGGGTGTGGGCTGGCTGCTCTGCTGTCAGAGATGCTGCCACTCCTCTCATAGGCATTTAGGCTAAACCTGGAAAGGTGCATGTGAGATGCTGTCCCACAATCCCTCCCCTCACTCACATCCTAGGAAACCCTTATCAATACAAAGAGCACAAGGGGTGCAAGGAGAGCTGAAAGGCAGCTGTTCTCTGCCTTTCCCAGGAAGCTGGGAGTCAGGACTGTCACAGCCTGATCCTTCTCACACCACTTGTGTAAGATGGTGTAAATCCTCTGCTTTTATGGAGATAGACCACCGCAGAGCAGGGACCAGGGAGGGGACAACCGGGCTTAGCACGCTGAATTATGCTGCCAGCACCACGTTCTCAGCATGACAGGCAAAGGGACTTGCTCTTACGCCTGGCTTCCCTCCTCGGCAGAAGAAAGGAGTGTCAGGAAAGGAAATCAGGGTTAATCCAGGCAGCCGGCTCAATGGCTGGCACGGGTATGCGTCTGTCCTTTGTACTGTCAGCTTGCAGCAATATCACACTCATGCAGAGGGTGTTGCTCTGGGGCATCGGTGTAGAAAGAGCCAATCAAACCATATTTATCAGCTTTGGCTTCTCAAAGGCCGAGCTGACGCAGCACTGGATTTTTATTTTACCGATTTAACACCAAGATTTATGGGTCGTGTACAACCGCACATTGCAGGGCACCATCTAAATAAGTATTTATCGTGTAGGAAGAGGCCCTGAAGGCAAGCAGTGCTTAGCACCATGTGGCCCCTTGTCCTTGCATCAGCTTCACACGGGCAGCTTGACTGTCACAAGGAGAGCTCACCCCTCAATTTTATGCTGCTACGGATGGGCTGGTGAGTGTTCTTTGCCGGGGACACACATGGATCAGTTCAGCAGCTGGTGGGCTGCTCTCTCTGTGAGCACCACACCTCGAGGTACCCACAGCTTCGCTGGCAGCCTTGAGCCATCTGCAGACCTGCACTGGGCACCCCACAGTCGTGGCAGTGATAGAAACTGCCCACAGAGGAAAAGCTGGTTGATGCCACTCAAAAAGGCATCGTGTCTCCTGGGCTGTCCAGGGCCTGTGACTTGTGCACGAGCCGTTGCTTTCCCCTCACCGTGCTCCAAGGAAGCGTTTAACCACGTTTAGTCTGGGCATCAGGGAGCTGTTCCCAGAGGGGACTGGGAACGGGGCAAGAAAGGCTCAGGGAAAGCCAGAAGGACTGGGGTAGGGGTGGTGTTTCGGTGCCCGACACACACACACGCTGCTGAGGCATTTCTTCAGTTACTCTGCTTTATCTGCTGCGTGTCCCAGCGCTCTTGCTGCCAGCTGATGACACTTGCCTTGACACTGGGCAGGCAGAAGACGAAAATTTTCATATTGCTTGTGATATATTCCTGTAATAGGATTCAGTGGAGCCTTTGCTGGAAAATAACTGGTGGTTCACATTTCTGCCCTCTTCTTTGTTTGATCTTCTTAATCAGCATTAAAAAAGCTAAATTTCACTCCCTCTTCTTATGCTCTTTGTACAACTTTGACTTGCTGCATTTTCCCCAAATGCAGGATATAATGGAAAGTGGAAGTGGAGACCTCTGTGTTAATCTCACAGTGAAGAAAATAGGAGCATGGGAAATTCCTGTCTTAAAATAAAAATATCCCTCTCCCTCAGCCACATCATTTCAATACTCTATTGCTCCAGTTTTCCATGCTTACTTCATCCTTTCTGCTCTGTTATTTACAAGCCTAGACCAGGACAGGAGGAAGAGGGGTATTTTATACTGAGTTTTATTTCTTTCCACAGATAAGCACTTATTTCCTTTGTTCCACATTTATTTATTTTTTTTTTTTAAATTTTTTTCATTACCCCTAAAACTCTCTGTTCTCCCACTAATAAGACATCCGACATCAGAATTTTGCCTTTTGGCCTTTGCTTACATCTCGCATCCTCTGTGACTTCAACAGTATGACTCAAACCTAACACAGGATGGATTCGATCCAAGCCAGAGGAAGCCAGATGTGATACCAAGAGGCGGTCTCCCAGCGGCTGGATCTGCATCTCCGGTGGCAATCAGGATACTCCAAAGGCAGCTCCGGCTGTGCCCCTCCGTCAGAGCCCAGGGAAAGGGCAGGAGCGATTCATTAAAAGCCCACCGCCCTGCGCCGGCGTGCAAGCCTGAATGAATGTCACCGTTTTCATTACGGAAAAAGAGAGACCAAAGAGAAAATGTGACAAAGTACATCTCGCCTGGCTGTTGATCTTTAAGCAACAGTGTGATTAGCAGCGTCTTCCCTTTACATTTCAAAGCGCCGGAGCACAATGGCAGGGAGATAAACATCCAGAGGTGCTGCCTGGCTGAAAGACATCTTTCTGACAGCGCATTACGGCTCCTGCCTCCCTCACCGGAAAGAACATCAGGTTTTAGTCAACGATGAAAGAGAAAAAGCCACACTTTATCTACCATAAACAGTTGCCTGTTTGTATTTGTTTTCCCCGCAATGAGTTCCATCTCTGAAACGACGCTCCCCCGCCATTCTTTCGCAGCCGGGAGACCGGAGCCGCTTTCCCACGGACTCACAGGGCCCCGACTCCTTCTCAGAAGGAGCTGCAGCTGCTGGGAAAAGCAAAACATCCCCGACTCCTCTCTTCGCCTGTGCCGGGCACTTTGCCTTTCTCCCCTGAGCCTCCCAGGAAGAGGCCGAAGCTGCTTCCACAAGGCGGCCAAGAGCCAGCACCCCTTCGCGGTTCTCAGTCAAGAAAACGCAAGCCAGCTCCCTTATTCAAGAGTTATTGGCTGTGACAGCTGCATCAGCTTAGACAGGATTAAAAAAAGGAAAGGAGAAAAAAAAAGAAAGGAAAAGAGAGAAAACCCCTCCTTGCTTCTGAAATTACTCGCAAAGTCACCTTTTTAATGCTAACACACACAAAACGCGCTCAGCCACTGATTTCAGCGGACCATATGCTGCCACTGCTGCTGGCCAGGTCCTAAGGGATGAATTTTTTTCCCCTTCAGCAAGCCTCCAGAAATGTCATAGAAATTTATATGCTTATTCACAGAGCCGATAAAGCAGAAAACCGGTGTTTCAGCTATTTTTGTTTTGCTTTGCAGATGGACAGTAAAAGACATAAATCTCCTTCCCGCCACTCGAGCGCCCTGCCTGGCTCCCTCTTTTGTGCCGAACCACCGGACCTACAGGACTTGCCTGAGGTCCATAAGCCAGCTCTCCTCTTCGCTTAGAGAGCAGCAGAAGAGCGAAACACCAGGAATCTCCCAGGACATGGCCAGTGCCTCCACTGATGGGCTGAGGCACGATTTTCTGCGCAGCCACCAAGGCGGGACGGGTTTTTTTTTTACCATCTTTGATGGAGGAAGAAAAGCAAGCTGCACGCCCCGGGGCTGTCCCTGCCCCTACCCCTCCCCGTGTTAGCGTCCCAGCTCTGATAAAAGGCACGCAGCTCTCCCATGACGTTATCTGATGCGTGCCCCGATTTACAGCTCTGTGCCGCACACCTCCATAAATCAGGACGAAGCCCTTAGGGGAGCCCCGCTGGCCCCCTCCTGGAGTGCGCACGGGTCGCAGACCTGAGTGATATTTTAGACACGTTTGACATTTAACCTCAGGAAAAGCAATATGAGGAAGAAAGGGGGGAGCGTGGCTAAATCTCCCTCCCAGCTATATTTACAGCCGCAGCATGCGCTTGCAGCCCATTGGAAAACGCGCCTTGCATGGCACATCACCGGGGAAATTTAGGATCAGCAGCCGAGGCCTGTTGACTTGCTGACTAAAGGAGGCAGCAGGAGGGCTCCTGGCTGAGGTCAGGAGGTGGTTTTATTTCAGTGGATGGCGCTGCGGCTCCCAGGGAAAATCCGCTGGGAGTCATCCCCTCCCTGGTCCTGCCTTTCCCACGCTGTTGCTGCGAGCGCAGCCGGCAGCTTTTTCTTCTCCAAGCCTGGGTGCTGCTGCAAACCCATCAGCATCATCCTCGGTGCCCCCCCAGCAGGGCTCACTGCCCCCCAGCCCGGGAGAGCCCCGTGGGTGCTGCCTGAGACCCGGAGCAGGGAAGGGGTGGCCTGGCCACAGCTCGGCAGTGGTGCAGCTTTGCACCCTGTCCCTGCTGCAATTCCCTGCTTACAAACACCCCTGGATCACAGCTGCTGGGACAGCTTGTCTGCACAGGCACAGCGAAAAGGGGCTGCCTGTGACAGCCATGCCGTGCTGGGGAGCAGAGAAATTAGGAATAAACCCAAACCCAGCAGGAAGAGAGGACTGTGCCTCTTTGCCTCACAGAAAGAGCTCGGCGGTTTAGGCAGCCCGTCATCCTGGCTAATAACAGCAAGCCAAATATTTAACTAAGATCTCATGATAGTGAGGAGCTTGGCAGAAGGAGGCCTGCAGAAAGCAAGCACTTTCTCTCCAAAGCCTGTTTTCTCCTTATTTAAAAAGGAGGAAACAGGTCAGCTGTCGTATCTGCCAAGGTCAGAAGCTCAATTTGTATTTCAGAGCCCGGGAAAGGTGAATGCACCAGAGCTACATCCCTGATGGAAACAATCACTCATTCTAATAAGGCTGGCAGAGGCTGGAGCCTGCCTTGTTCAGATACAATTATTACAGCCCGGGTGTCAGATTACTGAATCTATTAGCCGGGAATCAGCTGTTATTTCAGAGCGAGACAGCTATCCTGCAGGCAGTTGTGATGTACATCATGCATGACGCCCGGGCCCAGCTTACCCCGCCAGCACGGAGGGGCACGAGGGGGGCAGGACCACCTAAGCTGCTAAGGAAAAAGCCCGTGGCAGTGACCCCTAGACACAGCTACATCTATCAGATCGTGACACCAGCATGACGATGATTGGGGAATGTCGTTGCCAAACGACTCGATCTGCTGGGAGAGGGGAGATCCCGAGTTTGTTGTAAATGCAGCGCATGGCTGTGCTGCAGGCTGAGCGTACCCCTCCCGCTGGCATCCACAGAGAGATGGGTGTAAGGACCCAGGGCCAGCGCTCCTTTTCTGCCCCGGAGGTGTTCAGGGAAGCCTGAATGGGGAAGGAGGGGAACGACGCACAAGTCAGTGGGCAGCTCTTTGTGTAGGAGCTGAAATAAAAACCACCTCTACCCAAGAAGATTTACAAATTTTTGGCTAACACAGCATTCCTACTCGAAAGCACAGCTTGGAAAAAAAAAAAAAAAGGTCAAAAAAAGAGTCTGTGCTGCTTTAGCAGGAATAAGAGGCGTGCCTGTGTGGTTCTGGTGAGCCTCTCTGGGAGCAAGCCCAGCCATCCTCCAGCACGGAGCAGGTGGCTCCCAAGGCCCCCCTGCTCCGTGTCTCTCCCTGGCAGCAGGCAGCTCTGCTAGTGATGCCCTCCCAATCCGTTTTTATCTGTCTCCCATCGCAGAGAGGATCGCCTTCTGCTCTGCAGTGTGAGAAATGAACCGCCACACATTATTTCAGCTCTATGCACATCACTGGTTCAGTGGGACCTATCCAAGCTCCCCAGCTCTGTCCCATCAACGTGCAGAGGCTGGAAGTTGCAAAACTTGGTGTTTTATGCTTCTTGGTCCCCATTTTATTTTCCATGCAAACCAAATGCTCACTCGCTGAACCTCTGTCCCCCGGGGGGAAGCACAGGGAGAAGGAATGTGACAGGAAGGAGAAGTAAAGTTAGAGACTCGGGGCTGTATGTGCTAATTGACATTTGTGTGGCTTTTCCCTTTTGATTCTACATGTTTATGCTGATGTGCTTTTGTTTTATTAACACGAGAAAGTGTTCATCAAACTGAAAGACCAGCTCTGGGACAGGGTTCCCATAAGGCCGGGACAACAGCAGCATGAATCCCGGAGTGCACAGGGATCATAGGAGCCCACAAAGGCTGACCACAGGGAGATTAAGGGGGCGAGCTGCGATCTATTCAGTTATGAAATACAGCTGTAAGCAGGCGGAACAGGATCTCTGGTTGGGTTAACGGTGAGGAGGTGAGCATAAAGGAAGTTGCTCCACCTACTGACAGAGTGATTATGGGACATCAGGCCCAAGTCTGGCGGCAAGGTCATTGATTTCATGAGAAACTTTACTAGAACAACTTGTTTTGACACCCACTGTGAGAGACTGGAATGTCGATCATTAATGACTCAACCAAGGCCCATTTGTGAAGCCAGTGGGTGCTTTGCTGAGGCTGGGTTTGCACCCTCTGAGTGGGAGGAGGTGAGTTTCTGGGTGTATGATGGTAAAGCCTCTGGTCTGCATGAGACAGAAGAGGTGAGCACCCACCACCGAGGGCTACAAGCCAGGCCTTGAGCCAGATGAGAAGCAGACCCTGCGAAGAGAGGACGCTGCTTTTTATCATCACAATTGTTCTCCCCTACAATTCACTCAGTTGTAAAACTCCCCTCTGGGAAAGGTCCTGATTCATCCCTTCTGGTGGGGCATAACCGGCTCCACCACTGACGTGAGAGGCAGCTGTCACATCTTGGAAGGGGTCATAAACCATCAAAGACCCCCGGAGCACCCCCAGACTAATTTCTGAGGCTTTCCACCAAAGGACTGAGAGCTGCCCCACTAGGGGAGGTACCTGGGCGTTCCCACCTTAACCTGAGCATATGTTAACCCACTGAACTTTGTGTTTTGGGGGTTTTCTCTGCCCTTGATTGATCAGGACTGCGATCGTCACTTCGACCAATGGACACTGAAATTGTAACTATCAAATCTCGTTGCAGGATCCATGGGTAGCGATACCCTTCTGCCATGGGGAGCTGGGACAGAGAATATGCCTGATTCATGGCAGATTCTTCTGCCCTAAGCTCCAACAAAGTTTACAAAGTTGACTGAACTCGTCTTTCCTGCTGGCAACTGGCAGGCATTGATCTAACCAGAGGGAAAAGGTAGCAGAACATTTCACCCAAAGCAGGAGGTCCTGGCCCCACAGGTTTAGCTGTCCGCAGGACGTGCTGCGAAGGCAGCAACAGGACCCTGGCAAAGCAGGTTACAGCTCTTTCTCTCGCTGTACTTGTGCACAGGAAGGGAAATAACGAAAATCTGCAAGATTACGAGTTGCGGGAGCTTCTCTTTATTAGAACAAGATTCCCCTGGGTGAGGAGACCCTTGGGTGGTCTGCAGGGCGCGCCATGCTGTGCACCACTTGTCTGTCCAGCAGAACAGTGTGACTCCCATCTCAGCCAGCTGGGACTCTTCAGGGATAATTGACCATTCTGCATTACTGTGTCCCTCGGGGAAACTTTTCTCTGCAGCCTGAGCATTTAGCTCTTGGCTTGTGTCCTGAAGCATGAGGGCTAATATCCCCCCCACATTTTTACCATAGAAATGAAAGAGAGAGCGTGTTTTTCGATTCAGTGGGAAACAAGTGAATAATAATTCTGTGAAGCCATGTAGTGGAAAGAGAGACTTTGAGCGCAACAAGAAACAGGATTTTAAAATTTCATCTGCACAGCAGAAGGTCCTGCCAATTGAACCGTTTCCAGTAAACAATCTGCTAAGTCTGACAGTTTGAAGGAATACCAGACTGCCAGGAGTGAATAGGCTGGGATTTTTAAGAGGTTTATTTTTCATCCGAACACTTTTGTTTGTGAGCAACAGCTCAAAAAACCCAAAATGCATGTGCAACAGCAATAGCAGCCAGGCTGAGGGCTTCTCCCCCAAGCAGGGCTCCAGCGGGAGCAGAGCAAGAGGGCTGTGCTGGCGACACGATGTGCCCTGGGCTGCTTAGTGTGCAGTCTGTGGCACTGTGGGTCTGCACTGGGAGAGCCCCTTTGGTGCTCCCACACTCCCACAGGGAGGTTTAGACTGAGCTCAGTTTGCTTCCCCATTTTCTGCTGCTCTCTGTGTGGGAGCATCAGCTGTCTTTGCTGAGGTGGTTGTCCCCAGAGGGATGCCAAGGGCAGCTGGCTGGGATGGGGGGACAGGAGGGGATGCAAAGGCCTGGTTGGAGGTCAGGGCTCCCAATCACAGGACTGGGGCAAGCACAGCAGGAGGATGCTGCTGGGTGTGTCAGGATGTGGAGAGCTCCTCTGATGTGGCCAAGCTGAGATGTACAAACATGACAGACTTCTCCCAGAGCAGGAGAGCTTTGCCTCCCCAACAGGAGAACAGGGACAAGGAGATGTTTCAGTGCCAGTTTAAACACCTCTGCAAGGAAGTATTTAACCTGGCCAGGACTCCCCCTGCCCAGGGTAAATGAGGGGCAGAGATTAAAGGGTTGAGCCTCCAAGCAGGACAAAGTTGGCAATGACTTTCTGTGCACAGCCCCATGTTGGTCAGTTCTAGGAAAAGGGTGGCTGAAGAGAGGGGAGGTGCTGGCTGGCATTCTGTGAGACTTACCTGGAAACATGTCGTGTGGGACAGGAGATGCAGGGTCAGCCCCTTCCATGCACACACCCGACACAGCATCCAAAATCAGGGTGTTTGTTTTGAAGGTACAGCACTGTCCATCTCACAGCCAAGTCATGGAGCCGGACAAAGAACAGAATGGGATTATTGATGTGTGAAAATATTGATGTTTAGAACCTTCCATTTCCTCTTTCTCAGCAAGGAAAGAGGAAAAAGGTTTTGGGGTCTTGAGGAGAGTTACAGACCCAGCTGTGATTGCAAAAACGGCTCAAAATCTGCTTTCCCAGTTCAGACCCAGTTCTGCTCAAATCCATTAGGGAATGGCCCTGACTATCTTGTTTTGGAGGCATTCACATTCAGCCTAGACCTTCAAGAAGCTGGTAAACCCCTTAGGGACTTCTCAGATTTTCCAGTTGAGGAGGGGAATGCCAGAGTAGCTTTGGGCACCTGGAATCCAGCCAGGGTCAAGCCACCACTCCAGACTCCCTCAGGTTTCCTGCTTGCTCTCTTTTGTAGAGGGATTTCTAATTGGATAAGCAAGGAGTTCCTTAATCCTATCCTTTTCTCGGTGATAGTCCCTCCACATGCCCCTTTCACTAGAGCAGGGAATCATTGGGTCATGAGAATTGTCACCTTGCTTTTTCCAAATGCAGTTTAATAATTATGCCCCTAAAATCGCATCACAGAAGGGTTTTGGAAATCATTTGCATTTCTGAGAATTAAATGTAAAAAAAGGCTAACTTGTCACAAGCCAGCACTGAGGAAAAGTGTAGCCTGTGCAAGCAGAGATGGCTGAAATGCACAAGAGAATAACAACATTGCAACAGATGCCTGGAAATACAGCCCTGGTTGTTCAGTGGGGAAATTTTCTGGTCCAGAAAATGTTCCTGGTCTGGCACGTAGGGAGATGGGGGCCATGTGCTCCTCTTCAAGCTGACTGTGCAAGTGCCAGGGCTTCCTTTGCTGCTGCTGGTTATCACCAGGAGAGTCCAGCTGCAGTGCACCTGGACAGCTCACCTGGGTATGGTGTTTGAATGGGCCAACAAATAACTTCCTCTGAGTCCAAATGTTTGCCGCCACATTGCTGCAGTCCACAGGGTAGCAACTGACCTTTCCTGCTCAGAAATACTTGAGAAGCAAGGACTGGAGACTAGGCAGGGAGTGAAGTCTGATGGAAACAGCAATGTGCAGAAGACTCAAGCAGTAGCATCTGGAAGAGGTGATGGTAAGGCTGAGGTAACAGGGGCCATTCCCACAGCTTCCTGTGAAACGGGGATATTCCCCGCTCTGAAGTCCAGGACTGGCTCTTCCTTCAGCATGGAGATCCACCTCCCTCCAGGGGTGAAGTGGCAGCCCCATGACCTGTCACCTACCTCTTCACCTTTTCCTGGAGAGGTGAGGGCTTGTAGCCATTGGCATGGCAGGAGAAAACCTCAGTGGTGACTTGTAATGGTCCTTCCTGACAGTGTAAGACCGGTGTGGGAGATGAGATCTGGATGAGAAGTCCCACACCTTCACTTTAACACACCTGAAACTGCCCTCTCAAGGCCTGTCATGGCCGCTTTATGGTGTAGGTTATTCTGCATCATATGCTCTTTTGGGATTTATTTTTGCATGCTGCTGCCCCTTCTCTTTCACTTCAAACATCATAAATTAAATTAAAAATACACTTGGCTGCAGTACACTAGTGGATGTGTTGGGATAACACATAACCTAATTTTCAAAATGTAGGACTTGTGGGGTGTCTCTGTCGTGCCTCATGAGAAGTATTGAGCTAATGACCAGCTTGCAAACTTGCCAAGCATTGAGCAGAAAGATTTAGAGAGAATTCCTTGAAATGAAACAGAGTGAAACTACTGGGCACGGCTTGGCAACACTCTTCGGACTGACCCGAGAAGTCATTGTCACAGGAGAGGGTGGTTCCTTGTCCTCTGTGAGAGATGCACCAAAGCCAAATGGCATCTGCGGGGCTCTGCCTTTCTCTGTCTCCACCAAGGGATGAAAGGGGCTTAGAAGACCCCAAGGCAATGTTGGGGGTCAGGGCACCTGTCACCAGTGCCAGCAGTGTCCCACGGCAAGGAGGAAGGTGGGCCCTGGGTGCAAGTCCAGGGGAGCCTGCCCTGTTCCCTGTCAGCCAAAAGACCAGCCACCCTCCCTGAAAGCACCCGGGCCAGCCTAGGGAGTGCAGGGGTAGAGGCAGGGCAGGTGAGAGGGTGAGTGGCTGTCAGAGGTGCTCTGGGGTTTGGAGGAGGTCACATTCAGTCAAACCTCCCCTCCCCACCAGGTGCTGGGCTGACAGTGACCCCAGCAGAGGGGCTGCATGTGTTGCCAAGGGCACTGAAGAGCATGAAAGTGGGAGGAAAGAAAGGACCAAGAAGTGAATAAAGATGACTTCAAGGCAGGAGCTGTTGCAATTTCCTCCCTTCGGGGGAAAAGCTCCTCTCAGGCTGCCTTGTCATACTGCACTGGTGTAACCTCAGTGGTATCACTAAAGAGCCCTTTGCCTATCTAGGCCAGTGACCACCACTGTTTTACAGAGCTAATGTAAATTGAGATAGTATTTTTTCTGATTTACTTCCAGACTCACTCCTTTTTATGTTTTCAGTGTGAATAAGCACAGCTTTCTTTCAAATGTATTAGCCACTGTATTCTTTCAATGTTGTCAGTCCATCCCAGGGCCCAAGGGTCATATATCAGCATCCCAAGCCATAAAATCAGTTAACAAATCATGAGACTTTTTGGAAAGATGCTTTCTGTGGTCACCAATTCACAGGCTTCTGGCCCAGAAGAATTAATCTCTTTCGGGTTTTTCTTTGTAACAGGGATGGCAAGACAGAACTCTCTCCCAGCGAAGGAAAGCCGATTTCTTGCTGCCCATCAGTACTTTTGGAAGGAAAACCACAGTGAAGCATAGGGCTGGTGATTAAATCACAAGAATTGACAACCGTGAGTCACAAGCAGCGCTCGGTTCTCTGCAGGGATGCTCTGAATCACCCTCCTGAAGGTACGGCAGTGTTGCAGCTCTGTGTGGGCCAAAGCATGAGAAGCAGGGAGTCGTCAGACCGGGGCTGAGTCTTCAAGTAGGGATCTCATCTCTTTTCTGTTTTCCCGACATCACTTAACCAGGGCCCGGCCCTGCAAATACTGGATTGCACAAAGCTTTTTACGTACTTGATTAGTTCCCCTGAACTCTGAGGGAAGCTGACGTGCTGAAGTACACCGAGGGTTGGAGATGACAAAGGCAAACAAAGAAGTGGAAAAGCTAATGGGTTTCCTTCTCCCTCCTGCTGCTCTGTGGAAAGCTTTCATCAGTTGGACTCTCCCCTCTCCTTCCTTCACAAACAAGCCTTAGGCCAGAGAGCATCTCTACATGGGGAAAAGTGCTTCGCCAGCAGAGGTACAGCAGCAATACGATGATGGCAGAGTGCTTTGACACAGCTATACCAGTTAAACCCTGCTGGTAGAATCTCTGCTTCTTGAGCAAAACTTCCCCAGTGCTAAAGCCTTCATCTGGCTCAGACATAACTGCACTCCAGCAGAAGAGGTGGTATTTATCCACACAGGTTTCCAGAGCAGCAAGGAATCCTGTGGACGGGGAAGAAGAGTTTATTTCTGCCTCCACAACAAACACAACATGCAAAACTTCTGGAGTCCCAAGCGGCTTTTCCAGCTCCTGCTCCCCATCTGGGTTTCCCTGGTGCTCCAGAGGAAGTGTCATGGTGATGCCGAGGTGCACAGCTCACCACAATTTATATCTGGGCTCAGTCAGCACACAGCCTCAGCCCTCTCCAGCTCCCTCATTATTTACTGCATTCTGCTTGCTGACTTAATAGTGTTTTGTCCTGTCCTTGAATCCTGCATGGATGGATTCAGAAAAAAATCAATGTGCCCTGACCAGCAGGCCTTCTTCCCACAGCACAGGGGAATTTCCAAAGTGCCACCATTTCTACTATTTATTTATTTCCTTTAAGTTATTAGCATGATGGGGCTAATTGTGATGTTCCAAGTACATTAAATCTTGCCTTCCGTGCTTAGAAGTGTGGAAGCAGTCAGGTAGGAAAAGAGCAGGAGTTGTAAAAACAGAGTACAAATAAAATAAATAAATCACTACCCTCCAAAATGAGAAAAAGCCATGGCAGGAGTAAAGCACTACCATTGGGATAACATGGTACTAATGCAAAACGAAGTAGCAGGAGCAGAGTAGCTGATGAGCTCTCCACTGTGGCTTAATTAGGCAGGCAGCTACAACCTCCCCATCACCACTGACTTAATTAGCGGGCATCGGTGAAGAGTGAGCATCAGTGTGATGAGGCCTTAGGCCAGCCAGGGCTCTGCTGATGCAAGGTTTGGTCTGTTAGAAGGGTGTGGACCTGTCCAAAGACCATGCTAGCACCATGCTGAACCAGGAAAGTGTTTTCTTCACGTTCATGTGTGACATGGCTGTGCTGGAACAACTTTAAAGCAGCACCACCTCCCTCTGTGGCCTACTCATCCTACCTGAGCAACACTGACAATGAAATGGCTGGGGGGGCTGTGTGGTCCCACCTGCTGGTGCAGCACCTGGGGCTCCAAGTGTTAAAACATTCAAATATGACATTTAACAATAGATGGACTCATTTGGTATTCACAACTCTTTTATTCAAAGCACAATATTTATAGTCACTACATTGCCTTAAATCTAGAGAGTAAAGGCTGTCCCCTGACAAGGTTTACAGACTTGGGAGATATGGGGAAGCAGCAGCATATTTTTAAGGCGATGGGATCTGGAGGCTTTACAGCTCTGCTTTGGTGTGGATACTCTGACAGTGGGGAAAATCTGGAGAGCAGTTTCCCGGACTGCCCTCCTTGATGGGTGGAGCAGCCCTTGGACATCAGGGCTCGGTGTTGATATGGTTCAGAGCTGCTTCAGAGCTGCCAGCAGCTGTGTGAGGGCTGATGGCTGCCCCCAGGGTCTCAGCCCATCTCTGTGCCTCCTACCTGGCTTTTCAAACTCTCAGATCCAGTCTCCTGCTACAGAAAACATGTGCCACTGCATGCAGGGTGCTGTTTGTGCATCACAAACTGCTCCTGCTCCTTATTCTCCCACCAAAATGAGCTCTTACTGCCTGTTGCTGTTCCAGACCTTGTTATCCTGCTCTGCACCTCAAAGCTCATCCAGATTTACCCAAGGAGGAGAAAGCAACAGCACTGCCACAGGGCAGTATAGCAGAGAACATTTGAAAGAGGCAGCAGATGCAGAGCTGGGTCCCCTGGTACTGCCTGGAAATAAGGAATGGGTGGCTTTCACCTCATTTAACACACAGGGCCCATGCCTTTGGTTCTGGCAAATACAGGGTGTCTGAGATCAGGTGCCTCTGGTACCACTGGACTGGCAGGCTGCTGTCAAACTGGTGGGTCTCTTTGCCATCCCTCTCTGCTCTTCCCCCCACACCCCAAAAAAAAGGAAAAAAAAAAAAAAAGGAAAGCAAAACAAACCCCAAACCCTTAGGATACTTGTGCTCCTTTCAGCAAGCTGCCAGGAAGAGCCAAGGCGTTCCTCCACAATCCTCTGTGTGCACAGCTGAGGAGGAGGCAGCACAGCAAGGTGTGAAGTGCTCTCCAGCGCTGCTGGCAAGGCAGATTCCTCACTGGCCTCTCCTTACACCAGCGCCAGGCTGGGCTCAGGAGCTGTGCTGCTTCCCATGGGGGTGTTTGCTGTCCCCACTGCACAGGCTGCCAAAACCCTCTTGGGACACCAGGACACCAGGCAGAGTCATGGCAGAAGCAGGGGTGTGCTTCAGGTTGCAATAAATGGACTAAAATCTCCTCTCCTCTCCTTCCTCACGTGCTGCTGAGCTGCTGCTCTCAGGCTGGGATAGCTCAGACATGTGAGAGAAGCCTCGGGGAGAGGATTTTTCCATTCCCTGCTTGAAGTGAAGCAGTGGGGAAAACAATCAACTGGTACAAAAATTAATTAATTAATTCCCTGTCCCTGAACTTTTAGCGGAAACATGGGATTTTTTTGCACTTGGCTGAGTCTTGTTTCAGCAAAGTTTTGGCCGCTGGAGCGCTAAGCAGATGAAAGGAAGAGGCTGGGATCCACGCTGAAGCAGCCTCCATGCTGGCATTGCAGTGCTGAACCAATCCATCTCCATTAGAGTTCACAGCCTCTTTGATCAATCTCATCTTTAAAAATACCAACGCTCCGGAAGGCTCGGGAGCTGCTTAATGTTCCTTCATTGTTTTTCAAGCCATTAAAAACAGAGGTATTAGCTGCTGCATACTTTTTGTCTTGTTTGGAAGTAAAAAAGCCAAGAAGCAGAATGCTAAAAACGCAGATTTAAACGATTAAAAATAACGGAGCAATGAAAGTCAAACTGTTGGCTCTAAAAATGTTGATGCGTTGCATTGCTGTAGGCATTACATTCATATGAATGAGAGCGGAGGGCCCTGCTACCTGCCTCTGTGATGAACTGTGTGTGTCATTGCGTGTGGCTGTTGCATTAAATCTGGAAGGATTGCCTTCTGCCTGTGCGGCAGCGAGGGCTGCTTCTCTGGAGATACAATATCAGGTGATTCCTCTAAAAAGCAGACTCACCTGGGACCGGTTTTGGGGCACAGGAGGGGTTTCTTTTTTTTGGCATTTTTCTATATTTTTTTTCCAAAGAGTTCTGTGAATTGCTGGTCTGGACTGGCTGCTGGGTCTCAGATCTCTCTGCAGAGGTGCTCTAAGCCCTCCTGTATGTGCTCATGTGGCTCATAGGTGTTTTTTTCTGAATTGGCCAAGGCTGTGTGAACCCACACATGTGCCCAGCCAGTCCAACACTGATGGAGGCTTGGCCAGAGCTCCAGGAACCTGGTGCTGGAGTCTCGCTTTCCTTTCTCTGCTGAGGTCTTTACCCTAGCAGCAGGTCACATCTCAGCGACAGGGTTATGGATAACCAGTCCAAAGCTTTGCTTCTATTTGAGTCGCAAGAAGGAGTGCTCATATATCCAGCAAGGATTAAAAGAACATCCGAAAGCTGTGGCATTTCTTGTGAAATGGCTGTGTGGGTTTAGGGTACTTCTTGGCCAATAGCTTTTACTGGCAAGCCAGCTACACATTTAGCGCCATTGTGGAAGATCTGGGTAGGTTTAGAACAGGCATGCAGGCTTTCTGCTTGTCCTACATGCCTGATGAATTAACTCTCAGTAGCTGCCAAAGGCTGCTTGCTCCAGGCCTTCCCTCTCTTTTCTGGTGGCCAAGCTAGTGCAGTCCTGGAGTTTACGGCATGTTTGACTCAGTCCCGTCCTTCTGATGGGATATTAAGCAATTATTTATTAACTCCTTCCCTTTCCACGCCATGGCTTCTAATTAAAGAAACGAATGTCATCGGGTCACAGGAAGATGAGTTGTCACACGATCAGATTATCACTCAGTGTGGCAGGACCAGCCTGCACCCCAACTGGGAGGGTGAACCCTTCCATTACTGGGGACTAACACTCCTAAGCAAAACAAAACCTGCTTAATTTTGAGAGAGCCTGGGTGAAAGTTTTTGCTGGCTAGACTCAAATTTGTCACCATTTACTTTCCAGGGAGCATTTGCAGACACGGACACTTGTCTCACAATGGGGTCCGAAGCTGGGGCAAAAATAATTTCATCACATGGAAAGGTGTAGGTTTTCTCTTCACCTGGCACACTCTCACCGTTTTCTTTATCCCCTCTGCTGTGTCTCCTGAAAGGCTGGTGCTGAGCCAGAGGTGAGAAAAGGCTGAAATTAAAAGAGGATTTGGATGCTTTGTCAAAGCTTATCAGAACTCTGCTGGTTTGCAGCACGAGGCCATGGCGCCAGCCCTTCTTACGAAACGCTGGCTATTTCTGGCTGCTCTTTTTCAGCCTTCCCAGATGCGAGCAGAGCTCCCTGCATGTTCCTGGCACCTCTCCAGCTGGTTGCTTGCACTGCCGTGCTGCTGAAGCTGGAAAGACATCGTGAAGTGGGGCACTCGATAGGGGGACCTGGCTTGCTGGTGGGACTGGATTTAAACGCCTGAGACGACTTTACCCCCATGGAGGAGTTGCAAAGATGGTTACACATGCAGACCAGGCTGTACCTCAGCATGACTGAGGAGTGTAAAGGGCAAAGACAGGTCCTTGGAGCCTTAGATAAAACAAAAGTCGGTTCACACTCCTCTGAACCTGTTTGGAATTGGCCTGGGGTTTCTTGCATGAGGATGGGAAGGGGATGCCAGGCCATGCAGTAGTGCCTGTTGCTAGAAGCCCTGGTAGGTCTCAGTCTTGTGAGCAATCCCCCGCTGCAGCTCATGCTCAAGGGCAGTGCCACAGCCCTGTCCCCTACTCCCAGACCGTTTCCCACAAGCACAACACGCTCAGCTTGTTGTCCAGCTGTGCCCAGGCTGTGTGACAGCAGCTCTCGGGATGCTCCCGGCACAGCGGGCAGGCTGCAGCACAAAGCACGTTACAGACGCTTGGCTCAGACCAGCATGCAAGATTTGAAAAACGGAGCCCCTGGAAGATCCTGGAATCAAACGCCTCTGAGTTTTGGGGCAGCCTGAGGGGATGTGGAATCCAGCCCTGATCCAGGTCCATGGGTATATGGCAGCAGCTATAAACGTTCTTAGGATGTGTGGATTACAGTCTGAATGTTAATGTGGCCCTTTTCTTCCAAATGGAGAGCATCCTGGCTATTGCAGAGCAGTAGGTTATTAAAATGGATTGGATTATTATATATTGGACATAGAAGCAGCTGGGGTGTATGGCAGGGCAGGTAAATATTCCTATCTGAAAGCGTGGCTTCTGCCTATTCATCAGCAAAAGCGCATTTCTGACATTTCTTCTGGAACAGCTTCATAACAATACCCAGCCTTCTCTGTGGAAGCCCAGATATACAGCAGCAGCTCCCAGAATGGCAAATCTGCCTTGTTCTTCCTTTAATTACCTCACTGCTAAGGGAAAAAAAAAAGACACACTTTTCTTGCAAGTGGAGATTAAGCAGAAATTCAGCTCCAGCTCTAAACTGTGTGGCTCCCGGCTTTGATTTTAAACAAACATTAGGGAAAAAATTCCTAATGCCTAAAGCCAGCAACCTCAGACCATGTGGAGGCTCCCCACATCACTAACCTGATTTCCCAAGGTGATAAGCTGCAGAAGGTGGCCTAACCTGACATGAATTATCTGTAAAAATAAAAAAAAGGAAAAAAGCCTTATAAAGACAAATCCCAAAGCATGCAAATTTTATTTAGTAACAGGTCCAGTGGATCCCAGCTGGTGACCAGCACTTTGGGTCAGTGTCAGAGCTGAGAGGGATTTCAGTCAGACCCAGGCTTGCTGGGTGGATGCTCGGAGCTGGCTCAGGCGCAGCCCAGTGTCCAGATCCCCCATAAGCCTGGAACTGGGCCCGAAATGACCTGTGGCTACCTGGCTTCCAGGCTGGAGATGGCTTGCATCTAGCCAGCCCTGGGCATGGCCTACCCGTGCCTGTCCTCCTGGCTGTGTGCTTGCCTCAGCCAAAAGGATTCACTCCACAGGAGAACATCTATTTTACATCTTCCTCTGGATCAGATTGTGTTTTTCGGATTTAGATGGAGACCAAGAAAGAAGGGTCCCACTCAGATAAGAGATCCAGAGCTGGGTGCACAAGGAACTGAAGATACACCTCTGCTGCTGCCATCAGAACAGTGCAAACACACCCCTAAGAATCTAAAAAGGGTGGATTAAGTTTCACAGCTAAAATACTACAGAGTGGAGCTCAGTTGTGGGTTTGCTGCAGGAAGAGACTGAAACAGAGTCTTCCATCCTGCTGGACAGTGCCCAGCTATTAGGCAGGAGCACATCCCACAGGGATGGAGGTTACTCTGCTCCTGGGTAAACAGCAGCATCCCCACAGAGTCAGGGACAGAGTATGAGGGATTTGACAGTTTTGGGAGGAGAACATCACTTGGGGAGGTGGAGTCCCCACACGGATGAATAGCTAATATACTAATATTATTTGATCACTGATTTATATTTAACCACTTTGAGGGCATTTGTGCTCCTCCCCTTGGAGAATGGTCCTTGCGTCCTCCAGCGAACAATGCTTGAATTTCCCTTCCCCATAGAGATGTTTCCTCTTGTTAGTGACTCTATGAAACAGATAGATAGATATTAATGAATTTTTTAGAAACAATTTCTTCATACTTTTTTCTTGCCAGAGCTGTTTTCTAGTTTAAACTTCAACTGAACTGAATAATCTTGGCTTCCTACAAGCTGCATTTCTCCGTGAATAAATAATTTTCCAGTTCTCCCTCCTTCAGATCTTATGTCCCATGGTATGCTTGGAATATCTCTGCATAGATGCACGGCATCATTTTCCATATGGATCTGCAATCAGTTCCTTTATCGTTTGGCATAAACGATTGCACAAAATTAGTGCCTGAGGAAAGGGAGCGCGAACATTCCCTAGCACCCTCTGTGGGACTCTGCAGTGCTGTGATCTGGGCCACCAGTTCTCACCCCAAAGACACCACAAAAAGCTGCTGGCTCTTGGTGTGTACGGTTCTTGCTGCTATGGGCAGTGCTCTCAGCGTAGGCAAAGGCCACCTCCCTCCTCCAACCTTGTCACAACGCCCTCTCCCTCCTCCTGATCAGAGATGTCATCTGTACCACCCTGCCAGTCTCCTGACAGTGTGGGAAGTCTGGACACAGATGTTCCGCTTGATCCTGGCCTCACACTTGGCAGCTCAGCGTGCTGGCTCCCTCTGAGACATGCCATCGGGCCAAAACACACACACTGAGTTTTATTTTTAATTCAGAGCTTTTCCTAGCAGCCAAAGTTGTGTAATTCTGCCCTTCCCCTTTCCCTTCCCTCGTTTTTTGACAGCACTGCGTGCTCGGGTTACATCCAGCCCGAGCACGCCGTGTTATGTACCAGTGGCTCTATTTTTACACCTCCTCCTAGCTCAGCTGCTGGCTCTGTGGTTTTTGATGCCGTATGCAAACTGCAGAAAGAAGCACCCGCTGTAGCCCAGAGCCACCCACAGCCAGCACTTCCCCAAGCCCTGCCTGAGGCTGCTTTGGCCTCTATGCCTGCCCCAGGCTCTCGATGTGGCTCAGCCATGGTCATAAAGTTGTCCCATAGCACTGCTGCCCTCCAGCTGGGTCAGCCGGGTCAGCATTGTCCCCCAAGCCCAGCTCCCAGTGCCTGGGAATCCCCAACTCCCTTTGCTGACAAATCCCCCACCTTGGAATACCTAGGCAGCTTTGCTTCCGTAGGTCTGTGCTCATCTCCTCTGCAGATGCTTTCTCAGGCGTGGCACCCTCCCTGTGACTGCTGTGCAGAGGGGAAAGCTGGGCTAGCAGGGACATCAGATGCTTTTTAAGCTTCTGTCCACTTCTCACACCCTTCTTGAATCATCCTTGCTCCCTAGCGGTCCCAGTCACGGCGCAGAGCACAGGCACTCAGCCATCCCTCCTCCAAATCCTAGGTACTCGGGTATTCACCACCCCTTGGGATGCCCAGGATCCACACCCTCTCACGACCTGTCCGACGCTGTTCGTGCCCGTCTGGCTGCCTCTCCAAAGCCCATCTCCCAGCGCCAAGCTGCAGTTTTGGGCTGCACACGCAAGAGGCAGCCGGCCCTGGGCAGCCAAGGCCACCTGCCTGCCACCCCCAAGGGAAGTGGCCCCAGCCTCCCTCCCCTGTGGCCGCAGGGCCAGAGACCCTTTTGCGTGACACCAGCTACTGCTGTCGTTGAACTGATGACTCGAAAGTGCTCGGCACAGGGTGGAAAGAAAAAAATGGCAACTGCAATGTAATTAATGCTGTAACAACTTGTTTCCCCCTTGGAGAATTATACCATTAGCTGCTTCAATTGTGCATGAAATATAAATTACATTACTCAGAGGCATCATGTCTAAGCAGATACAATCCTAAGTGACATGGCTTGCCACAGTGTATCATGCTCCCTGGTCAAAATTAACAGAAGCCCGGTTGCCTGAGGCTAGCAGATATTCATTCAGATATCAAAGTTATAACCACGGCAGTTCAACCACCTTCCTGCCTCAGGGGATTTCCCAGGGGAAAGCAATGAAACCAGGCTCTACCATCTGATGAGAACAGCTCATAGGTTTGAAAATTGCTGGTGTACCCCTGGCAACTTCGCGTTTCAGAGCCTGGTGCTTTGATAAACCAGGGGTGTTGTAGCATCACCACCCTCGTGCATGCCTCTGATTTGGGTCTGCCTGATTTCTGTTTGCTGCAGTCAAAATCTGACCAGGGTGCTGGTGCTAAACATTAGAGGGGTGGATAGCAAGGACCCGGCAGGAGGGCTGCTGAGCTGCCAAAGGAACCCAGAGGCAGGAATCTCCCCCTCCCACTGAACCATGACCCTTTTCCTGGAGACAGGAAACTTCAGTTCTTGTACTTGCCTCCTCTACTTTTGGGGTTAGCAGCAGGCTAGAAGACACATTTTATTCTCCTCCGAAGCCCATCTATAATGAACGATTGCAACCCCGCAGCCTCGATTAGCTGTGTTTGTGAAGAATAATTTGCTCCACTGTTGGAATAGCATCACAATTTTTTTTCCCTACTCACTTTAAATGGACCCTTAAAGCTGCAAATGTGAAAACAGAAAGGGAACTGCAGTTACTCTTCTCTGCCTCCAGAATAGCTTTTGCCTTAGTTTGCCTTTGCAAAGTGGAACTACTAGATAAATCTCTTCCCTGGGGAAAAAATGGGGAAAAAAGGACAGACTTGACAATAACAGAATCAGAGAATATTTCTGTTTCACTGCTTTCCAGAGTCTCATTCCTCAGTGTGTCTGTACATCCAGTGTTGCCCCATCTCAGGTGCAGAATCTGGCACTAGCCCTTGTTGAACTTCATATGGTTGGTGATTGCTCAGTCCTCTAATTTGTTAAGGCCTCTCTGCAGGACCTCCTGGCCCTCCAGGAAATCAACAGCTCCTCTCAGTTTTGTGTTATCTGCAAACTTGCTCAGTATCCCTTCCAGTCCTGCATCCAAGTCCTTTATGAAGATGTGGACGAGCACAGGGCTGAGGATGGAGCCCTGCAGAGCTCCACCTGTGACAGGTCACCAGTCTGATGTCACCATTCACTATAACCCTTTGTGCCTGACCTGTGAGCCAGTTGCTCACCCATCACATGATGTGTTTATCCTGCTGTGGGCTGGACATTTTGTCCAGAAGGTTTCTGTGAGAGACAGTATTGAAAACTTTACTGAAATCCAGAAAAATTACATCAACTGGCTTCCCTTGATATAAAAGGAAATCTGGTTCTATAAGCAGGACTTTCCCCTCATGAAGCTGTGCTGGCTGTGACCAGTGACTGCGCTGTCTTTCGGGTGTTTTTCAACACCTCCCAGAATAATCTCCATAGCTTTTCCAGGCACTGAGGTGAGACTGACAGGCCTATAGTTCCCAAGGTTTTCCTTCTTGCCCTTCTCAGCCAGCATCTGCTGACACAGGGCCAAATCCTGCAAGGTTCTGTGTGCCTCCAGCTCCCGTTGAAATCAAAGGGAAATGAGGATGCTCAGCACTTTCAAGGCTTTTTTTGGCATTTCAGCATTTCACCAGTGGCGCTGCCTGAGAACCAGCAAGAGAGTCATGACAGGTATTGGTTGTGGTCTCCCACGGTGGGGAGCTGATGCTGTGGAGAAGAAGGCTCAGGCTAGGTACCACCCACGGCACACACTTGCTGCATTGCAAAAACTGCAGCACCATTTTCTTTGCAGGGCCGTATATGTGTGAGTTTTGCCAGCAACTTTATGTGCAGGGTAGTGGCTCAGCATCCGATTAAACAGTACGTGTTGGCAGGACTTATCCAATGCAGATCTGGTCTTTTAGTTTCCTTGACCTCTGCTCCTCAGTAAAGCAGGAAGAGTACATGAGAAGTACCTTGCTCCAAGCTGGAAAACCTGTCTGTCAGAGGAACGAAAATGATCTTGGTCCAAACTGACTTTGGAAGGAAAGGTTGCTTTCTTGGTCTCTTGTCTGGCTCAAAATCCAGACAGTGAAAATTTCTTTACTCCAGAGAAACTGTTACTTAATTCAGTCAAAAAGTAAAACTGGGATAATTTCAGAAGGAAGACTCTCATCCCCTTTTCTATTTTTGAGTTTTGAGTCAAAGTGCATGGCACATGATTTTAAACGAAGGAAGTATTTAATACAGAAGCAAAATCACTGTCGAGAACTTTGCCTCCTGAAAAACAAATTGCCATCGGGGTTCAGTTCAGGGGAGGTGCACCCCACTGCTGGTGTACTCTGTGTAACCACAGCACAAGGGTTTCCTGCTTTCCTGCTTGTGGCTGAAAGCCGTACCTGTGAATCTGCAGTCACAGGGAGCTGAAGGCTTTAGTTCAATGATGGGGCAACCCCACGGGACAAATGTAATGCAAGCTGCAACAGGGGCACCCTGTACAGGGGAAGACCTGGGCTATGGATGTATCTCTGACAAACAGGAGGCATTGCCAAATGCTGAAATGCCATGACACCTCTTCCTTCAAGCCCTCACTGTCCTCTCTGCAGCAGCCAGAATGGCGGCAAAGGTTTCTGAAGAAAGGGCAAGAAAGATAGAGAGAAAAGGGGATTTTCAGCAGCGTTATTCTAGAAGAGGCAGGCACCTGACTTGCCACACGCATCTGGAGAAGTCTCCCCTGCCCCCACAGCAACAGCCAATGCAAATACACCTAAACACGTCAATATTCACAACACAGCCCTTAAAAAAATAGCTGAAGGAAATCAAACACGCTGCTTCCTGAGAAGACCGGGGAATATACATTCCCAAGTGCTGAGCAAGATCATCCATTATACATTTCTATCCATTCCACTTACTGCCTGCACATCCCCCGTGTGCCTAGACAGGACAGAAGCCCTGGTTCTGTATCCAGCACAGGAGAATTGCATCCAGCAAAGAGACATCCCTAGATGTGTGGGTTTGCTCTCCTGAAATGTTAAAATGCCAGCACTCTTTCAGGAACAATTTTCTTGGCAAGGGAAGATCTTGACTGTCGATTGCACTTCGGCAGCAGCCAATATAGGAAGTAGCAGTATAAATTCTCATTCTCATTAAATGTGTCTGTCTGACTGATGGACGCCAGTAGAATTACACAGCGGATCCAGATTTGTGGGTCTGACAGTAATAAACCAAATTTTCATATAGAATACATGTCTCAGAGGGGTGTCGGACATGCTTTATTTCCGTGAGTTATAGGCACTGCGTGACACAGGAATGGTGCTGGGCACCACTGAGTGGAACAGTCACTGAAACCAGCCCAGCCCTGATGAGCAGAGCAGTGACCTCTCATTCACACACTGCTTTCACTGCCCAAGAGACAGGCTCATCCACTGCTCCTGCTCATCCGAAAAACCCTTCACTCCAAAGAACCTGCCCTGTGTGCTGTGAGACACTCCTACACTCTGCTGCAGCAGCCTCGGTAGGAACAGGCAGAGAAGGGAAAACCAGGCACAGGAGTGTCTGAGCTTCTCTCCCAAATCCGCCATCACCTCTCCAACCCCTAGTAACCTTTCCACAGAGCCACTATGACCAGGCAGGCAGCCAGGAAAATGCTGCAAAGGTCAGGGCACTGGCCTTTTTTCCTTATAAAGCAAGAGCGAGCCAAAGGTGTAGGTGTCGGGTCTGGGATGTGGTGGGTCATTGCACAACAGTGAGGCAGCCAGGACACCCAGAGCTTTGTTTTCCAAATTGCTACAGCAACGGCCAGGGTTAGATACCGGAGCTGTTAATTCATCTGCATGGCTGCCAGTGGTGGAGTGGTGCCAGAAGGAAAGGTCTGCAAATTTTCCCAGTACGACTATTTATCAATACTACTCTCTGTCCTGCTGTTTCAAGTGGGTTAATAAAAGACGTAAAATATTTCCTTGTCTTACTTTTGCACTTTGAGCTTCTGTTTTGCACACAAGGCTCTTTTCTCCTCTCCTGTCTCAACTTTTTCCCAGCAACCTGTTTCAGCTTTTTCACAGCAATCTGTTTCGCCCTGGTCCCACACAGCCATCCTGCTGACCCTTCATTCTGGGGTGTGAGGTGCTGTCCCTGCTGCTGCAACCCTGGGGGGCTGTTTTGGGCTGTTCTCTGTTCAGTCTCTCTCCCAGGCACTAGATAACACTCAGGAAACCCTGTGCCAGCTCCTGCTTGCTGGCTTTCCTTGCCATGGTCTAATTTCTGTCCCTGAACTGCCAGGCTGCTGAACTCCATCCTAAAAGTGCCTCCCATGCCCCCTGTCTACACCATGTGAGCATCCCTGCTCCAACAGCCTATTTGCCGCCACAGTTGTGAGCTCCTCTGCTGCCTTGGATTACTGAAAGTGAATCAGCCAGCAGCAGCTTTGCTTTTAAAGCCCTCTTGAAAGCGATTTCTTCCCCACTGGAAGCGTCAAAGGAAATTCCCCTTGATGAGGTTGCTGGCCCTGGAAAATCAGCTAGGAGCATGCCAAGCAGAGGGCTCCGGCAGGTCTCATGTTTCAGGACTAATCCTGGGGTCCGTGGTGGAGGAAGGTCCTTGGGAAGGTGGCTGAGTGGTTGGGCTGCTGTACCCCAGGAGCCCTTGAAAGAGGATTAGGTCAGCGCACTGAACAAATGGAGGGCGAGCGGAAAGCTCAGTCATTTTGGGATTGCTCACCAGAGCTGCAGACAAAGAGATGAGAAGAGGGATTTAAAAGATTATTCTGAATGCAGGCCAGACTTCAGGAGAGCAGCTAGCTGGCGGATGGGATTGTAGCTCCCTCCCAGCTTGCCTGATCCAGCCAGACTGTGCTCACTGGTGAGGTCGGGCACGTGTGATTATATGGAGATAGGGGCTCCTATTTGCTTTTTGGATCTGTTTTTTGGGCATTTTCTGGGTTGATTCTGGTCCAATTATTGTGTTTGTTTAGGCTAATATTTACCATTAAGTCCTCCCCCAGTCGCAGCCTTTCTTTCCAGAAGTGCCTTTGGGATTTCCACATGGACAAGGCTCTCACAGGAGTTGCAGTAAGTGTTTGCCCACATGCTGGGGCTCCACCTTGCCTCAATTGCTTGGAAGATTTTGCTGTTCCCAAAACGGTGACCTTTCTCAGTTTTGGGGCTGTATGGAGTTTTATATTGTGTTTTAGGATTTGCATTTTTATTTACTAAGTGTTTCATTGGACAGCTGTTCTCTAGCACAGATTTTTAATGCTTTGGAGGAGATTTCCTCAGTATCCTCTCTTGTCCATGTCCTTTAAAAGTAATGTTTAATAAAACTAAGCTGTTTTCTGTGCATTTCCCAGTTGATTTCCCAGACTGATCACATGACTTCTAATGCTTTATTCCCTTCTCCACATCCTACATTATTCCTACAGGCCATACAGACTGCTGCTCTACCTGTAGTATGATAATAGACATCTGGAAAGAGAGGAACCAAGAGGAAAAAAAAAGATAATACTGTATATATCAAAATCACAAGCCCTTCCCCTTAACTTCTTGTTCAGAGAACCAGCAGTGGTCATTTGCCAGATAAAAGCCATATATTACAGCACTTCCCAGAGATGCCTGTGCTGCTGATCTGGTAAACCACACTGAGCTAAGACCCCTTAAAAATCTCTCTTGGCAATTTCAGATTTTGCATTGAATAAAAGGTCATGATTCCTTCATGTCGACAAAATCCATTTCTGAGTATTTCAATGTCCAAGGAGGTTGAGATCCAGGCTGAACCAGCCCCAGCCCTTGCAGACTGTGAGTGTCTGTGCCCCATCCCTGAGCCAAGCAGCAGTGCCAGGCAAATCACCTCTGTGAATTCAGTCAGAATTGTTCTCCCCTGTGCACAGCTGGGATGAATTTCTCCTTTCACGCTTCCTCAGAAGCAAGGAAAGATTCACAAACACCTCACCCCCATTTCAACCAGTGGTCCCTCCAGCACAGGGGATTGTCTCCCTGAGGTCTTGTCTGTGTGGGCTCTGCTCCTTCATTCCCGCAACCTTCCCTCTCCACTTTCCCACTGAGAGGTGGTCACCTCCTGGTCCCGTGGGAATCACTGATCCTTGGGTGTTTTCCTTTGGCCTTGTTGGCCCGGTCTGAAGAAATGAGGTGCTAGACTGTTGTTTTGGGGCCTAAGTGTTTGAGGTGCAATGCAGATCCAGCAAAGTCACAAAAGGTCCCACCAATGAAGCTGAAAAGATGCAAACTTTATCACTGGTGGATGTGGGAACCTTGCCACCTGGCATGGGTGAGTCCTAAATCTTTTCCAAAAATCCAACAGGAAAGGCCTGTTTATTGAATAAAACCTTCCTATAAGACCAAGGGGGGAAGGAGATGGCACGGATTTGCCCTTGAGACTGTTGATGTGATGTTGGTCTGAAAGAGACAAAGCGATTTTACTGACATTTGCTCTTCCTTCCCACATCTTGCAGGAGTCAGACAGCTGCAACTGGAGCTGTAGGATATTAAAGGACTTGGCAAAGTTATCATAGATTGTGACATATTTATCAGGAGCTTGAGCTTCTCTGAAAATCCTGACTGCACCAACCGTATCTGTTACTTGATTAAAAATACTCATAATAATTCTCCTGCAGCTTTTTCAAGGAGCTGAGTGCTGAGCTGTTCTGTGGGAGCTCTCCTTAACCGACATATTTTACAATGCTGTGTGTGATAGATATAAATGCTATTGTTACATCAAACACTAGTTTCATTTTTGATAAGCTGGGCAGAATTGTACCACGCTGCCATGAAGATGTTACAAAGTCCAAACTGGCTCGTTTACTGTCTCTGGTAGCAACAGACTCCACGTCAGCACTCAAACTGTGCCTTGTTTGGAACGGTCCCTATCTGTGCCAGATGGTATTGCCCCACGGTCATTGGCCAGTGGTGCTGAAAGGGCTGCAATATCATTACCTAAATATGGATGCATATATCATTTCTGGTTCATTCCAGCCTCCGGGGGACGACTGAATTGGGTTTCTTACTGCACTTCCTATACTTAGTGGGAAAATGGAGGCTGCCATCACAGAGCAGACTGAGTCAGATCACCATCCTAAAGAGAAGGAGGCGGCAGCCTGCACCAACCGAGGCAAGCAGAGGTCATTGTCTCCTGACCCTGGCCATGAGTACTTCAGGTATTTCTGGTGTGACACCACACTTCCCTGCTGATGTTCCTCCTCCACCAAAGGCTTCACAGAGGTGGGGAGGGAGGGTCTGGACAACCCCCCGAGGGGGGAAAACAAATACACCAATACCCTCAGAGCCTTTTGTTGCCCATATGTGGGGCGGGAAGGGGTTGATGGTGCAGTGAACAAGAGGGATGTAGGATCATGGCAGGAGCAAGCACAAGGAGGCAGGGAGGAAAAGGTGACACTGAGAAGCTAAAGGAGATGGGAGGGACTTCAGCTTTAGGAGACAGAGTGTGAGGAAGAGGATTTGCTGAAAGCTACAGGGCACCTGGTGGAAGGCAAAGAGCCACAGAGGTAGCCCAGGGGCGAAAGGCACTCTCCTCTCCTCGGCTTAGTGCCTTTTTTGGACTGAGTCCAAACCTGAGCACTTTGCAGCTCAAACCCATCCACACAGTGTTTGCTAAGCTGGTGTAAAGCTAGATCCAAACTCCCCAGTGCTGAAGATCAGATGGCTCGTGCAGATGGCTAAATGTAGTGGTGATGAGTGCCCAACTTCAGGGCACCTTGTTGTGGAACTCACGCCGTGCGCGCCAACAGCAGCATTTTCTCTGCTCACACTCTCCCTTAAGGGCATCTTGGCCTGTCTTGAATGGCATCCCTCAGATGTTTTGGAAGCATGAGAGGTCATGGTAAGGAAAATGGGAAGGGGCAAGAACAGGAGGAGATATATGTTGGGTGAAGGAGAATTGCATTGACATCCCAGGCTGACAACCTGCTCCCAACTGATCCAGCGAGCTCTGGAAATTGTGGTCACCCTTTCCGAGTGTCCTCAGGCAAGCTGAGCTCCTGAGAGGGGGGTGGCAGGCACCCGGTGCTCCCAGGAGGCTGGACAGCTGGAGGCAGGAGTCCTGGGCCCTGCTCCTGGCTTGGCCGCTCACCTGGGGGATGCACTTCCCACCTCCTCTCCTGGCACTCAGGAAGGGGGAATTTATGATCCTGACCTTCTTCCTGCTGTCAAATCAGCTGATGAAAAAGTACTATCTAGGAATTGATTAGGGACTGGTCCAAATCGCTGCTATAAATCTAAATGCCCCCAATCAGAAATTCCAATATAAAGCTGAATTTTAACATCAACCCTATCTATGACAGGTCAAATCTGGATTCTCAGTTTCCTCTAGAAGAGTTTAGTTAAACTTCTTTGAGTCTAGCTCCTAAATACATTAATAGCAGCAAGTGAATTAGTGATCTCCAGCACTTTTAGAGTTAATCGAGAATAAATGGACACTTCCAAATAGATTCAGGAGGTCTGGCCATAAATCGTCTGTACGATAAAAAGCAAATATAAATTTTCAAAAAAATTTAACCTTGCATGGTGCATAAAGAGAATACATAATATTCTTGAGCATAAATACATCCCAAATCAAGCCCATTGTGTATACACAGAATACGTAATGGGTTTGCTTGAGACATTCACCTCAAGCTGAGGCTAAACTGGTGATCTTTTTATGACCAATATAGTTCTTTGCAGCTTCCTCCATGCCTGCGTGTATATAATTTTGCAGGCCCAGTAGAGACAGTCCTCGAGTTTATGTAGATGTGCAAAGGGTACATAAGACCTCTCTTACATGACAAGCTCTGGAGTCAGCCGTGGAAGTGTCTCATGCAGCCGGAGAGGACAGAGCCTGTGGGCAGAAGGCTGAAATGGAGAGGTACACAAGCCAGCTGGAAGAAATGGAAAGGAAAGACAGGGCGTAGGCTGGAGTTCCAATCACTTTTGTCTGACAGCTTAGGATAGGGATGAGAGACAGCAGCAAGGACCAAGCTGACCTGATGAATCCACAGCATTCCATGTCTAGTCACAAGAAGGGGAAAGATGCGGTGACTGCAGGACACACAGATAAAGTCACTGCCCTGTCTTTGCACCTGTCACCATGCCCCTGGCACAGCACACTGCTGATCCATGCACTTCAAGCCAGCACCTCCACGGCTGGGCAACAGGCTGCAGGGCTTATTGCCCTGACGTGCTGCTCAGAAGTGCTGATCCAGTCCGAGGGAAAGAAGCTGGCCTGGAACTGACAGCACTAATCACCTCTGTAATCATTCACCTGCACAGTGAGATGGTTCATTATGAGATGGAGAGGGCTCTGTCTGGGCCAGAGGCTGCAGGGAGCAGCAGTGGAGCCGGCCTGAGGAGGCAGAGATCATGCTCCTGTGTGTGCACATGCTCGTGCACACAGATTCCTCCTGCCCATGCTGTCTCCTGGCCTGGTGTGTGTCACACTGCAGGTCAAGAGTTCAAGTCTGATAATCAGACTGTTATTATTACATCTGACTTAGTGTAGGGTTCACTGGCTGTGCCCACATGGCAGTGCTCTGGTATCAGGATGAACAAGTGGCTAATTGTACATCTGGATGAGAAGTGGTGGCACACCATCCCCTGTATGTCTTGCTTGAAGCAAAACATGGGCAGCTGAGGGGGAAGGGGCAGAAATTGATTCCAGCACCCCCTCCTGCCAGGGCCCTCAGAGGTCTGGAACTGTTGGTCACACCACAGGACCCACCTGCCTATGTGGGGACAGGGCCATACAGGGTGTGTGAGTTTTCTCAGGGCATCATCACTCACCAGGAATGCCCATGACAAACCCTTCCTGAAAGATGAGAGGTTGGTTCCTCAGTGCTGGCCTCTTGCTTGAAGTCTGCTGCTTCTTTAATGTTAGCAAAATCCATCTCACCCCTATACTAACACCCTGTAAATATAACTGCAATTCACAGGAAGCCAGTGTGTGCTGGAACAGCCATATTGCTCACAGAACACCTACTTCAAGAATTATATTTATTCCCTGGTTCCAGTCACAGGCCAGAGAGCAGGTTTATGAAAGGTTAATGCCCCCTTATATGGCTGCTGTCAGTTCTTACTTCCTCCAGAAGCTGCATTTTAGTCTTTCTCCCTCCACTCCCTCCTTTCCTTCCATCACAGAAATGCAGCTCTGGAAGCATGAGGGGGAAGGAGGTAGGAGATGATGCCGATGTCCCCAGCGGATCCAGGCAGTGCAAGTGCAGCCACACCAGTGCCATTAGAAGTGCCTGGGACTGCTCTCACCGAGCCGTGGCTCCTGGCTCATGGTTTGGCCGGGTTTGCTCCTCCAACTAGTCCCAGCTGTGGCAGCCCTCATCTGAAGTCCAAGCGTAGATTCCAGATCCAGTTTTCTCTTCTGATAGAGCAGCCCTGGGCTCCTCCAGCGACGTAAGCTGTTCTCCCCAAATTTTGCAGGATGTCCCCATGGAGCCCCTCTGTCCACCGACACTCTCAGGTGGATACGGAGCCATCCTGGTGATTTCAGACCTCGTTCCTTGGGACCACACTTGTGGGCATGTAGGGGTACATGGCAAGGGAATAAACACTCCTACAAACTTCCCCCTTAACCCTTCCTTTCCTCACTTGTCTCTCCCAGGTGACATTAATAGAATTTGACATTGTGGCATGACCCGTTAGTCATCCTGCCAGACTGGTAATTTGGTCAAATGACAAACTTTCAATCATTTGAACAAATGGCTGTTTCACTAGGGCATTTGATCAAATGATTAAAACTAAAAGGCATTTGGCCACATGACTGAAGATGTGATCATAGCTCTGGACAGGTGCCGGAGCAGATTTTTATAAAACAATCAGACTGGAGTATAATTCTTCATGCACCGGAGCTTCAATATGAACAGGTCCTGCCTGCTGCTGACATTATGAAGGAATGTGGGTTTCCCTGCCTTCCCCCTCCTTGTGACCTCTCTCATGTTCAGTTTGCCTGGCTCTGACCCCAAAGGCACAGGAGCCTTCCAAGCCCTCTGACCATGGGAGATGGGCTGGGAGAAGGTTGGTCGGTGGTGAGGAGGGACGGTGCAGGTGGGAGAAGGGAGGGGGAAGTGGCAGTGTGTCTGGCCGTGGCTTGGTGCCCCTGGGAGTGATCACCTGGCCACCCACATGGCCTCACAGTATTCTGTAGTTCTGTGCCTGCATTAGGGGTCCTTGGAGGGGAGGGCATCACAACAACCCAAAGGAAGGACTGGGTCCTGCTGCTCTGCGTGGGGAGCAAGCATGGAAGGAGCTGAAATGTGGCTCTCCCTCTCAGGGGCAGTGGAGAGCCTCTGGGGAAACAGGCATTCAGAGGTGTGTCTAGGGTTTGATCTCTCCCCCAGAAATCCTCCCGGGCACCTTGTCCATTCCCAGCCTGTCCCAATTATTTACGACAGCAAGGTGAACACTTTCCAGGCAGACAGGGGACCACAGTCTCTCTTCTGTGGAGCTGACAAGCTATAACTGGAGAGAGACAATGTTTGTGGTGAAGAGCTTCCTGTAGCTACAGAGAGGTCAACAGGATGCTTACCAAAAATGAGATTCAGTTCATTGAATTAATGAAGTTGAAGCAGGGAGCACAGAATATACAAGTGAAGAGAGGACTAAAGCTTTTAAGCAACAACCACTGTGATGCATTGAGACAGTATTTCCGAATCACTATTCTTGATGTTTTTGCCAAAAGGTAACCCCCACCTCCTCCCGCGAAACCCCAGAAAACAAGAAAACAAAATAAAGGGACTATTTCCTGACCAGACTCATTGCCCAACCACTGTTCAGATTTTCCTGCACATTCACAAGAAATGTGACCTTTGTATGCTGTTGCTGGGGGTAGGACTTGTCCTCAGAGGGATGGGAAAATGTGTGAATGCTGGATGAAGGCAAAAAGGAAACAGCTCAGCCAGCAGAAACCGTGGAGGTGTTTCCATTGCTTACTGCATTTGGAAGACCCAGCAAAACCATGTCTCTCTTCCCATGGCTTCTGAAGGCAGTTTTCAGCCTTCCCTTTTAACATAAGAACACAAAAAATGCTTTAGTGGCAGCCTGTCATGCCAAGTGCTCTGTCTTAAGCAATTTAAGGAGAGATTGTGAGCCTAAACACCCCCTGTGACTCCACTTCCTCCACCCATCCCACAGCACCTGCACTTGTAGATGTGTTAAGGGTGGCAAAGGGCATATCCCTGTCTGTTCCTTTCCCCTAAAATCTGTTTACAGACCGCTCAGCCATGACCATGTTTAATTCTTTTCAAGAAAAGGAAAGATCTCAGCCTCAAACCCCCTTATTTTATATTATGTCCACTAAGCTGTATTCCAAAACAGCCATTCCAAAGCACTCCAGGCTGAGGGCTGCCTTCACCTGGTGTCCACAGTGCACAGCCTAACAGGATCCCTGTCATGATCAGGAGCTCTCAGGAGAGTGGAGACACAAAGACAACTACATTCCTCTCCACCTCTGGGTGTACTTTTGTCTGCCCCTTTTGGGGAAAGCCTTTTCTTCTTATTTTTTGTTTTAGTCCTTTCTCTGCAGACTTACGTGACAAGAGGCTTTTAACCAAGTGGTTGGAAGTTTCTATTTGTCCAGGGGACTGTGAGGTTTTCATTTGGGTAAATGAGTGAAATTTTCAGCCACTTGACTGACAAGAGTGTTTGGGGAGAAGGAAAGTCTTACCTGTCGGAACAATTTGATGAATTTACCATCAGAATGACTAAGATGTAGATCCGCACATATGGGAACTCCTTTCTGCCTCATAAACAATGCTGTCTCGCCCTACCAGGGCAATGGGAGAACTCATTAATTACTGACTCTGCATAGCCTGGAAATCAGAAGATTTTACTCAAATACTGTTCTTACCTTGTAAAACAAAACGCTGTGTTTGGGTTTGAAGTTGGTGTGTTTTTTCGGTGAAGGCACAACCAGGAGTTTGTTCTGTGGTGAGGCTATTCACACAGCTACTTGAGGCAAGTATAAATCATATGGACTGTGCATGGAACAGGAGAAATCTACTCTATGCAAAATTAATGTTGGGCTGGCCCAGCAGAAGCAGTGCACGTAGCAAAGGTGAAGTGCACAGTCTTAGGGGGAAGCTGTGTGCCTGCCCACCTGGTAAATTTATGTCTTTCACCTCTAGAACTTCAATTCATGCACAGTGTGAGGTTGTAAGTGAAATGAATTTATTGATGCCAGTTCATTCCCTAATGGGTAACAGTTCATGTCACAAAACCAGCACAGATAATTTGTCATGATTGGAAGTCTCTTACAAAGAGAGGCTCCAGCGTGCAGGGGTATGGAGGAATTAGTTGCTGGCCCCTGGGAGAGATGGCAGAGCTTGATAGAGAAGCCCATGCTCCAACAGAGGAAACAGAGGTAATAACTAACCCTCCCTCCCAGCCCCTCACCCCCTTGTGAACTGCGTCAGAGAAAGTTCCTGTGCTGCAAGCTGAACAGTAATGAAAAACAGGCCTCCCTCACATTATACCTCATCCTAGGATGGGAACGAGATGCAGTGGTTATGTTAGATCAACACTAAAGTCAGTGGGAAAACAACACCAGCAGAGCAAAACAGAGGCAACAGACTGTGTTTGCAGCTGTGCCAAGAAGGAAACGTCACCTAGTGACCCCTGAGGGTTTGCTGCAGGGGAGATCCTGCTGGCATCTCTGGTGGGTCTTGACACTGTTCCAGGCAGGACTCTGTCTCCCAGCTTAGCCTCGGGAAACTGGTCTTTCACTCCCCTCTCTGGCCTCCCTTTCCATCCCTCGGGACAAAGCCGGGACAAAGGAGATGCTGACGCATACTGCCGGCTCTTGAACAGGGGAATGCCTCGGAGCTGCCTTCAAGTATTTCCCCTCAACTAAAATCCTCAAAATCCGCCAGCTGATCTGTACCAAACTGCCTGGGAGTGCCTGCGAGCAGCATTTTGGATCACTGCCTGTGAAAACTCCTTGTTCTGTCTAGGACACAGGGGTCACACGAGTGTCACCTTGCCCACACAATGTCAGGCTGGAGGTGGATCTGCCAGGATAAGCAGGGCAGCACAAGGACAATCACATCACTCAAGGTCCTTGGAGAGTGTGAGCTGGGACAGCCCAGATCTCACTACTGGCTCTCGTGCCTCTTCCCAGCCTCTGCAGAGCTGTGTGGTTGTGACCACGTGTTCCCTAGAGCCAGGGTGGCCAGGGTGATTCTTCATTACACTGCCTGGCAGAGGCAGGGCAGGGATCTGTGACATCAGGATGTTCCTCATTGTCCCACTGACTGTTCAATTCCCATCAAGTCAGTGACCTTTTGAGGAAAAGTCACTTTGGTAAAGCTGCAGTAAAAAACCAAACAAACAAACAAACCAGAAAGAAGAGATCATTAGGTAGCTGATCAACTGATTTTCCGAAAAGTTAGAAGCTGCTGGGAAAGAAAGAGTGAAATGCACATTCCACCCACTGCCACCTTACATCTTTGACTCCTGTGCTCTGCTTGACCTAAGGAGGAGAAGCATTACAGGAGGAAAAAAATCCCTGTAAGATGCCCAGTCTCCTCTCACCAAAAGATACTCATAGAAGACATGACCAGAAACTGCTTGTCCTGTGCCCTGGGAAATTCTGAATCCAAAACCAAAGGAAACAAGGAAATAAAAAACCCAGCCAAGGAAACAAGCTTCAAACAATTTTGATTCCAAAAGAGAAGGAAAATATATAAAGATAGAAATCTGTGTCTCTACTGCAGGGCTGAAGTAGGAACTCCCTGAGACTTCACAGAGTAGGCTGGCTGTCTGCTGCTCTCTCCAGAGCACTTCCAGGGCTCAGAGGCTGGCCAGGAGGTCCAGCAGCCAGGCAGCCCTGGGAAGTCCCTCTGCTAAGGAGCCAGGAGCCAGGGGCTTGGCAGACTCCATCCCCTGCCTGCCATCTCCCCACCAGCCTGCCAGGTGGGCTGCTGGGGTGGGGGGAGGTAGGGAAGCTTTCAAAAATTGCTTGGCCGGGAGGATGTCATTCTGCATCTGCCTGGTTTCTGGGAGAATCTCATCAAAACTGACACGTTTCCAGTGCGTTTCCATGCCGGTGCATTAGATTTTGCAGTGCCAGAGAAGCATGCCAGAAAATTGCTGACCGGCTGTACTGTGCACACTGAGAGCCAGCAGCTCTCAGCTGCAGCCCCGTCCATCTGCCCGAGGAGCAGCCAGAGAAACCTGGGGAGGAAACTCACCCACCCCGACAGCAGAGTTCCCACAGCATTTAGCACTGACTTCTTCAGGTGTGGGCAGCGCAGTGCTGGGGATTTTGGGAAGCCTTTAGCACTGACTTCTTCAGGTGTGGGCAGCGCAGTGCTGGGGATTTTGGGAAGCCTTTAGCACTGACTTCTTCAGGTGTGGGCAGCGCAGTGCTGGGGATTTTGGGAAGCCTTTAGCACTGACTTCTTCAGGTGTGGGCAGCGCAGTGCTGGGGATTTTGGGAAGCCTTTAGCACTGACTTGTTCAGGTGTGGGCAGTGCAGTGCTGGGGATTTTGGGAAGCCAGTCACGGCCTCAGAACGCTGCACGCTGAGCCACTGTGTGCAGGGGTGGCCTCTTAGGCTTTACTTTATGCCTGCTCCTCTAGATAGGCCCTGGGCTTGACTGTTGACCCAGGTTCATTTCCAAGCCCTCCCCTATCAATCAGACGTGCATATATACTGCTCCAGTAATGAATCAAGTTGCCTTGTTCTTGGCCTCAATCCATCAAGCCTTTGTGCCACACAAACATTCATCTAGGTTGGAAATAACAGGTAAAAACAGCCCCAAGCACAGCCTGAGAGGAGCAACTCCCCATTGCAGCAGTTCCTCAGAGGGCAGAAATTTTTTGGTGTGCATGAGTGTGTCAGAGGCATGAGGCAGCAATTAAAGATGGTGGGAAAAATTATCCAAACTCAAGTATTTTCTAATAAAAATGTGTGAAGAGAAATGTAATGCTATTGGCATGGAAAATTCAGAAGGCATTAAAAGCTCAAACTCTGTGCAATTCCACCCAGTTACAGAAAAGCAGGAACTCGTGTTCTGCTTTTAAGCCTGTTTGAGAAAACCAAACTGTCAGAATTAACCAGGGCATCTTCAAGCCAATAGCTGGAAATGGGCTGCACAGATAATCTGTGTAACCACAAATTTCTGCTAAGGTTTCTTAAAGATGTTGGGAAAAAGAGCCGTGCAGCCAGAGCAGAGGCGTTCCCTGGTCCTGGAATGTGTCAGGGTGATGAGCCACCATATAACCTGACAAAGACTGATCTACAAGGTACAGCAGAAAATCCTTATTAGGCACCAGCCTGCTTATCAAGAAACTCAACAAGCTCTCCTGAATCACTGCATGAAAACTTACCAGAAAATGTGTCTCTGTGAACGTCGCTTTTCTCTCCCAGCTGTGCTGAGCTGACCATTCAAGAGGCAAAAAAACCCCCAAGCTGCACTCAGTGCTTGCTTCAGACCCAACCCAACCCATCTTTATCAGCCCCTTCCAGATGTTCTTGCAGCTGTATCGCCTCACCATCACCTCAATTCAATGTGGCACCAAGGCAAATTAAGGGCTACATTTTTGTAGGCCTTGCTGATGCTCTGTGCTTTGTGTACTCGCTTCTCAGCCTGTTTTTTACACACTAGTGTCTTCAATTACTTTTCCAAATGACAGGGAGTCATGGTACTTTAATTAAACATTTAATTGAAGGGAGAGAAAAGAGGGAGGGAGCTGATGTTTGCCAACGAGGAAGGGATAACGGTGAGAGATTGCTGCTTCTGAATGAAACCTCACAATGCTGCTCTCTGCAGCAAGAGGCACCCTGGGCTGGGGCTCATGTATCAAAGTACGGCTCAGCTCCTATTCAATTAATGTGTCTGTTTCAATGGGAAGCTTTTGTAAAGCATTGTTGAAAATGGTTTCTAATTTTCCCTTCAATTTTTGGCTGGCTTAATTAAACTTATGCCCCCTGAACTCTTGTGTCTCTCCAAAAGCAGACTGGTTATTGACCTAAGGGATTTTTTTTAATCATTTCTATGTTTCCCTGGCCACCTTCAGTGAATTAGTGAATCCACCTTTTTTTTTTTTCTTAAGGTTCATCCAATACTGAGGTGATTCTGCTCCCTGCCCCTCCAAGAGCTGGCAAAAACATGTATCATCTTTCCTTTTCTGCAGCAGCCTGAGAACTGCAACTCTCCAGGCTGGAGTCCTGCAAGCCAACGCCTCCACAGCAGAAGCAGCATGTCTTGGCACTCCTTGCCCCTTGCCCAGGGGTAGGACTGGCTGTGAGAACAAACCCACTCACTTGTCTAAAAGTTCATGGAAATGGATCCTCATGAACTTAGGGCACAAGTTTGTTCTGGGAGTGAGTGACCTAAGAGGTCTGGCTTGCCATCAGTTTGGGTCTCAAGAGCGAGCAAAGCCCTGTGGATTTGTTAGTGTCTGTGACAGACAGAATCATACGGCGGCCTCTCCCTCACTGGAGAATTCATGAAGTCTCTCTTCAGTTGTCTGGTCTAAAAAGACTCAGAGGCCTAATTATATTTGGGACATCTCTCTCTCAAATTCAGTGGAAATCTGCTAATAGGCTCTGAAATTATGGGAAGGTTGAGTGAACTAACATAGAATTGCAGAAAGCTCCTCTCCTCTGGAAGGCAGGCTAAAAATGAGGTTGAAGCCTGGGTCATGTGTCCATCATTCCTGCCACCCCCATGTTACTTACCTGTGGGCCTGAATGGATAAAACACAGGACCCATGTTAGTCTGACGTTGTCACTGCAGGCAGTGATTACCTTTGAAATTTAGGCTCTGTCTGCGTGTTAAAGGATGAGAACATCCACAAATGTCAAAATACAAAAGAAGGCTTACACACAAAGGAAACATCCCGCGGCAGAGCATTGCCGCTGCACAGTCATCCTCCTTGTCACTGATAAAGCAGGGGGTGAGGGTAGGCAAAACTGGGCCACTCCAACAGCAGTGACTCAGGGTGGAAAGAATACAAGCCTGAGATCAGAAAACAGAGAGTGAGTCTGACGAGCAGGGTTGCCTACCTTGTTCTCTTCTCCAAATGCTCTGAAAAAACAGCAGGGCAAAAAGTGTTTCTTGGGGCACAGCTGACTGAAAATTCAAGAAGAAAACGTTCTTGTCTGCCCACGAAAGACTATGAAGGCTTGCTCCTGTCTAGGGCACAAAAAATGGTCCCATTCAGACCTGAAACCTCGCTTTCACAGGCTCTGTAGTGGAGGAGCAGTGGAAGTGCATCAACGTGCTGGATTTCCCACCCCCAGCAGGCAGGAGAGCTACTCACAGCAGGGAGCTAAACACGGTTTCTGCTCCTCGTCGTGACTGTGCTGTGGATTAGATGCAGATTAACCCAGCGACCTGCCATCCGCTCTCATCCGTGCTTAAGAATATAAGCAAAGGGAAGCTGCTGATTAGGGAAAAGGACAGGTGAAGTTCAGCTCAAAGTTCAATGTCATTGAAAAAACCGTGAATACCAAACATACCAAAACCAGAGCAGGACTGGTTTTAGTGTCCGTAAGCCTGTGCAGAGCCCACAGGGGCTGGGTCATTCTCCTGAGGGTTCAGATGAGAGCGATAAAGGAGGGGTCCAGCCTAGACTAAGGTTCCCAGCATGGGAATTCCTATGCTCTGGTTTTGGTTCCATCACCAGCTGGCTCAGGGACAAGCCACACCACTCCTTCTTGCCATACTTCCTTTCAGCCACTTCCAAAGCGAAGATGCCGAAACATCCTCACCACGTGGGGATGTTCCCTGCATTGTGTGTGTTTGATCTGAGTGACTGGGGATTTACATATGCAAAGTGCAGCAGGGAATTAGGAGCAAGCATCAACCAAACTGCCTCGCACAACCACGCCTGAGTGTTACGTAGGAGGAGGAGAGGGATGGGAGGCAGACTCGATTTTATCAAGATAGGAATAAACTTAATTTCTAGGACGGTTTCTAATAAAATAGACAATTCTCTCTGGCTTATAACACCTTAATAATCACTGTAGTTGTGACACAGAATCAATCATGCTTTTATTCTGTACTCCTTTTTTAGGTTAGGAAAAGCAAGTCTATTTGAGCAACCCTTAGAATGAAACCCCTTGATATTCGTTGTGTTTTCAGGTAACACAATTCATATTGGCATAAGAATTTACTCTTTGCATGCACCCTATCCATTCCTGAGAACACCCAGAACAGGTGGGGAAAGCATGATGAAACGAGATTCCCTGCATGATGCGAGGCAAAGGGGTTGTCTAGTCTGCTGCTGCTTTCTATATGAATGGATTTTATCCAGGCATTGCTGTTGTTGTTGTTTTTATTACTATTATTATATGGAGAAGGGCACAAGTGTGGGAGCCCGGGTGCACCAGAGCCCTGTGTCACTGTGAGGTGTTTCTGTTTGGGAGGGCAGCAGTCAGGCTGTACACCCAGAGCAACCTAGATGTTGATTTTTATCTTTCTTTTAGGCCGGTTGCAGAATACGGCACACTAAAATACAGGCTGTAATGCATTCTCTCACTTGCTTTAAGACACCATTCAATTAACAAGCAGTTCTGTGAACGTTGGCACTGAGAGAAGCAAAATGCTTGGACACTCGAGAGATGAGGAGTTTCTCCCTGGATTTGGGAAGGTGCTCTCTCTGCTGAGAGGTCCCCAGTGTCCAGCAGTGGCTGAGCTCATTCTGCAGCACGGCATCCTGTCCAGTGGCACCTCCCTTCTCTTCACAACTCCCTATTTTCACAGACCTGCAAGAGCTGGATCACCTAAGCAATCTTACCGTGCTTTTGCATTTTGTTGGCTGTGGCCAGAGGGTTTCAAAAGTTATTACAGGGAGAATCACACACACGGTGTGCTCACATAAGCCTTTAAAAATCCTGCTGCTGCTATGCTTATTACCATGGATAGTCCCCTTAGCTGAAAAATGAGTCATAATTGTAGAAAACAGTGCAGAATTTGAACCTAAGCCATTAATGCTAATGTAATATATGGTGAGAAAATACTATTAACATTTGGATGGATGAGTTACAATACTCTGATTACCACACATTTGCATTCCTTAGCTTCTGTGTGATTACAACCTCAGCTTTGAAGCTGTGCTACCGCAAAGACCTCTTTTGCTGTTTCGATTTGTTTGCTCGGTGTGTGCATATTTAGAGCCAGTGCTGGTTTGCTGTATTAATAATATTGATTGCACAATGATTCCTGCCGTGCCCAGCCACGGCGACAGAGAGGGAGGACAGATGATCCTAAAGGGGTGAATTCCCTCTTAGGAAGGGGAGTTCTGGGGATTTATGGAGCAGTCACCTCGCTGAACTCTGGCTGTTTAATGGCTCTTTAAAGGCTCAAGTCCAAGGTAGTCGTCCCGGCTTCCAGGAAGTTCAGCGGAGAGAGCAAAGTACCTCTAGAGGGCAATTCATTCCATGGATTGCAGGCGGCTCTGGCGCAGGAGGCTCAGGCATCAGCCGCTCTCCAGGTGCTGGAGCCGGCTGGAGCCAAAGAGCCAAACCTCCCCAGGGTGACTGGCCTGGCTGCGGGTGCTCAGACTGCACAGGGGATGCTGCACTTCCCTTCAGTCAGTCAGCAAAAGTGTTTCTGCCCGCTCACCACTGTTTCCCTCCAGGTTTTTCCCGATGAAGGATTTTCTTGTGCCTTTTCCGTCAGCGTGAGGAGCGGGAGGATTCCCTTGGTGCTGCCGTGCTGCTTTCTCCGAGACACAGGTGGAGAAAGTCTTGTTCCCAGGCTCTCCAACTATGGGCAGCAGCAGTGTCAAAAGGCAGAAAGGTAGATCTACCTACCAAAATAACTTTGTGGTCTTTCTGGTGCTCTTTGCGTGACAAAAATGTAAGAAGAGATCAGATGGGCAAGCGGTGAGGCCAGAGATTATGCCCAAATGTGAAAGATCTGGAAACATCTGTACTATTAGCAGGACTGAATTCTAGGACCTAGAAAACAGCAAGCTAAGTTATAAACTCTCCGAACAGCTCGAGGACTCCCTACTGTACAACTTTGATGGAAAGTACCATTTCCTGCATTCTGCATGTGGCTTACAAATGTTCCCCATGTTTTTGCAATTACAGCCAACCTGGAGGCTGTTCTGCTCCCTCTCAAACCGAGAAAAGCTTCTCTGAGAGGTAGAGAAGGTGCAAGTGGAGAAGAGTGGCTGACTAGGAACGCCTTGGGCTGTATCCCTGCCTGGAGGACATGGGCAGGGTTAACTCCAATTGCTGCAGTGGGGCTGCAGGGTGGGGCCCTGCTCACCCTTAGTTTTGGAAAGAAATATCAACTGTGTTGACAGACCAGAAACAAAGTGAGAGCACACTGTGGCTTTGCAGAGAAGGGAGCTTTCTACCCATGCAGAGCAAAGCACATGGGTGCCAAACCTCACCCAGGGAAAGCTGAAGGCAATATCATGATGCTGGTCTGCCCCAGCCTTGGACCTGGCCAGGAGAAAATGCTGACTTTTGGTTAATATATGGAAGTGTATGTGTGAGGTGAGGAGGGAGGAGACAATTCTGTAACCAGCATCTATATTGCAGTTTTAAATTAATGGCAAGTTGTCTTAATTGTGGGACAGGTGCTCCTTTTTATTCTCATTCCTGTAGCAGAATAAATGACTGAAATAAAAAATGAGTAAGAACTTGAGCCTTCACGTAATGAATATTGTGGATACAACCTCCTGTAAATGACTTTCCAGACGCCCAACAGGTAAAGTCTCATCTATTACTGGGATACTCACGTGTTTTTTCAAGGCTCTCCCACAGCAAAACCCTGAAAAGTTAGCACACCTTCTGCAGGTTGGAGAGAGTCTGATGGAGGAGGAAGAACAGCAGAGTCATTAGGGAACATCATTAGAGGCTTAAGAGCTAATGATCCAAAGCACATTGACATTAATGTGACTCTTTTTTTTGGACTCGAGGCACCAGGGCACGTGAATCCTTGCTCGTGATATTTAGCATGTCTGGCTTTCATGCACGATTATCTATTTTGGAACAGGAAAGGGTTTTTTCTCCTCTGTAGAGTAAAAAGCAAACAAATAATCCCCTTGTGCTGAACAAATCAAGTCCTAGCACTGGAGACAAGATTTCTTAGAATTGGTCCCATCATAAAATCGGCTGCCTCATTTTTTCCTATGTTTATAAAGGCAGTAATCAGTTCTATTAAAATTAATATAAATACTCACAGCCATATAATTAAATCTTGCCTGCCTGGCCAGTGGAAGGAAAAGCCAAGACCAAGGGCACTTTAACTTTTTATTTATGCTTTTCCTTCTGTCAAAATAAAGCCACAAAATGCTATTGTTGAGGCCTAGCTGGAAAATCAAAATATTCTCCTTGAGGGACACTGTTTCACCCCTCAGAGGGGAGAGGGTCAAGAAAACAGCTGGACTCTCACTGCACAGGGCCATGCAGGGATTACTGTGAGGGACTCAGTGCCTTGTAAGTCCATGTTAAGATTTACTCTTTGCTTGAAGGAACAGTCCCTGTGCATTCATTTTGACCTGATAATGGCTGCGTAACAATCCGGGATACTACTTATTTATATTGCTCCCTGGCAGCTTAAAAATTCATTAATGTCTCAGCAATAAATTCTGAGCAGACTTCCCTGAAGAGATGAAAAACGGGGGACACCAGCTAATGAATTATCAGATAAATACTCTGGAAGGAGGGCCTGCACTCCTCTTCCGCCCCATTCCTGTGGCTGAATGGAAACGGGCTCTGGTTTTACGTTTCATTTTTTACTTCTGTTTTTCTGCAGAACGTGGGAGTAACGGAGGCAACCTCCCCATCTGGCACACACAGTCCATATGGCAGCCATACGATCTCCTCCCCTGCATTTCAGAGACTTCTGAACTGGAAGGGCAGCCCTGTCTGAAACCCAGCACGGGCTACGAGTAACTTCCAGTTCCCATCCTGTTCTCCCTCCCTCCTGAGCAACTTATTTAAGGGTGACAATTTACATACGGCGGTTTTACAGTGTGGACTAGGATGCCCCAGGGACTGATTTAAGACTCACAAATCCATTTCAGAGCCTTTGTGCTGAGAAGACAGTGTGGCAGATTCAATATTCAGCTGTGCTCATCTAAAACCAGAGGTGATTTGGGGGAACAAAACCCTCCAGATTTACCTTGGTGCAAGACAGAAAAATAAGGGCACCTGCCTGGACTCATAGCCACTGCACATCAGTGAAAAATACCTTGCACACAAAATTTACAGTACTTTTTAGCTAAAGATAGATGACAAGCCTGCCACTATATATGCAAATATTGCAGAATGCAGGAGATCAAACAACAAATAGATTTTTTACTGCTAAGTTACCTTTCCCTCCTCAAAAAAGCAACAATTTAGAAAAAAAAAAAGCTGCACCTATTTTTGTCCTTGTAATTTCTATGATGAAGTTATGCCAAGTCTTTTCCCAAACAGTTCTTTCCTGTGGATTGCATGCATGGATGAATGACCCCCACATAAGCCACATTAATTTTTAAATTTACTGAGAGTGAAAGGGAAACCCAGCTCAGAAAACACTGACAGTGCAAAACCAAGAATCTGACTGAAGGAAAAGAGTTTTATTAAAGTTATGGAACACTTAGTTCCATGGAGATAGTGAAAATGTATACTGGGGAAGGGAAGACCTTTCCCAGTAGATCTTTTCCAGAATTACGATGTATGTCTGTACCTAAAGCATCATCCTGTTTGAGGCTGAGACAGCTGAGAGAAGGGGAGAATGAGGAAGAGAATTCCTTGCCTCTATCTCTTTCTAACAGGCAATTAAACTTATTTAAACCTTGACAATTAATTTTATTCAAACTCTGATTTCTTTTTGCTATATACGAATATGAAACTGTGCCCTGGTATTAATTATAAATGAGGGAAAAAAAAGTTGAAATAATCAGGATGAGCACATTAGTTTCCATGAATACTATTGTTTCAATTTCAGTCTCAAAATGAAAATGAAAATGGGAGGAAACCTGGATTTCCTCCAGCCATACTCTCCTACATATCCCAGTGCTGCTGGGGATGCTGTGGATCTTTCACGAGCCATCCATGCAAGGGAAGGTGCCCCTATTTTGATGGAGAAGCGGCTTGAGAAATTTTTTAAGGTATTAATCATGGGAAAAAATAATGAACATTGAAACTCTGGGGCTTCCCACTTCCATTATGTACAGCAGAATCTCTTCAAGGTGTTAAGTGGCCCAATAAATATTTGGGGGCTGCCAGTGTTGTTGGGTAGCAGCCACGGCACCTCCCCTGCTGCTGGCAGCACTGGGGGCAGAAAATATCACTGACACACTTTTGCCAGGAATTCTACATGCAAGTGGACAAAACCTGGGCTTCTGACTCCTCTCCCTCGCCCATTAGAATGCTGGTCTTGTCACACAGTGCTCAAGAAGTAAATCTGGGCAAGGAGGAGAGCCCAGCTGCGATGGAGCAGGCAGTGGTGGGGCTTTAGGGAAAGGATGGTCCGCAGGTGTGGGACCGATGGATCACTTCCCTTGGCACCAAGCAGTTACTCACAGCCAGGTGGAGGACAGTGGACTTTCCAAGGAGGCTATTTAGTCTTTTATCAGTTAATAAGATATTAATTTCTTCTTTTGGATGTATGGCAAGAACATTTTATAGATGTATGTCTGTGTGTGTGTCTCTGTGTGTGCCTGTTTTAAAGACAATACTCAGAAGCTCACAATGTAAAGGTAAATGTGGACCTCTATCCAGGAGACTCTGCTCTGCAGCAGGAAGGCCTGGGGCAGTTTCACATGCAGAAGATCACACCAGCTTTTCTCCAGCATCCCTTGTACTCAGACACCCAAAATCCTGACAATGGACTTCCAGATTAAAAGCTTCCCTGCACTCAGTTTTGGTTCTTTCCGCATAGTTGCAACCTGGAATAATCCTGAAATATCAAACCTTGCAGCAAACCCTTCTACAGTCCTAAACCCAACATCCAGACTTCAGTGGGGCCAATTGAATTCTCTGAGCTCTCTGGGCTTTGTGGAAAAGTTTCATTCAGTTCCTGTGACTCACTCTTCCTCCTGTTGGGATAATGGAAAAGATAAACCTACACTTGGATATCAAGGAACCACAATCACCAAACACACAGAGAACAGAAATGATTAAATAGGGGAATATTTAAAAAATATTTCTAGTTCAGATTAAAAGGGAAAAAAAAGACAGAAAATGCTTTCAGCAGATGTTTTCTAACAAAATTGCATCTGGAGAATTCTGCCCTTTCCATTTTGCAGACCCATCAGATGCTGTACACATTGGATTCTTCACATGAATTCAAGCCTCCATCTGAGATTAGCCTAGCACTCATGAAAACACGATCCTACTCCCCTAGAACAGGGCAGCACAGAGTGTTTGGTGTGACCAACCTGCAGGAGGGAAACAGGAAGACCAGCTGCTCCAGCAGTTCAAAATTAGTTTACATTAGTTCTTCCATTGCTGCTACGTAATGGCCTGATTTGACAAACACAAAATCTCTGAGTCAGTGGAAAGCCAAAATGAAAAGCCATTTTCCATAGCTCTGCCATGTACTTAACAAGGTTATATAACCAGTCATTACTTAGCTCTTAAACTAGCCATTAAGAGTTTTTTGCCTAAAAAGGGGTAAAGAGGTGTGATGAGTCATCCAGTCTTCCTCCAAATCTTTGTGACAGTTAAAATTACACAGAAGCCAAGCTAACATCAGAAAGCTGTGTCTACTCATGATTGGCCACAGCCAGTTGTGATTCCCCCACTCTCTTGCAGAAGTTTTTGAATTACTCAGTTCAGTAGTGCTCCTGGCAAGGAGTATGGCTTTGGAAACAAAACTGTTTTTTCCCCTCTGAATGTATTTTTGCTCTGTCTCCTGTAAGGGGAACACACATTACCTCGTACTCTTCAAGAGCCTCAGAACACATTCAAAAGCCCTCAAAATCAAAAAAAGAAACACCCCAGCCTCACATGAATCTCATGTATCTTGTAAGCTTTTCAGGGCAACTGTTGAGGGTCCTTGTACTGTACCTAGCAGACCTGTGTCTGACTCCTTTCAACTCTTAAGGAATAAAGTGTGTTTAGTAAGTTTCACTGAACCATCCAAACAAATAACTCCACCTTATCCATGAATAAAGCACCAGAACAGGATCCAGGAGGCCTTCTCTCTGTCCTACCCTGCTGTTGATCCAGAAGGAGCACAAACCCTTGGCGTACAACAGTAATGCATCTCTCAGGCATTCACCACCAAGGTGCCTGCTGCAATCCAGGGGGCTTCTCCTCGCTCACCCTTGTCTTCAAGTGGTTGTCTGAGAGAGGCAGGAACAGAAAAAATGCTGAATGCTGCCCGTCACCTTATTACAGTAAGATATTGCTGTCCAGCCTACATAGCTGGAGGCTTGTCCTTCTGCACAGGCTCCAGCAGGAACGACTCGTGGCAGTCACAACCCAGCCTGTCATTCACACAAGCTACCAGGAAGCTCAGATCTCTGTGAGAAGGTTGGGGCTGACTTATACTCTGCTCTTGGGAGAGTCTACCTAGATGTCTGGAATTCAAGACAGTCCACACAGGGAATTTGTTTCACTGTGAATCATGAGTTTTCTGACCTATTTCCCCACAGGTTTCCAGGGAATAGGACAGTCCTGTGCAATTCTCTGGGATTTGACAGAGCCCTTCAGCTACACTGCAGTCTTGAGAGGACAAGGAGGTTGAAAGCTGAGGTCTCTTAAGCCCCATCCCCTTTTCTTGAAAAGATTTCAAACTATCTTTGGAGGCTTTCTGCTAGCTACATCCCTTCTGTGGCAAAACTGGGAGGGGATGATCTGGCTTCGTGCACTTTTTAAAAAGCTTGAGAAGTAAGAGCATTAGCTTCTCCACGCTGGCTAAAAAAAGGCTTGCTAAACCCGTTGAAGCCAATTGAGGAGCAGAGCAGAGTTAATCCTGGAAAATGCTCACGGTAGCTCAATGACGCACGGCCATGCAAAGGCAGAGCAGTGTTGCAAGTGATCCGTTCAAAGAGGACTAGGAGAAGTTGCAGTTGGATTTTGGGGTGGGGATCAGCCCTCAGTGTTGCCTGAGTGGAAGTGGAGGCTCTTGCTGTGAAGCTTCTCCCACTGCCTCTTTAACATTTTGCTCTTCTTCATGTAAGATTTTCTCTGTTGGGAATTTCTGGCATTTTTCCGTCTGCCTTCTGAGTTCAGGCTCATGGAGAACAGGCAGAAAGTACAGTCACCAAAACTTTCTCCTTTGAAAGGACTGTGTGTTCCAGTCTCTACTCGGAAAAAACATTTCAGAATGCATTATCACCATTCACGTTGTGCAGTGGTACAAACAGCACCCGTGTACTCAAAACAGGACCAAGGTCCCCTTGTCCCAGGCACTGCACTTCCAAGGAATGAGAGGTAATCTCCATTTTCAATGTTACAGTTCAAGCATCAGAAAATGTATTTAAACTTGCAATAGCATTCTGTCGGATTAAATATATTTGAGTGAAGAATCTGCCCTTCATCTAAGGTGTGAGAAGCCATCAGCTCTTCTATTAAATCAGCTTGCTGAAGCAGGAGCACCCTCCATCCAAAACATGGGCTCATGTCAAGGCCCAAATGAAAATGTATGGAGCTTATGAGGAGCCTCAGCTGCATGGAAGAATGGAGTGTGCTGGGTTTAGTTTTAAGAGAGGGCTCTGTGGCTGTATATACACAAATGCACGAGAGAAAGAAAAAGGTACAAATACATAGAGGAAAAAAAGAAGGAAACAGAAAGAAAACCTCAGAGATGGATATAGAACTGCTGATGGTAGGACCCTGAGAAATATCTGACAGAACTGATGCTTAGATTCTGAAAAGGGCTTGGAAGTTTGGCAAAGAACAGACTGTTGTGTGACTCCCTTGGGAACATGGTTTTTGTGTGGTCCTTCTAAGTTGAAAAAACTGCATCCAGGAAAAACTCTCTAATTCTTTGAACTGAATCACCCCAAAGCTTTGCTAGTAGCTTGAGTTAAAAAGAAATTAGGAATCTTAGAATAGAAATCTATCACTTTTGCTGATTTTTAACATATTTCTCTTCCAACCATGAGTTCTCAGTAGGCAAACTGAAGTGTATGCAATGGAAATTATCTTCTAAAAATTGCACTGCTCCAATAACAAACAGAAATCTTCCATGTGACATGATGTAGCCTATCAAAACTGTGCCATATAACTCAAATTTCAAATTTCAAATAACTTTTCACACCTCTGTTTGGTTTTGGTTTCTTTCAATTAATTTCTGTTTCTTTTCTGTAGAAGGATGACAGACAGTTAAAGCTCGCAAGAATCAAGCAAACATTATCCTCCTTATACAAACATCACTGAAATCCTCTGATGCTGTTTGTTCGTTGACATGGTTTCCATAGGGGCCACTCCCTCAAGTCCTTGTTTAATTTTCAAATTTGCCCTGGAACCATATTTTTCAATTATGCTCTGGCCACATGAGACTCTGCCAAGGCAGCTTAAAGGCAGAATTTCCAGACTCCAACGGGGTAAGACATGAGGTGTCCTCTTTAGGGCATCAGCTACCCATCCCAGCTCTCCACAGGTAATCGGGAGGATGATGACTCCACAGTTCAGCCAACAGAGCTCTTAAGGATCTCAGTTATCTTACTGACAAACTCAGAGGTGTCAAGTCCTGCTTCATATGTCACTTTGCCATAATTACAATACCCTAAGTAATCACGAGCTGGCATTAACTCTCCACCAGGCTGATGGCTAAAAAAATTGGGAGCTCTGGTGAGTTTTTTGAAAGAGACCTCCCCCCTTTTGCTGCTGTTTTCCCTCTGTAGTTTGGACACAAGAGCTGGGAAAGGAGGATAGTCCTGATTCTTTCTACCTGCAGCATCACGAATAACACAGACCCTGCAACATAGGCCCAGGGAAAATCACCTGGGTGTGCATGACACTGTGTTCTCAGCTGGTCAGGCAGTTTCTTTTGGCTCATTTCCAGGGAAAAATCACACATAGAGAAGGAAAAGCCAAAATCTAGCAATGAAATGAGTATCTGATCAATAGCTGTGTTTGCTGGTCAGAGGAGGTTTAAACACAATAGCCTCCACTCTTCTCCTCCCTTCTCTGCTGTAAATCCAAACAAACTTCCCTGCAACCATGGAGTGTTTGCTGGAAAAAACCAGAAAAACAAACATGCTATCAGAGTAGGAAATCACATCTATTTTTTCCCCAAATTAATGGCCATGTGTCTCCCTTCCCCCTCTGTGACAACAAGCTGATTTGATAGACATCTTCTAGCCCGTGTCACTCTCCTGTCGTGTTCTTCATATAGTGAGATTTCTTCTACTTCTTCTCCATGCTGTGCCACTCTCTAATATGATGACAAGGCAAAGTGTGGAACTGGGTGAGAAAAAATCCCGAGGCTGTATTCATTAACATGGAGAAAAGATTCAAAATAGCCTTGTTTCTTGGAAGGTTTGAGAGAAAAAAAATATATAGCTGAGAAACATCAATAGCGACTTATTCTCTTATTTTAAATCAGATCTGGTCCACACATCAAGACTAACTAAGCTGAGAACTTCAAGTGGCCACAGGACTACAGTTCACAGACTCTTTTTGCTGCCGTCCTTGTCCCTGAGTTAAAGGTCTCGTTTTCCTGAGGGAGACAAAGTGGAAACTCCCCTAGGAGGCACAGAGGTTTCCCTCTACTTCCCAAAGGAAGAAATATTCACGAGCAGTGTTTGCTGGGCTGATACCACGAAACTGGCACGCAACAGTGTTTTTTTTCCCCCGACCTGTATTGTGTGATGCCACTCATGACTTGAGAGCTCGGACACAGCCCTGCCCCTTCCCAAGGAGCTCCCCTGCCATGGCTGGCCTGTACTTTAAGGTGTAGGCAGGGTTGGGCTGTCCCCTCCTGCCCAGGAAGGCATCCCCCAGCCCCCAGCCCTAGCCACGCTCTTTGCCTCTGTGGTGAGTGACTTTTCATCAGTCATGAGAGGCTCGGAACGGCACAGATCCTGCTGGTGCAGGCAGTCAGGGGCTTTTGTTAATTACTCCTGCATATTCCCTTGGAAAAGCTGCAGCATGCTGGCAAGGTACCTCTTGGATTCCCAGGCTAGCCAGAGGCTAGCCAGAACACACAAGCCCCAGAACATGACCAGCATGCCTAACGTGAATGAATTCACTCCAGGCTCCGCATACTAATGAGAAGCTACTTGCTAGTAAAGTAATAACTTTACTAGAGATAGGGCTGGTAGCAGCCTTCTCATTGGATCAATCAGCTGTCACCCAGGCACCAAAATAAGCAAGCAGATCTTCATAAGCACACTTTGCAAATTGGCAATGAGTTCTTTTGCAAATATGACCCCAATTTAATCATCTAAGCAGGAAGAAACTCCTTTGGGAGCTCTGATTTTTCAAAGAAGACAATAATGAATGGTCACCACCAACTTGAACTGGCTTGAGCAGTTTACTAAAAATTAAGATATATGCACACCTGATCCATTCCATGTACCTGTCTGTCTCTCCTTATCACTGTCATTTCACAAATAGCACAGAATATCCACCAGGACAAGATCTTAATGCACTTGTTAGAACATAACACTTCATCATTGTCAGGCAGATAACCGAAAGCCCAATGCTGAGGATACAGTGCACTTTTAAAAGGGCATAAACAATTTAGCACAAACGAAAAATAAATTTGTCCTGTCTAATAAAGACCTCATAAATACACTGATGTATTACGATAAGATGTATGGGGGGTGGGGGGATGATGTCATTCTAACACAGGCTTTTTCATCAGTTTTGTTTTCCCACTTCAAGCAAATAAGGGGAGGGGAAATATGTCAGGTTACAAATGAGAATGAGAATGTAAGTTCTTAGCAGTAATTCCTCTTTCAAAATCAAGAAATCTCCTCTTTAATGCTAAAGAAGATGTTGAGCATCCTTGGAGATGCACATGAAAACATATCAAGGATTAGAATCTACTCACTGTCCCTCCAGATCTGTGCATTTTAAATACAGAGGTACATATTTGCACATAGATAGCCCTCTGTGTGTGTGCATGTAACTCCTGAGGTTCGAGAGTGCTTCCCACAGGGAAGAGCAGTACAGTCTATCAGCCTACTAAGAGTTTCTTGCCCCTGTATGAGTTTTGTGAGGTAGGGAGTCACTGTCCTCCACAAACAAGTTGTCAAGACAATGACTGCTGGGGGAATTTCTTTTTCCTCTTGTGCCAGAAGGACACTGGGGAAAAGTGGAAGACTGTCCACTTCGGTAAGAGGTATCAACACCATCAAGCAACTGAATCACTGCAAGGGGTTGTAACTAGATTTTTGGAAAGTTAAGATGGGTCTGTATGAAAGAAACCAGGAGAGACTTGTCCTAGAGGATGTCAGCTCCACTTCTTGAGTGGTTCTCAGCCCAGCACATCCCTGATTCCTCACCTCCACAAGGAGTTTTATCTCTCTATCCAGCGAAGCATTATAGTTTACAAGGAACACTTCTTTTGCTAGGCTCTGCCCTCCAAATCCAAGTTCTTGCTCCATACAAAACAGATGACAATGATTTTGTATTTTGGTCTACATCTGCTCACACCACCAAGCCCTTCCTGCCACAAGTTCTGCAGTCAACCCTCCTTTACAGAAGAAACAAAAACTCCCTTAACAGACATGAAATCCTCAGGTTTTAATGATCACATCATCTACTCCTGTTTCCAGCAGCTCTAAGTGGTGTTTTCAAATGGGGATAAACATTTTTGTATGGCAAAGCTTTGCAGAGAGCTATTGTATGCAGAGGTAGGTACCTCCCAGTGCCAGAGCAAAAATTAGGTAGTTTACATGCAAGGTCTCCCTGGAGCAATGAAAGTGCAGATAAAAGGTGAGAAAGGTTAATTTTAAAATTTAAGCTTATTGCATAACATTAAGTATGCATTTCTAGACTTTGACCAAGGTCAGTGTTAGGAGGAACAGGTCTTAAAAAATTTACCAAATATTCCCTTTTCTTTCAATTTAACTTGACAGTTGATTCAAAGCTTGATCCAAATACAACATCACTACGCTTGCTAAAGCAGCTTAAGTTAAAGGGTTTTTGTTTATGTACCCCTCATGACCTATGCCTTGCCTTCCCACACATGACTTTTAGCAGCATCTAGACCTATGTGCAGCTGCAAACATCGTGTGTCAAAGGTATCATGTGCCCTTTTACAGTGGAGATGAGTAAGGAAGAGCTCAAACCATGAAATAATTTTGCTCTTTCATTGCCTCTCTCTCCAGTTTGGTGTGATGGATTTTTGTCTCTTTACCTTGCATTTGTTCCACTTACTTGGTCATAGAAAACAAAAATACAGTATCATAACATTTGGTAAGAACATGTGAAAAGAGATTTCACCAGAATCAGCACATTTTCCATAGAAACACACAATCCTCGTGTATGATTTCTTAATGGAGCAGACCCAGTGGTGTAGTGGTTCTGAGGAAATTAACCAGTTTTGTAGCTATTGATGAGAAGAGAGAGAAGAAGAGAGAGTGAGAAAGAGAGTTATTTCCAGTGGGAAATATGAAACAAATTATTTTTTCCCTTAAGACCACACAGAGACAATAACATTGTTTCATGAGGAGTAGTTTTGAATGAAAATATGTTGTGAATAAAAAGCCTTCCACCTCAAACCAACTCAGAAGTCTGAATCTCACAAGCAAATTTTTCTGTAGAGACTTATGGTCCAGAAACAAATCCAGGATTTAAAATGGTCAGAAAACAGTGCTAATTCTGTAATTTCTGAACAAAATTCCTTTTGCTTGTACCAACATCATTGGATTTGCTTGCTTAGGATGCCTTCTAGGCAAAAAATGGTGTGCTTTAAGAAACTTCATTTTCTACCAGGTCTGCAGGTTAGCACGCTTTAAGCCCTGGAATTAGCTACAGTCAGCAGGAGCCACCTGCATATCAAAGGAAATAATGCGGTCCTTAGCATCTGAGGAAAGGAAAGGGGAGCCTTTCTAATGAAAGGGAAAGAGCTCAACACCCCATTCCTCATTTTTGAGCAAAATGAACAAACTTTTTGTAGAAAGGATAGGTTTTTACCAAATAAACCAGGAAAAAAGATGAAGTCTAGGAGGTTACATGGGCTATAATTTAAGCTAAGAAATACAATGACAAATGACCACCACCACCCAATTAATTTCTCCCTTGAATATTGTTTAATATACTTGTTTTTCAGAAATGAAAGAAATCAGCAAATTTGTGTGGGATGAGATTGTTGACAGACTTTACTGGAGAAAGCACTAGGTTGAACCTAAAGTGTCCTCTAATGAATAATATTAGAATCTAATCTCATCTTTACAAATTTATGGGTGAAGTGTACAGGATAAACTTATTTAGAGAAGCCCAGCAAGCAGATAGCCCAGACACACTGCACCTCTCAGGGTGGCTAGTTCAAATTAAATCATGAGCTGAGAAGGAATAATCCTGGTAGGTTCAGGAAACCAGTTTTAAATTTGGTCTGCTAGCAAAATTCTGAATGTATTTACTCTGGATTCCATTTCTCAACCCATATTAAAGCTCCATAGCATAATCAATTATGGGCTTATTGCAAAGTACAGTAGGATTCAATCTCTAGGAATGCCTCAGGGTATGTCTTAGAAGGACGATAAAACTAACAGTAATGGGGCTACAGCTTCTAAGGCTAATTTTCACAGTTACAAATTTTATAAATAAATAGAAGGAATGTCAACTCTCAGTCACCCAGCTTGAGGTCTCTCATGCTGATAACTCCTCTCTTCTCAGATACTCTCCCTTTCCTCAGATATATTCCTTTTTCTGTTCTGAGGCCCCTGGGACTTGTTCAAAGCACATCCGTTCCTACCTTTCACATCACTAAATGGAGCAAAGAACTAAGGCAACAAGGAATATGCAGCAAGTACAGGAGGGGATGGTGCCCTCCCTAATGTTGCATCTCAAGGAACAGTCATACCACCCGCAAGCGTGACTCCATGAGATCTCAAAGTAAGCAGCATGAGGCAGTGCCAGATGGAGAAGAGGCTGCCTCGGAAAATTCAAGAGCTGTGGGTACTGACATTGGTTGTTTTGCAGTATTTTCTCTTCAGCAGGCTAAAGGACACGAGAAAAAAGACTCCCAAACTCAGTGACTGTCTTGCCAGAGTTCCTGAGATTGTTTATTTTGTATCATGCATGAGAAAAACACAAGGAGCATCCTTCCACTGTAGCTGCCGTTTCACACTGGACACCACCCAGGGCCCCTATTAAGCCTCACCAGACCCAGCTAAATTGCTGTGTCCCACCAGTGTACACCCAGGGAAACCTACAGTGTATTAAACTGGTTTTGTCTTCAACCCTGCCAGTGATGGGGAAGGGCTTGAGAAGGAAAAAACAAATTCAGTGTGTCAACGTCTGGTTGTGCAGATAACACCAACAGCAGATATTCTGCTTGTACCATTGTGGGGCTCTCTTTGAGCATCAAGGACTGGTGGGAAGAGCTGATCAAGTGGGACAAAGAAGCTTTGTCAACAGGCTGGTCAACCTGGTGAAGAGTGTAGGATGGGCATGGGAGAGAGGGGATTACTTGCAATCAAGTGAAGAAGTGGTGGAACAGGATGACAAGGAAGGGTTGTATGGTAATGTGGACAAGAGAGAAATTCCATTTAAACATAACAAAAAAACCATTTTACTGTAAGAGTGGTTGAACATGCAGCAGGTTGTGCAGAGTGTGGTGTCTCCATTTCTGGTGATATTTCATACCTGACTGGACATTCTCTGAGCAATTTGCTGTAAGTGACCTGCTCTGACCAAGGGGGTAGGACCAGCCAAGCTCCAGAGGTGCCTTCCTGATCCAACCACTCTTTGATTCTGCCTTTCCTCTCCCTCCACTCCCTCCTGCATCCCTTTCAAAGATACTTTCTCAGTTTCTGCACCAGTGCAGCTCTCCTCAGAGATGCAAACACAGAAAAAAGTGTCTGGCACTGCTACTTGATAGTGTGGTTCAAATCCCAACAGCATTTTGTCTGTTAACATTTCCAGTGTCCTTGTGCTGGAGGAGATCACACTGGAATCAATGAGACTAGAGGCAGAGAAGAAAATACACCTCGTTATTTCAGAACCCTCCATTAAAATGTAATCTGTTGTACGTTGTTATAACCTTTGACAACAAATGTTGCCCTTAAAGGATAAGATTGAAAACCATGGGGAAATAACATGCAGTGGAAATGGCCTATAAAAGCATATCAATATCCACAGAGCCTTCAAGATCTAATATGATCTAATAAACAGAAGATCAACCTGGAATCTGAAACTGGATAAATCCTTGCCTCTGCTGCTCCCTTGGTTATTGAATGTCACACGAGTCACTTGACCATTCCTTCCATAATATCACTTATGCACTCAGTCCTACTTGCTCCTACAGCTAGCTGTGAAATGGGGTTTAGAACAATTAACTTCCCACACTCCTTATTTGATGGCAGAATTAATTAGTTCTTTTGTGTACGAAGAATTCTAATGCTGCTTTTGCCATCTGAGTATTCCTTGTAGACAGTAAGTACATTTTATAGGGATACCAATACTGTTTCTGTGCAGTGGCACAATGGATGTGTTGTCACCTACAAACAGCACCATGGTTTGAATTGGATGTTTACATAGGAGAAGAACGATCCTTTTGGGGGCCATCCCTCACCAAGAAACCCTTGGCGAAAATGTATTTGCTGCCAGATTCTTAAGGGGATTCCATCCTGGTTTATAGTCACTCATTTCTCTCCCTGATCAAATTCAGTGAAACCTGTGCCTCTGCACTTCGAGACATCTGTACTTTAAAACACGATGCACACCATCCTCCTGTTGGTACACAACAGTCCTGCATGGCAAGATAGAAAACTGTTCATTAGGTACAGCCTGTTTAAGCCAGGTTTTCAAAAAGAAAGGAAGATAATTTCTTGCTTTCCCTTTATTCAGATATGAAAGTCATCAGAGAGCATTCTAGATGTTTCATAGCTTACAAATGTGACATTGTGTTACGAAGGATTGAGGGGTTGCAAATCACATTTAGTACCACGGCTGATGCATGAGTATTTTGTATGGGTTTCCAGTGCAATCACCCGTTGGATAACCCTTTTGCCTTTAGTTTTATCAGATTCCCACAGACTGGGAATTGCTCAGATAACGAGTGATACCTCCCCATTCAAGCAAGTCCAGCTTCTTGGTAGCTCTGGCAGGCCAACAACTTCAGGAAAAGCACCCAGTTGCTTTTTCCTTGGTGTAAATCCCCTTGAAATGCCAATGGGAAGATTTTGCAGAGGTAGATGAAGAGCAAAGCAAGTTTTCTTCATACCATTAATGCTGTTCTCAGTTCTGGACTTTGTAGTTCTACTTGTGCGGCAGAAGACTGTGTCATTTTTCCAGGAGCTCATTGTTACCCAGAATAATTCACTTCCAAAAGCTGCAATTGCCCTGCCAGGCTGACGGGACTGGGAGGCACAAAGATCCAAACCCCAAGTTTCCAAGGCCCCACAGGCAGGATAAATTGTACATACATATATGGAGCCATGCTGAGAGTGAGGTGAAGCACAGGACAACGTGGGGTTCTCTTGGGTGTTTCATATGTCTGTCATGTGGAGTGTTGGAGAACCGAACAATACAGACCTTTTAATTAGAGGTGGAGACAGATACCTCATGCATCCATGCCAGAAATACCCAACCTGCCTCTTTTAAATAGCTTTTCATCCATGGCCGAGCTCTTTAAACTTTCTCCTTTTATTAAAACAGCTCAACTGAGACCATTTTAATGTGCCCCCATCTAGTTATTTTATTGGAAAATATTAAAAATGTGGACCAGGTGAAATTAAATGCTTTGAAAGTGGAAATCAAGCAGTACTTTCAGTTTTTAAAATCAGCTTCCCCTCCTTGTGCTGATGCACTTAATATTATCCCCTTATTTAAGAGGTATTGTTTGAGCTAAAATTGTGAGTAACTCTGTAATGGGCATGAACAAAGGAAATGATAAGTAAGAAAAATAAAGATCATTAGAGAGAGTGTGATTAAAAGGGGAAATAGACTTACAAAGGCTTGAGATATTTTTCTCTGGTTATTAACCAATATTCTTAGCATTCCCTCCACCACGTGCCAAGGGTAGATGGGAATAAAAGCAGGAGAAGCCAAAGATAGCGTGTCCTCCCCCAGCTGCTGAGACCAGCAGGTCACCTCCAGGGAAAGGCTGAAAGGGAGGCACAGAACTGACCCCTTCTATCTCGAGCACAGGCGTCGTGTCTCATTTGTGGAAAAGACCAAGCCGCCACTCTCCAGACTGGCATGTCCTAGCTGAAGGCTTGGCCCGGATGGTAAAGCCTCCTGCCTGGATCAGGAGTCAGCTGACGTCCTCTTGGGGGCAGAAGGACAGCAGTGCCCATGCTCCTACCAAGCCAGCCAGGCAGCCAACCTTCAAAGTACTTCTGATTTCAGGTGAGAATGGCTAAGAGAAGAGAGGGGTTTAGGAGAGTAGTTAGCAAGAAACTAACTCCTCAAACACATACATTGCAAAGCTTTTTCATCCACTGTTGAAAGATCTCCTCCTGGTTCCCACTGAAGCATTGCTTGTGTTTTAGGTCCCAACTGACCCTAAGGTCATTTGCAGAGGACAGGAACAAGGCCCTGGATACTGTCACCATAGACATAGGATTGTCACTGTGGTGCTGCCAGCAGCATGGTCCCAGCCTTGTGCCAGGCTGTGCACAGGCTCAGGGTGGGAATCCAACCACGCTCCTTCTCCCCATCGAAGGCTGTCCCTGACTGGGCTGCCCCTGCTGTCGTGAGCAGGCACTGGAAGAGTTGCCTGGACACTCAAACAGTTCTCCAAACCCAAACAATCATTCTCCTTGGAACAGCTTTGAAGTAACCTGCCCACTAACACCTGCCACGGCCGATGCAGGACACCCCTTTCTTTGTAACCAGAGGTGTTTGCCGAGGGATCCCAGCGCATTTTGGTGGTTCACATTATCTGAAGGCTGAGAAAAGTTCCTCTAGGCTGAAGCACAAGTTCAAGAGCTGGAAAAGAGCAATCCCTGGAGCTGTAGGAGGAGAGAGTGGGGACTACAGGGCACAGAGTCAGTGAGGCAAAAGGGCATATTCTGGTGTAATCAAGCTGCAAAGGCCGACTGTTAAAACATGCCTGTCCCATCTACCCCAGCACAGCATCAGTGTAAATGGCACCAGTTCAGCTGGGAGGGGGGTGAGGACCTCCTTGGAGACAGCATGACAAAGACATGACACCACAGCTGGCCTTTCATGAACCTGATGCACGATGCAGCAAATCCATTTTACACAGGTCCCACTGAAAGGACAGCTGTGTACGTTCATATCACAGCACTCTCAGGAAAAAAAAGGAAAGAAGAGCTATGGGAACAGTACTTCTCCCAAATTTTGGATTGCTGTGCTTTTTATTTCCATGAACAAAGCCATGAAGATGTAGTAATGCAAATAAAGAAATGTAAAATACGACTTTGATTTGACCTTAAGAGGATATGGGATATGGATAATAAATAAAATATTTCTGAAACTAAGGAATAAATCTAGCTCTGGGAATTCTCAGGGAGGGGAAAAAGCATTCATAAAAATTCACTCCTCTCTGAGCTGCAGCCCTGAACCTCCCATGCACTAGATGGGAGACACTGATAAATCTAGGAGGCCATATGTGCCAACCAGCTCATATGTTTTCAGTGAGCAATGACAGGGAGCCAAATTGCTTTATTCCGATTAGTGAAGGTCCTCTGACTGCAAAATACACCGTGCGAAAAAAAAATATTGAGTTTTAGTTCGCTGACACATCAATTTAAGAGAATTATTGCTCTCACATAGAGGCCAAAGCATGTATCTCCCTTCATGTATGTGCAGTAAAAACTAATTGTCAACTTTTATGTAGGGGTGAAAGGGGAGGGAGAGAGGAATGGGAATGGTACCTCTCCGACCTGCAGCAGCAGGTTTTGACTCTCGTGTGCTATCTCAGTGGCCAACTCCTGGCATTTTGTTTTATTCCTAAATTCAAAACAAACTCTCTGCAAACAGCATCGTGACTCGCATTTTTTTCAGCTGTCTTTTCTCCAAAGAAGTTTCTAGAAAGCTGTTTCATCCAGCTCCTTGGTCATAAAGTCTCGCAGATGGCCAGAGAGACCACTAATGAAATCCACGACTGGACCGTCTCCTGCTGCGGCTTAAACCTTGCTTGCTTTGCTCACAGAAGCAATTTGGCAGGGGGGGATGCCAAGGTGCCTGGGATGTGTGGTCATTTCAGAGCCTCCTCTGGGTGGGTTTTAAGCCCTGTCATGTGCTGGAGCTGATTCAATTATGCTATTTCCTGATTTGCCATGATGCTCCCCCTGCCCAGAGGAAGGGGGGCCGCGAGTCCTACGCGCGCTAATACCACTCAGACAATAGGCATGGAAAATTGATGTTCATGCAATATCTTTAAGTCTCCGGAGATTTGTATTTTAGCTATTGTATGAAACGCTTCGCTTTCATTGCTTCTCTCCTTCACCTTTGTTTCCCAGCTCACCGTCTCATCTCCTGCCTTGGCTGGGGCTCTGGCTGCTGCGGGTTCCTTCATTGCATATTCAGGAGATCTACTGGTGCAAAGCAACTCATTTTCAGCACCTGAAATTCACACCGTGAAGGCAGAAATAATCAAATATTTTGAAAAAAACCGGTGAAGCGAAACACTGCACATTAATTATTGTGATAGTTATAGGATAATAACTAATTATTAATTATGATTTCCAGCAATTGCTGCCTTGTATTTTGTTGAAATCTTCAGCTCAGCACTGAAATTTGTACGAGTTCCTCTAATGCAGCATTTTTACAATCAAAATATATAGCATGCTCCCATTTTTGCTGGAATGATTTTCTTCTGTGATAAAACAGGAACTGGCCTTTCCTAGGATAAGAAAAGAAGAATTTATACATCTTACAACTCTGGCACTACCTGTGCCAAAATCAGAAAAAGAAAGAGAGAACAAAATGGGGGTTTTCTAATCCCAGCTTTCTCCTCATCCCCAGTTATTTCACCACTTCTCCATTTTCTCACAACAGACTGTCTTTGATTTGCTTTCAAAATGAAGGCCTAGCTGGCAGACAACTGTAAGAACAAAGGGTTCCTAACAGGAAAAGGGGCTCTGGGGAGGCACTGGGCATGGGGGCAGAGGGGGGTGGCTGGGACTCCAAAGGGGAGGCAGGAGGGTTGAGGAGGTTGAGGGAAGGGCAGCTTTGTGCATGGGTAGTGGGCAAATGATAGACAGCGACAGAGAAGAGGGACTGAAATAAAGGGGAAAATGAACAGAAAGGAAAGCTGGGGGCAGCTCTTGGAGCACGGGGTCTCGTTCCCTTGCCAGAGGGAGGAAATGGAGAGAGGTAGGAAGACCTGCCTGCCTGAATGAACATCCAGGCCAAGTGGAGCTCCTCCCCTGCCTGCTAGGGCTGAGCCCTGATCCATAGAGGGCTTGGTTAGATGTCCCTGCTGGAGGGGAAGAAGATTCAGAAGGAACATACGCAAATTACTTCAGAAAATGCCTTGCACCTTTCTGCTGAATTTGAAGAGTGCCCAGTGATGTGGGACTTGTACATGCTGCTCACAGCTGGGAATGCAGAGGAAGCACGAGGGCTCCTCCAGGCCACTCAGCCACTCTGCCCTTGTGCCCAGCACTTCCCTCTGTGGAGTCACTCTGAAGACACAGGTCTCAAACTGGGGGGCAGGCGACTCCAGAGGACAGGAACAGAGTTGAGGATGAGGAGAGAAAGGGAGAAGTGCCTGGGAAAAACTGCCAAGCCTTTGCTTTTCCTCCTTGCTTTCCCTGCTCTGGTTGCTGTTGGCTTTGTGTTACTTGGAAGAGAGATTGGGGCCACAGCCTGCAACTAATGTGGAAGTGTTCCCTCTGTGTGAGGGCTGGCTCACCCTCCCCAGCTGCTGAGCTGACTGGGGACAAGGACAAGGCTGTTGGAGGCATGTCTGCATTCCATTTTCCTGGTGGGAAGCTCAGCCCTGCTGGCCAGGACAGTGAGGGGAGGGAGCAGGTCCCCAAGCCTGTACCCAGGGTACAGAACCACGGACATGTGTCATGTAACAGGGGACTGGGAAAATGAATGGGAGGGGATGAGCAGGCAGTGAGGTACAGGGTGCAAAAACCTACCTCTGGGGAGATTTGGGGGACAGCTCTGGACAGGATAAAGACTTTGCTGGACTTTGGGATGCAGCAATACCTCTGCTGGGCACTGGACAATATGGGTTGTTCCCCATATGGGCTGTTTCCCATCTAGGGGAAACTGGAAGGAGCTGGAAGCAGGCAGGCAAGTGTTTGGGATAGACCAAAACATAATCAGAAATGCAACCAGGGGAGGAAGCCAAAGTGCTGCAGGATTAAAAAAAAACGGTTTTAGAGCCACTACTTGACATATCTAAAGTGTTCAAGCATTCAGACCTTAATAAGCAGCACTAACAGGAAGGGAACTTTTGTAATGACAGCATTTGCTACACAGACCTTTATCCGTATCAGAGATGCATAACAGGAGCTGGGCAATCTAATGGAGATTAACTGCTCAAAGGAAATAAAAAACACAACACTTCCACACGGCACTGGCTGCTGCCTTAGCTCCCCGTCCCCTGGCAGCTTCCCAAAGACACACGTTCATACCGTGAATGCTGAATTGGAAAAGCTGGAGGGCAGAGCTCTCGTGGAAACCACAGAGGGAGAGCATACATGAAGAAAAGGCTTTCTGCATGACAGGGTCTAAACTGGAAGGTCCTTCTGCTGGGGAAATAGCCCCACATACCAAGAATGAGCCAGGAAAAAATGGCCTTGCTACAGCGTTGTTGATTAAACCCACCGTGATTCAAAGAAGCAGCAATTTGCTACTTAATTGTAGCCAGGCACAGAAAGGAAAGAAAAAGAAGCCAGTAAGAGAGCATTTTCTCACTGCATCTAGCTCACCTGTTTAAAATTTCTGTTCATGGTGACTTATTCCTCATGCAGAGTGTAGGCATTTATTTAAATAATAGATAGATAGCTATCTCCAGGTACAGAACTGGGCATGCTACAAAGTACACAAACAAATTAATGCTAGGCTCAGTGCCCAGATAAGGCGGCTTACCAAAACAAACAAACCAATCCCAAAAGCTCAGGCCTCAGCAAAAGAAAAGAGTTCCAAAATAACGTAGGAATATATGAGAGTAAAAAGTTGTAGTGCACCTGACTGGAAATGTGTGGTTAGTTGTGTTACATCAGCCAAGGTTTCCTTGTGATAAGCCCTGTACATCTCTCTCTGTAGTGAGAGATGGTCCTTGCTGTCTGCAAAGAAGAGGCTGTCCAGCCATGAGAGAGGTTTAAAGATACGAGATTTGGGCCAAATTGCATGTAGAGGTGAGATCAGCAACAGAATGCTTTCCTCCCAGTCCCAGATTCAGGGATCACACACTGCTGAGATTCAATGGCTTGTCTCTTGAAATCCAGCACGGTGTATTAAATGCCCACCTGAGCTTCCTCCTCTGTCCTCACACTGTGCCTTCCAAGTCAGGGAAAGGATCATCAGGGTTGAAGTCTGAAACTATTAAGGACAGGGTTGGGAGAAGATGAGAAAAACCCTGTAGAAGAGATGTCTTGTTTGAGAAAAATCAGTCAGAAAGCAAGGACAATTCAGTATCTGTCTCATTTGCTTTGGAAGGACACGACAAAGCAGCAGTCACTCAACAGCCTCAGGCCTGGATAATTAAAACCTTTATATAATGTCAGGTAAAAGAGCAAACAGTCTTTCCATGGTGGTGTGGTTTAACTCCAGATGGCAACTACGCACCACACAGCCAGTTGCTCACTCCCCCCGTGCTGGGATGGGGGAGAGAATTGAAAGTGCGAAAATGAGAAAACTCAGAAAAACCGTAGGTTGAGATAAAGACAGTTTAACAGGTAAAGCAAAAGCCATGAGTGCCAGCAAAGCAAACCAAGGAATTCATTCCCTGCTTCCCATGGGCAGCCATGCCCAGGAGAGCAAGACTGCATCACGTGTGATGGTGACTCAGGGAGACAGACACCATCGCTCTGAATGTACCTCCTCCCTTCTTCCTCTTCCCCCAGCTCTATATGCCGATCATGGTGCCATATGCTCTGGGATATCCCTCGGGTCATCTGGGGTCAGCTGTCCTGGTGGTGTCCCCTCCCAACTCCTTGTGCATCCTCAGCCTCCACGCTGCTGGGTCGGGGTGAGAAGCAGAAAAGGCTGTGACTCCCTGTGAGCTCGGCAGTAATGAAAACACCCCCGTGTTATCCAACACTGGTCCAGCTCAAATCCCAAACACAGACCCATACGAGCTACCATGGAAAAAATTCACTCTACACACAGACTGAAAAACCAGCACACGTGGCAGACTAAATTCGAACACCTCCTTCCCACTTGCAGCTCGGGGTTGTAGGTTTTTTTCTTCTCCAGAGCATCTTGAGCAGATAATCAGAGCGTGCTGACATTCAGCAGTAATCAATTAGCGCCTACTTTAGATTAAATTGAGAATATGTAAATTGGACTCCTCATCAGGCGCCACAGTCAACATTGCAGAGACACTCACCATGCTCTGAACATATCAAACAGATGAAATGCAGAAGTTGTTCCAAATCCTTCTCCAAAATAGGAGGCCAGGTGAGCTATACGAACCATTTAAGATTACTTTTATTTTTTTGTTTTGTTTTGGTTTTGGTTTTGTTTTTTAACTTATTAGCTTCCGTTAAATTAGCCTCCATGATTCTTTTGCCAACCTGACACAAACCTGACATTTTTATGGAGTTACTCACATATATAATATGATAAAATGCACCACTTACAAATTAACACAAGGAATCTGGCCCTAATAGGTGCATTACAACATTCCTCCTGCTTATCCTTTGTTCCTTCTTGCGGTGAAAACACAGCCACCACAAAGCGTCAAGAGCTCATGCTGGTCCTGGCAATGCTCAGAATAATTCCACTTGTTTCATAAAACCACAAAGAGGATAATGCTTGGTGTCATCCCACTCCCAGTGCCAGAGCACCCACACCTGCTGGTTAGCCAAGACCCTGCTGGACCAGCCCAGAAGTCCTACACTGGTACAACAGGAAAGGCTTGCAGGAACTACTTCTATCTTCAAACACCGAGCAGGGAGCTTGGGAAGAGCCATGTAATTTTTCTTATCATGGAGATTTTTTTTTTCCTGTCTGAGCAGCAAATTTTCTATCAGAGCCTGTCTTGGGTCAGTCTGCCTGACCTTTCATTATAAATTAAAAATGTTGATTCTTCATCACCTCACTTTCACAGCATCTACCCTCAGCTGATCACATTTGGAGAGAGACAATAACTGGACCTCACTTAAAGTGGATATTGTAGCAGGTGCTCATTAAAAAGGGCATCTAACCTGTGTGGGGGTGAAGGAAAGCATGGATGTGTTAAAAATACATATATTTGAGTGAGGTTGGTTTTTTTAAAATATCCTTTTTGTCTCTACAGATCATCATCCTACACAGAAGGGTTTTTCTTCTGGCCTCTGAATGCATGTGATTGCCATGACTATCGGGGGTTTGCATTTCATTCTGCTTCAACAAAAGCCCTATGCTTCAGCCTCCTCTTCTCTCCCCTGTATTATAGGTGAGCTTGTTTCTGTAGAGACCAGTTTGTCATTTTTGCTCAAACGTATCCCATTTACATAACTCATAAGGCATTAGCAAAAACGCACCCCTCGAACCACGCCACACACGCACATATATATGCGTATAAAGCTGTCACATTGTGCCTACAATAGCATAACAACGTACAGCAGATAGATTACTCTTGTCCCACAGTTTGTTTTTGTGATTAGCAGGCATGACGCAGACCCAATAGACATTAGCATGTCCGGGAAGCACTCACAATAAATTGCCAGAGCTACTAATAATTTAGATATTTTTATGACTGTTCAGTGCTGGCTAATTTCGTCTAATAAAACCCCATTAAGCTGCTGCCTAGTCCTTTTCCTTCCTCCAAGTCCCCGAACGGGACTTATATGCTAATTGCAACCAGTGTATGCTAATTAGACCTCATTTCCATTTCTTAAAGAGATAAGCACTGCCTTGTGCCAACCCATCATTAACACCTCCCACCTTTGCCGCAACCTTTCCGTCTGGCTCACTCAGAGGCGCGATAAAGCATCGCTCTCGGCTCCGCGCAGCGCCGGGGGTCCCCGGGAAGGGGGAACGGGGACCCGCTGCTCCGCCTGGCAGTGCGGGGAGGGCAGGGACAGCTGCCCGGCGCGGGAATGCCGCGCTCTCCTGCCCCTCGCCGCCTTTCAGGGGGGAATTCTCAGGGGTCTCGGTCTGTGAGTGGCAAAGAACGCGAGCCCGGGCAGCCGGCGGCTCTGGGTCGTGCGGCTCCCCCGGAGGAGAAGCGGCCCCCGCTGCTCCCCGCACGCCCCGGCAGCTCTCTCTCCATCACGCCCAGCCCACGCGGGCTCATTAGAGCTTCGGCGAAGCAATCAAGAGTTTATCATGCTTGAAGGGGCGGCGAGTCGCCTTGCGCTGCCTAATGTGATTTCGCGGCGCTGCAATGTAGTCGGAATTAGATCCATATTAAAAGATGGGTTAGCGGAGAGGCAGCGCAAGAGCGAAAGCGAGAGGCGAGCCCTGCTCCGGTTTTGGAAACCACAAGGTGCCTTTTCAGCTACGGGCTGCGGCGCCCTACACTTTGCTCTCGGGAGGGTGACCTTCAAATCCCCGCGGCAAGATTCGTCAAGAGTTTTCAGGCTGAATACATAAGAATTCAAGCAAATTCTAGGCTGTGTGTTTAGGCCAGCAGCCTCGTTTCGTGGTCTCAGGACCAGAGTCTGAGCTTGTCAGCACTAGGGTAAAAGCCCACCAGAATAGAAATGAGTCCGTGGGAGTGAGGAGGGAAACTCCCAGCTTCCAGGGTGTAAAATCAGAGCAGTGCCACCAGCACGGCGCAACTCAGCTGTGAGTTCAGGCGAGTAGCTCATCAGCACATACTTTTCTCTATAAAAGGCATTTCTTGAAATTACTTAGAAATGCCATTTCCCTTCTGCCTTTCCCAGAAAGCGAATTGCAGCGTTTTACTGTCTGAGAAAGACAATTGCAATGTCAAAGGATCTGGGAATATTAGCGATGCCATTGTTTGAAAAAGAAGCAGCCTTGAAACATCATTTGCACATCTATTCATTATTCTGAAATGCTAAATGCAGTAAGAGCAGGTTTAGCATCTGTCTGCTAACTAGCTCCCTGATTATCACCCTGTGGAAGAAGAACACAGACCGAGGGAGCTTTACTCCAGGAAGCCCAAACACTGTAGATGTGAAGTGTTCCCAAAACATGCAGACCCCCTCGGCCCCCACCCCAGGCAGGGCTCTTCGCATCTCCGCTTTGTGCTGCGCTTGACAAATGAGGGTAGCGCGGCTCCTTATTTCCGTGGGTAAAACGACTCCCTGCTGCTGCCTCCGGGAGCTCAGCGATGTTACGCCAGGGATGAATTTGCCCACGTCCGCCTCAAACCAACGCATTTCTCCCCATAACCAACACCGTTATCCGCCTGATTTCCCCTCCACCTCCCTCATCTCCTCACTCTGAACACACACACACACACAGGGCACACTCACGCACACCCGTGTCAGTCACAGCTCGCGGTGCCACAGGACCGAGCTTCGCCCGCGCTGTCCCCAGAGGGGTCACACGCGGCAGACGCGCACACGCTGCTGCCCGCCGGACCTCCCTGTCCGGGACAACGGGACAAGAGGGCACAACCCCCTCGGTGGCGGTGCCAGGGCCACCCGCCGGAGGTGACACCGAACCGCAAGGCGGGGCCCGATGCCGAGCGGGGCAGCGGGACAGCCCGTGGAGATCCCAGCCGCCCGCCGGTGCCGCGGGGGAGTGCCAGCAGCGACAGCGGCACAGAGGTGCTCGGATGAGACGGAAGAAGAGGGAAAGGGCATGTGAGGCGAAAATCCGTCAGCATGTAAAAACCACCGCAAAGGCTACTTTCTTTCAGTAAAATTAAATGGACTGGAGGGGGGCTCCTGTGGAGCTGATCTTTTTATTGCTTGCACATCTCTCTTTATACCTCTCCCTTCTGCTATTACTGGTTATTTAACTCTGTAGCCGCACTTTAAGTTTAGCAAGAGCTCCAGGATACAGTCGGTTTGAAGGAGGCCATACAAAATAAAATTTTATATTTTATTGCGTTGTATTGTTCAGCATTTTAAAGAGGTAAATTAATCACTAAACTGCTGTTCTGTGCTTTAAACTACCAGCTGTTCAGTGCTCTGAAATTACAAGATTTATCCTTCAGGATTTTTTTAAAATCATATTTTTTCCACGTTTCATATAAAGACTTTATAGGGAAATAAGAACATGCTGGGGAGCGGAGGAGGGGATTAAGAGACAAAGAATCACACCGTGCTTTGGTCTTCATCCCACATCAGATGACTTGGTGACAGCCCTTCCTCTGTGGGCTTTACAGCTTAATTACCTGGATTGTGGGCTTTCCCATTTCCACTCCTTCCAATCACCCTCAGACTTTATTAGTATTTAGAGCATCTTGCTTAGTCTGTTGGGTTTTCTCTTCACCTTGGCAGCTGTAGTGTTAAACACACACAAAAGGCCTTCGCTAAGCCCTCATCACTGTGATCTGCGCTTAAATCAAACAACACAAAGTCTGACCACAGCAGGGACCTTTTTTCATTACAGGTAGAAGTGAGGCAATAAAAAGAAATGTGGGGGAGGGGAGCGTCTGTGTGTGTGTTTGCAGATGCCCTCCAAGGTGTCCACGGGCCTTCTCCCTTTAAGAGAGTGTGTAGGGCTGATGAATGGGGGAAAGGGAGGATGCTGAAGTAGTTATTCTGTGCTTTCGGATTCCCACATTTTCCTTTAGCTTTTCTGAATCACTTCTCTGCAATTTTCATTGAAGCTCAGTTTTGAGCCCTGGGTTAAGCAGCACAAGCCATCTGACCCTGTCCCTTTCTTCACACCTGTCTGGTGGCAGCTCACCCACAGCTTCTGCTCAAAGCATCCTCACCCTGCCCAGGAACAGAGGAGCTCAGGGTTTCTGTTGGGAAACAATTCCAACTCACCCACATGGGGTGTCAAGGCCTGAGCTACAGCACAGACTGTGGCTGGGCTCTCCACTCTCCACGCAGAGGACACAATAAACAAACCCAGAATCCTCTTTCCATCACCAACATTGCTTCTTCAGCCAGTCTGCCTCCACCACTTTCTCTCTTCTTTCTTTCTGTGTTGTACCAGAGAGGAAAACTTCTGCAGAGTGGGGCACGAGAAGTGCAAGGTCGAGATGGAAAGTCTTGGTACAAGTTCTGGAACAAGGCTGAACATTTGGCTAAATAACACTGACAGACACATGCACAGTCTGCATCCTCCATGACGGGTGAGAAGGGAATGCCTGCAACATGTTTGGTAGCCAGAGCAAACACAGGAGATGAAAGTCTCTTTGTAGCACCATGAAACAGGTTTTCTGAGCATGAGTTTGGCAGTAGGTCTAGGTTTATCTCTAAGGCATTGCTTTCAGACACCACTGAAAAGTCCCAACTCTCAGCCACTGCCTTTTGAATCTCGTCTTACCCAGAGCTGCAGTCGTCTTCCTTCCCATCCAGCCAGAGAGGTGGTGACTGCTTGAGTCCAGAGCCTGAGTGACCCGTGCTGAGCATCCCAAGGGCAACAATACCTGCTGCCACCATTCCTCAAAGCATCCTGGGGCCAACAGCTAGGGATGCTCTCTGCTTTTGTGGCATCTGCCCAAACATCCTTCTCCATACACATGGGGAAGGCCGGGTTGGGTGGGGACCTGAGCAACCTGATCTAGTGTGTGGCATCCCTGCCCATGGAGGGAATGGGGATGGAACTAGATAATCTTTAAGATCTCTTCCAACCCAAGCCATTCTATGATCCTGTGATTCTATGATTCTGTGATTCTATGATTTTATGATTCTATGATTCCATGATACACATCTCAATAAAACTCCACATGCTATTTTCTTCATGCCTGAATAGCATGGCTCTAGTCATCTTCTCAACTTTTTATGTAGTTAGATTCAAACCTGTTGTTTTCCCCTTTCTGTTGCACTAAGAGGGTTCACAGGCTTCACTTTTGAGTGGCACTTGACCATGCAGCTATGTCAGTGCTATTAATTTCATTAAAACATCCTAACTGAGAATGGGAGCACAGTTTGTCACAAGCAGCGTGCTGGGTCAGCAGACAGGCACAAATGATGGACCCAACAAAATGACTATGGACCAAGCCAAAGGAAGGCTGAAGGAAACACACCTTTCTCCAAGAAAGTTGCTCTCCCTGTTCTCACCGTTACATGTCCAGCCATTTTCAAGTTAAAAAGAGGAGAATTTGTGTGCAGTGCAAATCATTATTTCACATCTACCTAAAACCAAGTCAGAGGAGAAAGAAAAGACATAATTAAACATAATCTATTCAGGAAAAATTTTATTTCCTTTAGACTGGATGATCACACACCCTGTTTTTTCTTGGGAGAACCCAGATCATCCCAAAGAAAATCCTTGTCATGTTCATTTGTCTTGGACATTAATCAAGGCAGAAAAAGCCACCCCTTTTCTAAGGGCATAGCAGGCAGGGGCTGTGGCCCCTTGCCCCCAAGTTACCTAATTTTTTTCAACCTGAGCTAAAATGGGTGTTGAGAAAAAGGAGGAAGTATTGCAATGGCCCCTGCTTCTCCAGTCCTCTGTTTTGAGTGAATTTAGAACAGCACCTGTGCCTACCACGTGCCCTAAAACACCCCCAAACACCTGGGCACTCTCTCTCACAAACACTGTGAAGGGCACAGGCCCAGCCTGGCAGACTACAGGTAAACACACACTAAGAACTTGAAATCTTACAGACCAAGAAGTGGTGCACAAAACACTTACAAAGACAGACAGGAAAAAGGAGAATGAGCTGTTGGCATTACAAACGATGAGCCCAGCATACTCTTATCCCACTGACAGAAGGCTCTTTTAGGATTCCTACTGTCTTAAAGCATGAGTGTGAGCTTAGACAGGTGAAGCCACCACTTCCAAAATGCTGGGAAAGCATTCATTTGATGGTGTGAATCAGGGAGGCAGAAGCAGCTCTTGGTGAGAGGTATAGAAAGGGGTGTGGGGGTAGGCAAGAGCAGAGCTTTGAGCATGACTGGAAAGGGCAATTTCAGAGATTTATGAGGACAAGTCTGTCATGAACTGTGTCTGTAATGCAAGTCAGTGGGTTACTTGGTCACTTCAAAGCCATTGCAGAAAAGCTTGCCTTTATCATGACATGCTCTGAATTTTAAGTGAGCACCCTGAAAGTTACTTGAAGCCTCTCCAAAATGTTCGGATACAGAAAGCTTGGTGACCTGAAGTGTGGAGATGATGCAGGAAGTTTTAAGATAACTTATTAACCTTGAAAAAGTCTATGCAATGAGTTTGTTATCACTATGCTTTTTAAACCTTTGATAAGGTAAATCAAAATACATCAGTTCAAATAAAGTTTGCCACACTGATAAAAAAAAAAATCTCATGACATTTCAGTTTCCAAATCTTTTCCATTCTCTGTGTTACTAGCAAGTTTGGATCAGTTTCACAGCCCTTTGGAATCATTATCCAAATTATTAACTTCGATCAAAGGAATGAATACAATCAGACTGTAAAGAAAATTAGTATCAACTTCCCCAACATTTGGAAATAACACCCAAAGATATGTGTCCCAACATTCTATGGTTCCTACAGAAATTTTACCTTGGAAAAGGCTGAGTTAGAAGAGTAGTAAACAGTTTTACTACAACCACACATGCAGTATAAAGTTGATTGTGGTACTTTGTCTGGACTCAACAGAGCATTACACGAACTATCGAGACCCCAGTTCTCAATTCTTCATTACTTGCTTCTTGTACAGAAGGTTACAAAGCTGCAAGTCTCACGACATCATACTCTGCATCTTTTGTGGTTACTCTGCATAAGAATAGATCAGTCTTCCTCACATTTCTGTGTGTGGGAGTGTTGTGCATGGTGCAGCAGCAGAGCCTGTTTTGTCCTGTCCAGGCTGACGGAGCAGGCTGGTGGGCTCAGAAGTGCTAAGCTGCTCTGCAGTCAGGGCAACCACCACTTCACGGGGCTGCTCAAGGCACCTGGCCTGGGGTAGACCACAGAGTTTGGCTTCCCAAACCACTATGGGCAGAATTTGAAGGCCACCAATAATCAGATTTTCCAAGGAACAAAGCAGTGGAAATTTTCCACATGACAGCCTGGCAATGAAACAGTGAATCCACCCATGCACATGAAGATAAACTCAGTTTGGAGCATCTTCTGGCTGTTGTGTAGCTCGTGTGAAGAAATGATGGTAGCCAAAACCTGGCACCAGCTTTCCACTGGGTATGTGTATTTATAAAAATTGTGAAGAAGCAGAAAAGAGAATATAAAAAGTCTTCCAAAAGAACCTTACCCATGGTGATATGGATACAGAGATCTGAGAAGCTCTGCAGAGAAGCAAGCAGGTCACGAGAATGACTCACGAGAAATCCTCGAGTGAGCTGCCCCAGTAAACAAGAAAAGACTGGGGCTCAGCAGCAGCAAGGACAGTATTCACAGACACTCAAAAGTCACTGCTTTTTCTCTGCTTTACTAAAGAAAGATCTGGAAATAAAGCACTGGATATCCATGATTCAGTGGGGAGGGCTGGGTGTGGGATATTTCCGACTGAAGGAGTGGACCTGAGCACCTCAGCTTGGGATATGGAGAACATATTGCACACACACATATAAGAGATTTACCATATCCATCCACAGACAGCTCTTCCCCACACAGATGGTGTTTATCACCTGAATTTGCTTCAGAATTTTTTCCTGGGGAATTATTGAGTAATCAACTTATCTCTCACATAATCCCTTCCTTATTATCTAAGGCAAAAGCTGCTGGATCTAATAGAAGACCTGCACACAAAGGGCAAATAATGTTCATTACAACTGAACAGAAGTAATTCTTTCTTCAAATCTCAGATGCTGCACTCCACAATGGCATTTCTTTTTAATCTAATACCACACCAAAATCTGATCAGATAAAGAGAAGTGAAATTGGCCCGGTGTTGAATTTTAGAGAATTAAGAAACCACAACTCCCCTGATCAAACAGATTTCACAAGAAATAAACCTCACTAGCTTTGCCCATCCCAGATCCCAAAATGAAAACCTGAATATAATGAATATTCATGGAAGAGGAAAGAATGATATGGTCTTATTGAATGCACTCTGGGAACAGGTATAGAGGAAGAAAATAATAAAACAATATGAAATCTGGATTATATTTATTTGAAGTTTTACATGCAATTTAAAATCAGATTGGATAGCTCTGGATGAGATGTGCTAATGTGATAACATCATAATATGCTGCATGGGATATTTTTCTGAAGAGTTTTCTCAAGCCATGAGCAGTGAGGGAGCGAAGGGAAGCTCAGCATAGCTTATCCAGATCAACATCTCTCTTCAAGACTGACAATGAGATTTTTAACAAAACCATTAGTCATTTGATTGAAGGCAATTTGACCAAAATTGATTCCCCCTGATCCAAAGGAATTAATTTCAAACACTGCAGGGTGTTTTCATGTAACATGAAAGGGCTCTTTTTGTGCTGCATGAGATTCAGACCCCACAGATCTGCTGTTCTGCAGCTCCCATCTGTGCATGGAAAATCCTTGACAGTTAGTTGTCCAGATATTTAATGTTTCAGAGAAATAATTTATTACAGGGCTCCGGCACCTTTTCTATAACCATGTAGCAACAAACACATGCCACCCAAGTTATTAATTACTCTGCTTTCAGGAAAACATAAGAAAAGGGCTGCAGAAGGAGAGAAATACATATTGGGTCATATTTACCTGTATATAATTTTAATTCTGACAATGCACTGCTTTCTTATTTGCCTGATAAACTGAAGCATCCTTAAGACATTTAGTGGACTAGAATTTCCTCTGGTTTGTACTGTTTTGACTGCAAGGATGTGGTGGGTGACCAAGGACAGTGACAGCACCAGTTGCCACAGAAACTGCCATAAGGGGAATCCAGTGTGTGTGTGTGTGGATCCTGGGACTGGTATAATTTAGGACATGGCACAACTGAGTTTGTTCTCAGAAGATGATGGCAGTGCTGAAATGCCCACTTCAGATCAGACTGGCTTTTAACTTGATGCTTGGGGAAGGTGTGGATTTGAGTCACTGTGGAGAGCCCTGAGAGTGAAGGGTAGGCCATTGAACCAGCTGGCTGTTGTACAGGAGGCATCTGTCCCTGCCAAAGCCTAAAAGAAAAGTAAGGTTTCCATTCCACCCTGGATTGCACCTTCCAGATGTGCCATGACCATCCTCAGCAGCATGGATCTCTCTGGGGAAATAAGCCCTGAGTGCAGAGTTCCTGGGTTAAAGATGAGGTAGGTGCCACTCTGCTCAGAGAATATTTTCAATCTTTCCTTCTGTCCTCATTACAGAATTTTAAATAATACAGACAAATCTGTCTTTCCCCCACCAACAAATTACCAGCATGGAGAGTTCATTGTCACTGGCTATTCTTGGGATTAAAGAAATTGAAGGGATGACAAAGAAAATCTTACACTGTTTGATAAAAAAAGATTACTAGCAGATGAAGTATGTTCTTTAACCTTTCATTTTAGGATATAAGTGAACAATTACCTGCTTTTCACGAGGGAGAAATCTCTACTACAGCTTTAGAATGGAGGACACCTCTTGTCACTCCTTTGGAGGAATATATGTTTACTAGATCTACAGTTAAGCCAGATAAGCAGAAAGGAAAGGTGCATCACTGCACCAATGCTGCAAAAAAAGTAGTGGTTTGTAGGTAAAGTTGCACATTTGGGGTTTTCAGCAATTTTGCAGTCAGGTATGGAAGTTATGGGATGTTACACTGTAAGCAGCAGCGGTCAAGGCTACTCAGCAACAGCAGAGCAAAACCAGGAATTTCAGCTGAGCCATCCTGCTCGTAAACCGGACCCTGCACTGTCTCCCTGGATTTTGCATCTTCTGTTTCCCTATCAATAATTTGCAAAGCAAAAGCGATAACCTTTGGTCAACAATGCTGTTGCCGGGCTTCTAAGAGCTCACCCTCACAACCAAGGGAATCCTTTTCTTTTAAGCAGTGGGCAAAAGGGGAAAGGCACTTTGGGATTTTTAGAGGAGAATTAATTCAGGTTGCACAAACCCAGTTGAAGGGAACTTTGCAAGCTTTGAGGCCCACGTAGCTTCATTAGCAATTCACAAACACATGAAAGTGATGCAGACAGACAGACGCGGTAGGTAGTGTGAGCTTGTACAACCCTGGGAAAAAAAAAAACAGACTTTGATAAAAAGAAATGTGAAGTATTTTATAGAATATGAAATCCCTTTTGAAGTTTGTTAAAGCCACTGGGCCCTCACTGAATGCAAAAGAAAAATTTGATGTGCAGCATCAACTCATATCCAAACAAGATTTCAGAAAAGTGGCACAAAAGATGAGAAGAAGACGAAACATTAACCTAAGAAAATATCCTTCTTTTTAATAAATTATGATTGGGAAGGACTTGGGAGCTAAGTGGTTCAGCTTGCCCACAGTAACTTGTCAGTTTAGGACTCAAGATCTTCCTCTTGAAGGGATTGCGCCCACCTCAGGATGATTCACTTCTTTTTTTCTCCACAGAAAATAGTCCAGTGTAACCCTGCATTCTAAATTACATAAAACCGGTAACAGATCAGATATATTTTTTTTCCTGCTACTTGTCAGAATGAAGTGTATATCTAAGTTCAAAAGAGAAGGAATGGGAAGAAGAAAGAGGATGTAGTGAGCGAGGTCTATAAAGGTACTTTAATCCCTTGAGGAAAAACCCTATGGAATGTCACAGAAAATAAAAGCCAACAAATAGAAATCCAGCATCATTCCACAGAGTTTAAGAAAATCATATCCCTGCCCTTTAGAATTCACTGAACAGGACAACCTGGAGAAAATCACATTAGCCTTGAAAGAGCAACAATTCTTCATCTGAGGTATTTTTACTGGTGCAATATTTCAGTGTCTCACATTTGTAATTATCTAAACTTCATGTCTATGAGGTACAGCAATCCTCTTACCTCCTTCCACAGATGAAAGAACTGAGAGATAGTGCAGGCTTAGGAGCAGGATGGGTCAGCAGGAGCACAGCACCTGTACTTTCTACAGCTGCTCTCAGGGCTGCAACTCCTCCCCTGAGAGAAAGGTTTGTCTGGTCATGGAGCAGCCACCAAATCTCTGCTGGACAACACAGGCCATGCAGCTCTGCAGTTGCTACAAACAACTGAGGCTTCTCTGAGCCACTGTTCAGAGAGGAGAGGAACCAACAAGGCGGGGAAGAATGGCTATGGATGCTCTCAGTGACTCCCTGCAGGTCACGAAGAACCCAGGCCAGGAAGGAAACTCTGGATTTCACAAGGCTACTTTCCCCACTGCCATGCCCCACTGTGTCTCTCAAGATCACATTTCTATTTGAACCAAGCAGTGCTCATCTTTTCCACCTGTACCATCACCCTCCATAATGACAGCTTCAATCGGGGTCTTGATCACCCTAGAAAATACAGTATTTACCTTTGTAAGGAAGAATGGTGCAAAACTGCTTATGTTGCTGGTGAAAACAATAAAAATGACAAACAATGGAAGAATTAAATGATGATGGCTGTCCATATCCTCTAGACACAAAAACAGTGGCCTTTCTAGCTTTGATTTTCTTGGTTCTTTTGATGAAAGTTTGCAGGACTTTGTAAGAGATTAGAATAAGACATTGATACTTTTCAGATCAACTTCCTATTGACAACAAGCCCTCAGCCAAGAAGGACAAACTTCATTAGGAAAACAGTACACATTTACTCTCCAAGGTCCACATATGGACCACAGGGAAAAAAAAAAAACAAACCAAACCAAACCAAACTTCTGGTCTGCAGTCTTACGCTTCCTACAATGTCCCTGAGCTACAAACTGGAGCACAGCAAAAGGGGTTTGCTATGCAAAGTTCTGCTACCCAGTACAATGTAGGGAAAGTCAAATTATCCACAGCAGAGTAACACCAGGAGGAAAACAACGCAGTACTACTGGTCAGGGTTATGACTTAAGAGGAGCCAAGTCCCTCTTTCCCCAGTGCTACCCCAATCACTGCTCACAGTACAAGGCTGTCTCCCTGTGGTTTTGGTTCAGCCCCAGATATAACCCTGATGCTCAGTTACACATCCAACCACATTTCATGAGGCCAAAAATCACACCACTGGCCAGCAAACCTCCAAACCCTATTGCACACATCTATGATGTAACTAAAAGATTCTTAGTCAGGATGCCAGAGGCACATAAACATTGGCAGCGCTGCTGTTTTTGCAATCCATGGTGGCAAAAGGATTGCTGCTAGTTTACAAAACACAGCCGCTGACACGCTCCTCTCGGCTCCCTGCCAGCGTGCTGTCCTGACATCCCCTCTCACAGCCAGGCTTTCTTCACTTTGACACAATCAAACCGTGGTGCAGACTTGTCCCCTGACCGTCCTCAGGTCCCCTACTCCAGGTAATCAGGCTGTCAGTGGTGGAAAGGGTGAGGCTGAGGGTGGGATGTGAAGGAAGTCACATGAACTCCGAATCATGACAGATGATGACAAAGAGGCAGGAGACAGGTCAGGTAGGAAAGATGCTTGTTGGGTACCATAGGAAAAAAGTTTGTACTTCACTCTGTGTTTGAAAGTGATTATATTTTAAATTTGGAGGCTAAATCCTTCCCTTGAACGTGTATCCGTGAGTAATTCTGAGCAGCTCATAAAGGGAAGAGTTATCTTGACTCCAAGGTAATTAAAACCCCAACTTTTACAGCATCTGACTAATAGGATTGCAACCTTCCAGCAAGCCTGAAGGAGCCGTGGGCTTATCAGGAATGCCAGCTCTTATGTCATCATTAACTAATGACACACTATTCATACCCACCTGGAGATGAAAGTAAAAATTTGCACATGTAATATCTGCTTCTTCTTGTGTTCCCCTAATAGACTTAGAAAACAGAAACTTGTAGCAGGGCCCGACCCTGCATTCATAGAAAATTCCTATGAATGCCAGTGTGATTGAGGGCATACAAAGAACACAAGCCTGGGAAATGTGTGTGTGAGAATTTCACACTTCAAGCTCTAAAATAAAAAAGCTGCATTAAAGTATTACTGTGCTGTAAGTGCAGGTGGTCCTGAAGGCTTTTAGAAATACCAAAACACTTGGTCTTCAATCTCATGGTAATCACATTGTTGATTGTGTCTGTGGATGTGTTTAACCCTTAACACGGAGTTTTCTATGTAATATTTACCTTCTTCCTTTACCTTCTCTGTTTGTAACGCATGAAAACCTATGAATAGATAAACATTTTGAGGAAATGTATGTTGCAAATATTGTGCAAATAGCCATGCAGACAAGTTGGCAAAATCATGCAGCTAAAAATGCACATCACCACCAGGACCTTGTGACAGGCAGGTGTAAATCCCTGCTGTTCCACTTCTGTGCAGGGAGCAGCCAAGGTTTATATAAGAAGTTTTTACAAATTTGGACACCAGCCTGAAAACCTTGCAGAGCAATAATTGATAACTAAAAGAATCAGACCCTTGAATTAAACATGAGTATGTTTGAATTCTGCAGTGGTATAGGCACCTTGTTTGCCTGTGCAGGTGCATAAAGCTATGCAGCCAAAATAAGGGTGCTGCTACTTTCCTTATCCTTGAAGCTAATATTTTCTGAACAGTTAAGCCATGGCTAGAAATACAGACTTCATGTAGCCAGAAAGCTAAGGTAAGGTTTGGTCAGTTGTCCCTGAACTCTGAAGAAGTGTACTTGAGTTTTTCAGTAGCCCTTTGCTGTCAGATAAATCAGACAAATAAATTTCTGGTTAAATTAGAAAATGTGATTCAATGACGCCAGTTTTGTTACACAGGTAATGAATTAGTCAGTTTGCAGTACGTGTGCATTAAGTGGGATTATTTGGAGAAGAACTTCTGAGGCAATTTCAGAGTGAATTTCAGAGGCAATTTTAAGGTAATTTTCTCCTGTGGGGAGACTTTGCCCTGAACAGTTTGGTTTCCTCTCCGTGGCCAAACACTGCTCTCTAGCTACTTCCCCATTCAAATTCTCCTAAATTCACTATTCACTGGATGGCTTTTTTTTTAAATCCCCAAGATCAACAGGGAAAAAGAACCTCTCTCAGGGTTACTCATTTCTGAATCTGTCCTGCTCTTCGTCACTGGTAAAAGCGATAAACACGAAACTATGTTCACCTATTTATTGCCTGGCAAATCCAGTCTGCAGTATGTCTGTCTCTTGAGTTGTCAGCCCTTCAGGGTGGGGATGGCTCTCATTTGTATTATCCAGCACCGAACTCCTTGGCAGGACACCGAGTAAAAGAATTAAACAACAGGGGCAAGCATTCATTACATCTAAAGAGAGGACATTAATTTCCTATGCTGCTTTTGAGCGCTGCTTCCATGCAAAGAATGTGGGGCCAGGCCCTTGGCTGGAATTCAGTCCAAAAACGTCCTGGTGATCTGCACCATCTGAGAATCTATCTGGAGTTCTCAGACGGTGCAGGAGTTGAGGGAGCACTAATCTCCCTTTTTCCCTTCAAATTTCAAGAAAGAAAGTAAAGAAGAGTCTCCTGGGGTGACGCCCTGCACAGCAGCCCAGGTACACGAGATCTGTCCCACCTTTGCTGCATCCTTGTGCAGATCGGCGCCGGTGCCTGCAAAACTCTCCAGGAATCAGGAGCACCACTGAATCCAGGCTGGAGATGCCTAAGGCAGGGCTGGACAGGGTCTCTCGTGCCGGGGCAGGTGGTGGCAGCCCCAGGCCTGGGAGGAGTGGTGACAAGAACAAACCCACTCCGAGTAAGGGGCTCCAGCTTCACCACTGGTTCCCAGCCAGGGGCAGTGAGAAAAACAGAGGCTTTCTTCACAGGATTTCTGGAAACTTTTCATGGAGAAATACTGGCATGCTCTTTAATGCTTCAATGAGAGATAAGATTTGGGATGGGCTACAACAGTCATAATTCTGGGAGAGCTTTGCCAGTCACACAGACTGGCCAGTGGGATTTAGAAGATATGCTGAGAAAGAAAAACATTTTCATTCATCATATTCCCTTGTGCAATTCTACACATTCAGAGACAGGAGCAGAATGTTTTCCCACTGTGAAACCTGACTAGACCTTCCTGAGATTGTCAGCAAGGTCTGAGTGCAGCTGAACACTCAAAAGTTCTGGGGAAATCAGTGTGAGGGCTGGGGCTGCCGTATTGTTTTGATGTAGAAACAGAAGGAAACAGGCTGAGAGAAAATAAAATTAAAAAAAAAAGGTTTGTTTTCAGGGGTACAGTTCAGAGCAAAATAATTGAGCCTTGTGTTGGTCAGTCAGTTCCCCCTAATAGCTGACTGTCTGCAGCACCTGCAGCTCATAAAAGGTGTGTGTGAATGATGGGAGGGGAGAGGAAGAAGCTGGGGTCTGACCAGGATGCAGTTAGGATTGGTACTCCGCAGCAATGTCCATAAGAAATAACCCAGTAACATTTCCTATATACTGCACAAAGGGTGGGAGCAGTCAGATAAGGTGAATGCATGAAAAACCAGGCTCACTTGAACTTTGGCCTGGTTCCTCTCAGTGTTTGCTTGGTTTATAGCAGGGTAAAAACACTTCAGAAATCTCTTGATAAACACATCAGTGAAAGAGGAGTCAGTCTCCTCATCCTTCACATACTCTTCCAGCCTGTGGTCACACTGGCCCTTTCAGTCTCTGATGGACAGTGACTCTGCAAGCATTTGGGTGCAGTTAGATGCCTTCACTTACCTTCTGACTAACCCAAGAAGTATCCCCACATCACAGATTTGTTTTCATCACAAAACCACGAGGAAATGAGCAGCCATAACTCAGTTATGCTCCAGAGTGAACTCAAGGCACTGCAGTGAACTCAGAGGAGATAATTCAAAGGGAAATGGGGAAACTGCCAAAGATCTGGCTGGATAAACTTAAACAAAAGAATATCTGGCTTCTTTTAGACTTCACTGAAATAAATTTGCTTCTCAAAGCGAAGTTCCTAAGCTCAGCTCCTGTTCCCCATCACCCTATGAAAAGGCACCACTGACAGATGAGCTTCCAGCAGCTGCAGTTCAAGGTGTGTTTATTTGCTGGCAGGACTGGATTAGCAGATTTAGTCTTGTCTCTCTTCACTACTGATTCCTCCCTCACACCACGCATCATTTGTCCCATGTGCTGGGACAAATGTTTGCACCTCTGTATGGAAAGTGGATCAGGGAACTGATGTGGTTGAAAAACAGCAGAAGGTCCACCCACACTCCCAAGGTTACTCCTCAGGGAGGTCTCTTCCCCAAGCTGCCAAAAGGGTGCAAAGGACTGGACAGGAAACCCCAGGGGTCTTCACGTGCACCTAAACACAGCTTAACGCACACATGGAATCTGATATAGACATCCCTGTTCACAGCTTTGCACTGTCCAAATGAATGTGCAAACTTCCATCAGACAGTGGTGGGGCCACAGAAGCCCCTCTCAAACCTCTTTTAAATCCAAAAAGAGCTGGGGTAATGCTATACACATTCACCCCTAGCACTTTACCATTTCCAGGATGGAAATGACCTCTGCTGCCTGGCCTCAGAAGCAGAGCAGCAGTGCACAAGGTTTGTCACCACAAAGGGTCAATCAAACAACACAGATTAAAGCAGAACAAAGCAGCTCCTTTCAAGTGAAGGTTTCCTCCCACAAGATCTTTCCCCTTTTCTTTGAATTACACATGCAGATCACCAGGCAGAAAAGCACAGCTTTTCTCCATGCTGAAAATGCAACTTTTGAGCAGCTGAAAGTCCATAGGTAACCTAAAAAAAAAAGTATTTCTTTTTCCCAAGCCAAGACAAGGGACAGCCCATGACTGATGCTTATCCAAGCGCCTGTTGTGCTACAGAACCCCAGTGCTGCTGTAGCCAGAGGACTGGAAAAGCTTCCTTTGCCTTCCCAGGGCACGTGCTGGCTGTGAGTACAATATGAGAATGAGAATGGTGGTGTGCTTCTGCAGGGATTTAGTTCGGCCCATGTGACATCCTGCCCAGGTGGCTTTTCCTTGCCATCAGCAGGGAGTCGGGATTACAGCTGATCCCCACTGCTGGCTGGGCTGAGGTGGATGAGAGAGCCCTGAGGCTATGAGGGGAGAAGGCTGCTCTGCATCTCCCGCGTATTACCCTCATCCCCAGTAAAGGGCATGGACAAATTAGCCAACTTTAAGGGTTATTCTAATTTACAGCAGCGAAGAATGGGCCTCTGGGAACCATTACACTAGGCAAGGGTAATTGGAGAGCTAACACCCTTTAGCTAGATGTCCTTCTCTGAACACTCTGTGCATGGAAACTGCTAAGAAGGAGCCAAATGGCACCGGTTTGGATAAAATCCCTGTTGGGCATGGCAGTATTACATTCCTTAGCTAAAAGGTGCTGGCGTTGCCCCATGTGTGCACAGTGTGGGTCTGTTCTAAGGCTGTCGATCACTGGAGCCTCTCCCCTGGTACACAAAGCCCCTTCTTGTGAAGAACCAAGCTCCAGTCCACCTCGTACACAACCAGCCTGGCTCCTGCACTTCCCACAGCCACTCCTGCTCCCCGTGCCTGCCACTGCTGACTCAGGCTCTCGTCTTTCATCTCAAGCACCTCTTCTACTGTTCTGCAATGGTCTCAGCCTCATGGAGGATAAACTGACCAGGGCACACCACCCCATCTACCCACTCTGTTCCCAGGATAAATCTGCAGTAAAAGTACGCAGAAGGGATTACACAGCACATGAAGAGCTTTTCCAAGACGTTATGGTGGAAGCTGATCACTGTTTGAAGGGTAGACGCTTGCTAACTCAGCCACACCTTTGCTTCAGGTACTATTGCAACAACTGGCAATTTTGACCCTCCCTGTAAACCTGATGCCTGACTAAGTATGTGCCAGTATCTATTTTTTAACCACAGCCGGCTCAATGGCCAGCCAGTTGAATATCTGATGCTCAAAGGTGTGCAGCAGAATACAGTCCATCACACAGAAGTAAAAGATATGACATGAAATCAGCTGACTTGGATCATTTTTTTACAACTATAGGCATTTCCATGCATCTGTTTTAAGAACCACAAAGACCAGGTTATGCTATGAATATGGCAGCTTAAATCTAAAGTAAATTTCACTGGAATTGATTTCCACTGATACCAGACAGAAGAAGGTAAGAATTAGGGTCTTATTCCAGATTTATAACAGAAGAACTAACAGCAGAATGTACAATTTTCTTCCAGTAATAACTAATGATTAAATAAAGCAAAAATGAATTTTGACAAGCAGCTGGTTTGATAAAATTTATAGGCACAGAATCAGATTCTCTGCCTCTTGCAATTTACATAGTCATTCAGACCAACACTAAGTGACTTTAACTCTATTTCTCCAAGCCAAGGGTCTCTCCCACCCAGCAAGATATAGGTAAAAATAATTGTATATGCATGGGGAGTATAGAACCAAGTTCGGCAGAATTACATTGCATCTTTCTTTGTGAAAATTTATGTCCATGAAAAGCTCTTATGTTTCAGTCATGACAGTGTGTAAAAATGAAAGCTCTCAGAGCTATTCTGGAAAAGTGGAATGTTAAAAAGAGATATTTTTTTAAAAAATAATTTAACACAATCATTTTTTGGGGATAAAGCCGTATCTTCAGCTTCTGTAAACTGACCTGAACCCAAAGAGTACTTGAGAATGCTAAAGTGTGGCAGAAAACAGGACTGGCAACTCACTGCTTTTTCTACCTTAGGCTATTTTTTATGCTACTAAAATAAAGGATAATTCGGCTTCTAATATTGCTGACGAGAACCTTGAAGAGAGATTCTGAGAAAGCATGAGCTTATGCCGCTGGCAAAACCCTGACACAGGAGAAGGAGGTGAGCATGATTCCTGGGAAAAGCAGAGCTTTGTGTTCTCCTTTCTAGAAAGGGTGCCAGGAGAGGCAGAAGAAAGGAAGAGTGGACTGGTCACTTCAGACCAGGCAGTGTTAACAGCAAGAAGAATCAAGAAGCTGGCTCAGACGCCGTAGCCTGGTGTACACCTGACAGGGATGCTTCAGTATGTCTAAGTACTAGAGAATTTTGCAATCAGTGTTTACTCTGGCTAGAAAGGACAGGTAACTTGTCAGGAATAGGGAAGGATAAGCACTGAGAAGGTTTGCAACAGGCACACAACATAAAGCAGCATAACGATGCTTTTTCCACTACACCACCTATTTCTTAACACTACCGCTACCCTAATTTAACCAATAGTTGGATTATAAAGAAAAATATAGCTGAAAAGTGTGCACAGGTTGCTGCAAGACAAGATGGAGCAGAACACAGAGAGTATTAGCTAGTTTGTGACTGATCTTGCACACCTTCACTAACTCCAAGGCAGTTTACTCCTCTTTTATTGTGGAGAGATACTTCGCACTTACCATAGAACTGAAATCCAAACGTAGGACTTAACATAAGCCAGATGAAACACTGCAGATTTACATACAGCTTTCCCATGGAGATAAGCCTTCAAGAGTCCACTGAAATACAAATTTAGCTTTTATCCCCTTATTAATTCTAGGAGCCTTTTTTGCTTGTAATTGATGAAGATAACACTTTTCCATAATGTGATAAATATATTGCAGTAAATTGCATTAGACTCTTATATGACATATACCTAAAACACAAAAGGACATAAATTAGAAGGTAGAAATTTAACAAGTAATTAGTTATAACTAGAAAAGTACAATAACCTTATGACCTTTAATCTATGGCTGTGAAGTCTCAGCTTAGAGTCCCCAGCCCTCTGGCATACCCCTCCTAAATTTCTCTTAATGTCTAAATTACCTGCTTGTTAACCAGCAGCACTCATGCTTTAGGTCACTGCAAGAGGAAATGGCCAGAATGACAGAGTGGCCACACTGAAGGGAATGGCTGAAGCCTGGTATCCATCCACAGAGCTCTGCAGAGCCAGGACATCGAATTATACTGCCATGAAAGTTTAATTTTCTTCAGCTTGTACCAAACACCACCCAGAGGCACGGAGCACAACATCTTCTCAAGGGCCATTCTGATATTAAGGAAAAGGAGGGGAATGCAGGGAAGTGACTGTGATGTTCAAAGAGATGACAGAAAAAATGGCGCACATGCTCCTTTATGTTGTGCTTTTCTTGACTCAGAATGCAATAGCCTGTCCTTCCCCTGCATCACCTTTGCCCAGGTGCCAAGGTACTCTTCATCCAGCCATGGGAGTAACACAGAATGGTGAATCTTCAGGTGGACAGGTCAAGGCAGCATCAGGAACTTGGAATGGACTGGAATACGGCAGCTTATTGTCCTAGTACAGGCACCACTTAAATCTGCTAAAAGCAAAAAGAAAATTTCAGTTAAAAAACCCAGTTCCCCTAGGAAATAGATTGAGATAATTTCATCAGATATATTCTGGAAGGCTGTAACTCCAGACTATGAGGAACTGCAACCTGAGTAAAAAAACCCATAAAATAGCAGGCCAGCTGTCCACAGCACAACCATTTTACATACCCATGAACTTAAAAGCACAGTTTGAGCCAGTCATCGCTGAATTAGTTTATAATACAAACAAACAGGCTTCACCTTAGAGTTAAGCAGGTGTTGATTAAAGCAGTGCTTGATTAAAACTCACTCCTATCTCTGCTAAGGGAAAGAAGCTGAGCTTCCTGAAACATGCACCTCCCAGCCACATTGCAGACACAGCCTTCACCTGCTGTCCTGTGCTCAGAGGCATTATGAAGACACAGTCTCTCATGAAAACAAAACCACAACTCTCCTGACAGTTAGATGAAATACCCAACAGAACAGAAAACAAAACAAAGCCACCACTCTGCCAGCTTTCTCAGAAGTTTTCTCTTGCTTCTGCAATAGAGAGCTCCCACACTGAGGCAGGCGCTAATGCGTGCGGCCGCCCGCTGCTGAGCCTGGATTCAAGCCATAAATTGTAGCTTAAATGCTCTGAACAGTCCTGTGACCAGTGGAGTCTGAACCCTCTGTTACAGAAGTCTTCTGAGTACCTGATCTGGCTGTGCAGTGCAGCCTGGAATCAGGACCTAGGCAGCCAGGTGAAGGCAACTGTGCTTCTTAGGTGCTGGTTATGTTGAGGGAAAAGGCACCGAGCAGGGCAGGTGCCTCTTCTGCAGCAGAGCAGACATCATGCCGGAGTTGCCACAGTGTGCCAGATCTGGAACTGAGGCTAAAACTATTCCCAGGTCTTCTGGATTCTTTTAAATGAGCTCTTAACAAGCTTGTCTAGGGGAAAGAGACGTGGCCACAACTCGAACTGGCCACCCTGCTGGCGAGCTGTCCATCAGCTCACACAGCCCACAGGCACTGCCACAGAGCGTGTCAGCCCACACTCCCTTCAGGAGCCTTGAGACACCCCACAAGGTGGCCCAGGCAGCACCCAGGCTGATATCCCTGGCCATGTCCTTCAGTCCTGCCCTGCATATTCTGACAAGGCTCTGGATATCCCAGTCAGACATCCCCTGGTATAGATTTCAGCAGCAACAGAACCGTGAGTATGACACAAGGATCAGCAATGGAAAAAAACATCAGACAAAAGCTGGGGAAGGTTTTGCTGGAGTTTATTTAATAAAAGGAGAAGTCGGTTATCACAAGGAATAAAATATCATGTGAATAAAAATAACTCATTTCAGTTGTCTGTCTAAACTTTTCTGTGCACATTTTCCTCTGTAAAAATCTTGAAATACACCTGCCTCTATTTACAATGCGCCGATGTTGCAGTTTACATCCAGTCCTCCGAGGCACTTGGATGTTACTAGATATTGCCAGGCAACTACAGCTCTCGGTGACATAAAAGAAATTTGAGATCTTCAGCAGAAGATAATTAGTATCTCCATGGATGCTCTGAAAACCTGATTCAAAGAGAGATGTGTGACTTTTCTCTACTTACACACCTGTATCCCTTGGAAGAGTGACGTGTAAGTGCCTGCTAACTTTCCTGGTAAAAGCATTAACATTTTTTTTGTGATCAGGCCCTTTCTGACACAAGCTGCAAGTCAAACAGAGAATTTCAAGAGTGAAAGCAAAGAATCCATACAAAGCTCTGTCTTTACCCTGAAACAGCAATGAGCTCATGTCCTGATAAAAGGCTAAACACTGAGCAGAGCTAGCAAGATCAGAGGATTTCCTCACAACACAGTCTCAGCCAGCTTCTATATTTTGCTTCGTTTCACACTGCAATAAAAACATCCACTAAGCAGGAACAGAACAACCTGCCTCAGTGTCAGGCACCAGCCCACCTTCCTGCCAGCTGGCAGGGAAACTCGTGAGGCAGCCAGGGACCTGCCCTGCCTGCCTGTTAGGTGGGTCCCAGCTCCCTGGGAGGGTAGAAGTCAAGCCACAGGGCCACTCTAGCCAGCGGCAAATGCCAGGCACCCTTTGCGCTCATACACGCGGAGATAATTTGAGTCACCGCCCTCCCAAACAAGCTAGCCATAAAAAAACCCCACCAAACTCAGGTTTTCTGACAAGGCAGGGATGTTACAGACGGTTTCAGCATCAGAGAGGCATTTGCCAGAGGAGAAGGGTTTCCCTGGCAATGAAGTGGGGAGGAAGCACAGCGGCACTAGGTTAAGAGGAGGACAGACGAGTGTGCTTGTGCCTCAGAGGGCATCCTCTTTCCTATTTGGAGCTATGTCAGGGGATCCTTCCCACAAAGGGTTTTTGAGCTCTTTTCCTCATGCAAGCAAGCCAGGACAGGTCTGGCATGAGTGGGATGGAGGTTTTCGGGGCCACACCCAGCTCACAGAAACTTGTGTCGAAGCCAGCTGTGGCAAGTGCCAATAAAACCTGCAATCAGCGGCAGCTTTCACACTAAATGTGTCCAGGCTGACTTTCCTTTCAAAATAACACAGGATGAGGCTGCAAGGTGAGCAAGCAAGTCCATTTTCTACAGGACAGTTTAGAGCACAGGCCTGTCTTCTGTTCCAATGGCTGAAACGGGAGGCAGCCCAGCACAGGGAGAAGCTCCCTGATGGACATGGAACAGCCCCAGGGAATAAGGAGGGGGATTACTAAACATCCCCTCCCCACCAAAGAGCAGCATTTGGGAGAAGCAGTGAAGGGGAGGGTGCACACCCTGTGTGCAGTGCATCCACCTCTTTTCCTTGCTAGTGACTGAAACCAGTGTCAGCCTCCTATCTCTGATACAATCTCGGGACTTCAGACTGGAAATGGCTGTTGCAAAACACTGTGGTTCCACTGTTTACTCTGTAGGAGCTGCAAGTTTCAGGTTGGCCACCAAAATGAAATCTGTTATTTACCCAGGTCTTTAGGGAAATTAAACATCCATCACAGCGCCATAACCAGATAATTTAAAACAAAATACAAACCTGAAAGTCCTCCTAAGCCTGGATTATGAAAATATGCAAAAGCAACATCAATATCCCCAGAGAGATACAACTGTGTAGTCAAAAGAAGAATTTGGCCACATTCTGTGCTTTCACAGATCCGTCAATATTTATTTGTTGTGACCTGCACTCTCATGACTCTAAGCACAGCAGAAACCGTTCACTGAACATGTCCAAAATCAATTGACCTTGACTCCAGTCCTGGGCGAGAATTAAGCCAACTACATATTTTTAACTTGCAGGTTTCATCGGCATTAAATCCTATGCAAAAGAATCCAAATGTAATGTGATAATAAAAAGCTTGTTTTCTACATTGTTTTAGAAAACTGATCAATAGGTTTCTCTCCAAACCAACAAACTTTGCTATGAGCAAAGGCCAGGCATTGAAAATTAAATCCAGAGGTGTAAGTTTTTCAGGAAATTGTAAGCAATGGAAACAAACTATTGTAAGTCAAGTGCAAGTGCAACCTTAAATAGAACTTTCGCTATCAACTAAGGCTTTAATAAATGCTTTGTAAGACTAATGACTTTGATTCTTATTCTAGAGACTTTAAGGCGAATTGCCATTCTACTGTAAAATAATCCCAAGTAAACCAAATTAAAAGTAAACTTGCATGGAGAACAAAATGACCTGTTTGAAATTCTTCTCCATATTTCCTGTTTGCTGTTTATTCACTTTCTTCTAATTTCACAGCAGGCAGAGAGCAAGATCCCTCCATTGCACAAGGGAAAGTCTCAATGGCTGTTAATCTGATTGGATGCTGCTCTGCTTGCATCCTTTGCTATGCCAAGGAACATGGCACTCAGGGCTTCAGAGAGGTCTATGGGCAAAAGGGCTGGATGCATTCTGCAGAAGCATTTCCTGAACCACTGGCTAGCTTGTGAAAACCCCCACAGGTTTTCCTCTGTCAGAGTGCCACCACTGCTACATTTCCACACTGTACCACTTCACAAGGCAGCAGTATTTTTCAAACACAGCCTAACAGGGAGCAAAGCCACACTCTCAGAGCTCAGGGGGAGCTGAGCCCCGCTCCTCTGTGGGCTCTGGGAGGAGCTGACGGCTGTGGCTGACCCAGCCAGCCTGGATGCTGAACTGCTGTGCCCCAGCGAGAATCCTAATTTGTTCTAACAGGATGGGCGTACGCCAGGCCGCGTCCCCAGCCGCTGTAAAGCACAGGAGCCCTCCTGAAATCAATGCAATTATGCCAATTTTCATAGATTCATAGATTTTCAAGTCAGGAGGGAGCATTGTGATTTACATGTTGGCTGTAGCTCTGATCTATGTTGTAAATGAGGATTTATGCCAGCCGGGAGGATCTAGCCCTTTGACGCATTTCAGGAAGTCTCATCTTTTAGTCAGATAAATTCTACAGAGCAGCTGCTTTGCTGCAGAAGATTTTTAGCTCTGCAGGAGAATAGCAGAGCCCTGCAGATTCACATGTTTTGGGAAGGGCTATTTACACTTTGATGAGAGGCTGAGAGGGGCAAAAAAGAAACAGCACAAAGTACTGCCTGGAGCAGAGGACTGGGTCAGGGAAGGTGGTTGAGCAAGGAGGGAATGACAACTTGATGGAAAGCATCTGGGTCTGCTGCTCCAGATACCTCTGGCAGCTAAATGAGGGCAGGCACAGAAAGCAAGGAAGCAGTTTTTGAGGGTCAATACTGTGTTTTTCCTTCCTCTTGCACCAGCTCAGCAGGGAACCTGTAGGCTGGCTGGGATTTTGAGATCTCTCCCTGCTCCTTTCAATTCCTGGCTGTTTCTCAGGGCACCTCACTGCTTGTCTGGTCTCCCTCAGCCCCGAGCCAGCTGCAGACAGCCTTGCCTGCAGGAGGAGAAAGATATTCCTGTGTCTTTGCTTGCAAGTGACTATGAATCAGTGAACCCATCAGTACACTGATTGTCTCACATGAGGATTTGCACTGATCATTTAGGAGGGTTACAGGTAATAGTAGGTTCATAGCATTTCCCTCATTTTTCCCTATTTACCCTTTCCTATCAGACAGGGTAGGTATTTGAAGGTTAATATACCAGTCACTGAGGAAGAGCTGCACTGAGATTTGAACTCGTGTTTTGCAGTGCATTTCCCCCCACCATGACAGCTATAAATCCCTTCCTTTCGTATTGCCAAAGCATCCCCCACATGCTGCTCTGTGAGACAACACAAATCTGGGGAAGAGGACCTGGCATGGCAGTGGGCTCTGCCCAGCAGCCTGACAACACCCAGGGACTGGCAGTGATATTCTGAAGCACAGGATTAGTATGGGGGGGAAAATGAGGCGGCCTTAAGGAACCTTTTAGAAGCTCCATCATTCTTCAAAGAAAGAAAAGAATTAAAAGCGACGGGTCCAGTCCAATGCTCCGGGTGACTGGCGTTGGTTATGTTTGGTTTTACTGAGAAAACATGTCAAAGCAATGAATCTAGAGCTAGTCAAATAAGCTGTGGTCATTTTGTTTCATCTCACAGAACAAAAGAGGGCTGGCTTGAATGGAGCAGTCCATCTGCACTGCCCAGAAGATGTTTATGTCATTAAGCCTCCAGAGGGGGAAAGGGCTCAGTCTACTTGCAGTCAACTGAAAGGCATCTGAGAGTTGGTCAGCTCTTTTACTATAGCAATTCCTTTGCTTAATCTTAACTCATCCAACTCAAACCAGTGTAAATGAGACAAAACTTCTGTGGGCTTAGGTAGGGCTGGGGAATTTGTGAGGTCTTAGTGAGAGAAAGGGCATGTATTTAATTCATGGAGCAGACTGTGGGCTGAGGTAAGTAAGCCTGGCTTCGGGGGAAGGCTGATGCTTGTTGAGAACTGGAAGTTTCTGGGGACTTCTCAGATGCATTAAGGCTGCATTTTTGGGGTGTTGTAACTGGATCTTGGATTTCCTGTGCTTTATTTCAATAGCTGTGGCTCCTCAAGTAGGCCCAGGCTAACTTAACTCAAGCATTCCTACAAGCTGAGATAAAACAGCTCTTTCTGTTTCTACACAGTAAATACAGAAAGCTGTCTAAAATTTCTCAAGTTGTGCAAAATACATTGAACTGCCATTAAATCTTGCTCACAAATGCAGCAGTTGGAGAACAAGGCCTGGTGTATCCCTTATTCCCTAACCCAGCCCTAACACCTGTCCAGAACATACAAAACATCTCCGGAACGGCACCAAAAATATGAACACGGAGTGCTTCTCTTTCCATGATTAATTCAATTCACAATGATGGAGGAAGAGTCTATAAACACACACATGCACACACAGCAGCAGTCTAACAAATTATGCAAAGCGTTTGCTTCATTTTTAGTTTTGCAATCAACCCTCAATTTGATTAGCGGCTTGCTGGCGCTCACCTGGGACATTTTTTAAAGCTGACTTTTGCTGCTGTGAATGCACATTTCAGTCATCCTCCACCAGTGCAGCAGCAACCTCCCAAGGCCCCAGCCGGGGAGGGAAAACACAAGGCTGGGAAAGGCACTGCTCATCTTGCCTTTCTGGCTTACATGTCCACGAAATCCCACTCGATTTCTCTGCCAGGTTGGCTTGGACACCAGGGGAAGAGAGAGGACAATTAGCACTCACCCCCTGTGCACACACGTACCCTCCTGGGAAAAACACCTCAGTCTCTGGAATCTCTTTTGTTCTTTCCTTAATTGCAGACTGATGCTGCAGGATTTTGAAGCAATACACAAGAAATGCTATTCACAATTAGCTATTTCCTAAAAAGTCTTAGTTTCTGATCGCTGTTTAATTCCTCCCAATGTCACTGCTCAGAATTGCATTTAAAGTGCCAACCCAAATCACAAGACAATGGTGCAGAGAATCCAAAGAAAAGCACTGCAAGCTTGAAAAGAAGCATGTCCACTACACACTGGCCTAATTTAGAAGAAGGAGACAGTGCTGAAAGAGTGAGAAAGGTAAATGGGGACTTTCTGGACAGCTGCTCTTTCTGCGGGGAACATTTCCACAGGGATTGTGACTTGACTGCATGGCGGAACTGAGATTGGCACCATCAGGATATGAGATGAAGGACTCCTAAAGATAGTATGGAAAGTAGCTGAAAGTAACTTGAATTACTTTAAAATGCATTAAGACAGGTGTTATTCAGGGATCGGTTACTGCTTGATTACTGTAAGTCCTCTGAATCAAAACCTGAGCTCAGAACAGGGACTGATCAAAAATAAAACTGCCTTAGCCTCAGAAGCTTTTGCTGTGCATTCAAAATTGAGGGAAATATTAATTCTCATTAGAAGCAGAGATGACCCAAAAATCTGCCTGTCTGTTTTCAGGGGTGGGGTGGGTGGGGAACACCCCTGTTTTTAAAGCAAACTCACTTCAAATCAGAACAAAAAATAAAATAGAATTTTTTTCGGCAGAACCAGAAATTCTGTACTTCTGCAACACTGAAGCAATATAAACAAGGAATATATAGACAGAAATATGTAAATACACTAGCAAATGTTGCAATAGAAGAATCCACATCTAAATGTGGAAATCAGAATGAAATGTTTTGACTTGCAATAAATGAAACAATTTGACATTATCACAGTGAAATGAGAAAGTCAAAAGACAATTGTTTCTCACTTTCCCATTTTAAATTTTAATATACTTCCAAAAAATAATTGCTTTTTGACAAAAACACTTTTACAAACAGAAGACCACTCCACTGATTCTTTTTGTTCAATCTGCTCTACTAAAAGCTTCCCACAACAATGCCCTAAGAGGCAAATCTTTGGATTCTTCTGCACCTGAACACTTCCCTGGAAGCTGCTCCTTACCTTGACTTCTTAGTCTGCTCTGCAGCTCCAAATCTCCCCTGCTCATCTGTTGCTAGTCAGAGAGCCCCACACAACTGAAGTCATCAGCCTGCCATGGATTATGACAGATCTCATATATTCTAATCTAAAAATTCAGCTGTGGCAGTTAAAACTAAAGCAGGTGCTTATTTTTTATTCCTGGATTCATGTCAGGTCTCTCGGTGAAACACTGGTTCCACTCTCAGCTCCCCTGAATGGCTCCATGTTCTCTCTTCTGTCGTTAAAAGAGATGTGCTGTTCTCTGCCTCCAGTCAGTAGCTGTAAGGACTCCTCTGGCATGGTTTTCACTACTTGACTATCCACAGCAATAAAGATGAAAAATCGAAGGAGATCATCTGAAAATAAACAAGGGAAGACGTGTTGGGCCAAAAGCAGAGCTGGTACAGCTCAGTGTAAAGCCAGGATCCCCCAAGGACCACCAGAGAAGTTCTGGGCTTTGTGAAGGCTCCATTGGAGACCAATCCTAAATGATCAGGAGCTGTAAGAAGCATTTGGTGGACAGTGTTTTCCCTTGGAAGGGGAAAGGAGAGCTGTTCTCCTTATCGTCTGAAGGAGACACTGCAGCTGCAGGGGGGTTGCAGCTGCTTCTGCTGATGGAAGGAAGATGCCAACGCATTTTTCACAAAGTGTGCACGTGCCCCAGCTAACTCCCCACTGAGAAAACCCTTCCAGTCTACCTAATTCCTTCTTGCAGCTTCCACAGAACACACCATTTTTCACTGCCTCTCCACAACTGTGGTGTAGCATCGTTCCGTGCTTCCAAACACCTGACACGTCACCTCTGTGATGGATGAAGGGATTCATTCCAATTATTATGAGACCTCTTGGAGGCTCCAGAACTAAAGGCTGTCTAACTCTGAAATTGTAAAGCACAGTCTAATTTCCTGGAAATTCATGTAAAAATTAATGCATTTTGAAGCTGAATTCTGAAAGCAAGTGGAGCTTGTCTTCCCGAGGTGACTCAAAATCACATTTCTGCTTCTTCCACTGAACACTGTAAAGCTCCCCTGGTTTGAAACATTCAGTCTCTGCTGGTCTAGAGTGGCCTTTTACTCCTCTGGCACCTGGCAGCTCACAATGCAAAGTGCCAGAGGTCAGTTTTATGTAAGAAGAAACATTTTCCTGTCTTCTCCATCCAACTGCCTGGGTGTGCTACGAAGCACAAGACAGTAGGAGCACAAAGTGGGCACTACAGCTGTGCATTTTCAGTGTTTGCTGACACTGATGAGGCTTCTGCCCTCAAAAGGCAGCCACTCCTTTTTTAATTCTCCTTTTAGGATCAGGCTGGCCCTTACTCAAAGGCCCCTGAGAAGGGGAAAGGCTAAAGGAAAAAGGAAGAAAAGGAGCAAAAGAACAGATTATGGGGGAGAGAAGTGAACTAAAGGGAAGGAATGTGAGGACCACAGGGTTAGACATGCCTTGAGAGAGAGCTGGGTGGAAAGGACATCAAGCAGAGCACCCTCAGTGGCACCCATCACACCGTGATGGCATTTGAGGTGCTAGCGGGTGTTCTTCCCAGCGATGTGACAGGATGATAGCACAGGCAGAGCTCCCACAGCTTCTGGGATTTACCATCAAACTTCCCACACTGGAGTGGTGACATGGAATTTCCCTCAACATTTTCAGCTCATTACAGTCCCTGAAGATACGTATTAAAGCTTTACCCTGAAAGCTGAAGGAAGCACATGAATCCAGAAGCTGGAGCTGTAAGAAACACAGCAATTATTGCAGAAATTGTAATTAAAAAATGCACTTGGCAATACTAGCAGCCTTCCAGGTGCTGGTTAATCTTTGGGCTGCTTAGCATATAGGGTGAGAAGGACCTAAAGGGCAGAGAAAGTTTGCAAACTGAAATAGGGCTGGAAATCAGGGTGGCTTTAATAGTTGTTTCCCTGCTTTCTCATGATGGTTTTAGGAAGAAATGCATGTACCACACAATCTCAAAATCTAAATTGAAAGGGCTTTGTGACCTTTTCATTTTCCTTTTCCTTTCTTTTCAGGAGTACAATACGTGCAGCACCGAGTTTTGCATTAATGTATATAGTGTGAAATTGGTTACTTGAATACAGAGTGTAAACAAGAGCAGGATTTGGCCAGCAGATAGATTTGCAAAATCTATCATTTTTATGTAAATTGTTGTAGAGTTACCTTTGTACAGAGCATTGCATTTTGACACAGTATCCTTTGTGTAGTGCAGAAAAACCCAACAAACAATGCCATGCACAGCATACACTTTTTCAAACTATTGCTGACAAGCTCTTTCATTTGGCATAGCATACAGCTTTAGGCTGTATTACATGTTATATAGTAATAATCATTAATGTTACTTTTTTTAATTGAATCAATTTTTTGCCACACAAACCCATTGACACAGCTGTTTTGTGTGTGTATGCACATGTGTGCCTATGAATTTACCTCAAAAACCCACTCCAAACTGATCAAATAAAGCATGACAATAAGTTTTTGGATTAAGACTCAAGCTTTTGCCAATTTCAGGAGTACTTTTTTCCCTTCTAAAAACTGTAAGATTGACTTTCCTTTGCTCATTCCATGCTTCTACTATTGCAGGTTTGTTACTTCATTGGAGACACTGTCAATGGATACCAGAAAACATGAGACTGAAATCAAGTCCAAAGGCTGTGCCACTAAAACACAGACATAACCCGCGTGGCAGGAGTGAAAACACGCATAAGAAGGTGGCCAAAATCGGGGATTTGTAAAGTCAGACCAGCTGACCTTTAGATTTCCACCAAGCAACAGAGAAACCAGCTGCTGGAGTAACAAAGTCTGCAGAGTTAACTCTGAATGAACGGCAAGCAGGAGGGCACCAAGAGTGGTCCAACTCAACTGCCCAGCTGTGCCCAGGCGTGCACAAACAGCAGGCTCCCTTCCAGATTAATAAATTAAATGTATCAATGAACATTGTCCAAATTTTTCCAAGACCCCAAATGTCCCCCATACTGCTGAAGGAGATCCCGCATTTCCTGGGAGCTGCCACCATTGCCATATAGACAATAACACGGCACCTGGTGGATTTAGCAGATCTGGGACTGCAGTGGAGCAAGTGCACCGGTGCCTGCTGAAGTGACCTGCATAAAATTATCCCATCAGCCTGGCGAAAGCCAGTGCACCTCCATGACATTTTTCACCTGACCTTAGCAAAAGGTCTAGAGGTCCCAAGCTCTGGGCTGGCCTCCAGTATTATGAGGAATGCACTTTGCATTTTTTTTTGGTTATGCAGGATCCTTTTATAAACATCTTTCTTTTTCCTCTTGCAAACGAATCATGTCCTTCTTTAAACACTACAAAAGAAATAAAAGAAAAAGCAGGAAAACACACAAGGTTCTGCATAATGTGTATAAGAAATGAGTGTTTATCACTGCATGAATACCTAATTAGAACAGACATGTAGCTCAACATCAAAACAGCAAAACCACAGGTTAAAGCATGCAGCATTCTATGGTTAGAACTGCAAAGATACAGACAAGAATGCGGAACGAAAACTCTGTGAAGTAAGAACCATTAGGCAGGCAAGTAAAAAATCCTGCAGAGATGAAGGCATGTCTTAGCTGGGCAGACACTCTAATCTCTTCACTGCAGTCCTTCTTGTTCTCCACCCATTCCCAGTCCTGCACTTATTCCCTGTCCTCAAAGGGATGTAGGCCTCCAAGCTGAAAAGACATCTGCCTGCCTTTGAGTTGAATTGTGTGGGCATGAGGCGTACTCGAGGCAGAACTCGTGGGGTAAATGCTGACCTGGTTTGTCAGCTCAGACCTGGCACCACACTAATGTGGTAGCTCTGCCTCCAGCCCCAGCTGGCCTGTCCTGGTTAGTGTGGAGCTTGGGAAAGGAGCTCTGTGATTGCCAGCACTCGTCCATACACCTAAGAGGACAGGCTGCTCTGCACAGAGACTCTCTGTGTACCTTTGGCTTTGGGTAGAATTTAGAGCAGCACATGGCAAAGCACTCACAAAACCTGTTGTTCTCACGGACCATGGGTTTGTACTTGACGTGTCCTGTGATTTATTCTTGCAAGCAATTAGAACAAGAGCCTCTGTCAAGTCCAAACATCAGATTAGCCTTAAAAGCATTACCTGAGAGAGCATGAGGGTAACAGAGATCTCATGGTGCAGTTAAGAGTGTCACTCTGTAAGAAGATGTATACAACCTTAATACAGCATGTATTTTGTGCATCATGCTACTTATAGGAAGGCTTCACCTGGAAAAAACATCCACAATTTTCTGTCTTCTTGAGGTCCTATTCCTAAAGGTCTCCATTCAGGCTCCATTGCTTTTTTAGCACGCCCCCAACAGATACAAGCTAATGAGGAAGATTTCAGCAGAGGTCCAATCATCCCTGCCCTATCCTTAATTTTTTCTTCCAGAAACCTTTCCTTCTTACCTGCCTTGAATTTCAGGTGTCCATTTCTTCTCTCCAGTCCAGGAAAAACAGCAACCATTCCCCAGTATCCTCTTTCAGTATAGTTCCCTTTTTTTGTGCAAAAACTTTCTCTTTCTTCCACATCCTACGTTCTACCATTCACTTCAAACTCTGTTGATCCCTTTGAAACTCAGCTGATCCCTCCCTGAGCTTCTGGAGTATCTCTCATCCCAGATGCAACTGCAGTTCATTCCTCTCTCATGTTGCCTGGGGATCTGACTCATCATTTTTGCGATTGCTTCTTTGCATCAAAGCCTCATCTAATGCTTGGTGTCTCCGCATGAAAAAGCGTGGTTAGAAGAGATATGACTATCTAGCAAGTCCTGGAGATAACAAAAAACATGGAGACAGGTTAAGGCCATCCATCTACTGCTTTTACTTTTTCTTTTTTTTTTTTTTTTTTTTTTTTGAGTGACCTGGGATGGTCTATCCTGGGCAAGAACAGCAGCTCGGAACAGAACCTGCCTCTCGTTACGAGGTGCTGCAATCTGCTGCAGGCTTTTCAGCTGCAGAGGTGCATGCCACGCGTTCTGCAACGCCTCCTCCTAGGCAGTGACAGGGACACACACCTTTTCTCTGCCTTCTGCCATCCTGCAGCTGGTCTGAAACTGCTCCTGAGCACTGCCCACCTGAGCTGTCCCATCGTTGAGATGGCTCAGAGAACAAAACCTGGCGTGAGCAAGGCTGGCAGGTGCCGAGCGTGCCAGCCCAGCTCCTCAGCCCTCACGCCAATTCACTGGTGGCTGTGCTGCGTGCATGTCAGTAGCAGATTAGCTGCCTTAGTCCACAATCCGTTTTTGTGCTTCTCAGGGAAGTGTATTCTAGCATTCCTCTCTTCGAAAGGCCAATCTGGGCACGTGCTGGGTGTGGGTGCCCCCCTCCCCACGTTTAATTCTGCTTTCTGAACTGTGCATTTCGAATGCTTCTGCAGAGCGCCGCGTGCAATTAGAGACAGTCCCACAGGGCAGAGGTGCAGGCTGCATCCTGAGATATTCCTCTGCTGAGGAAAATAAACAACAGCCTCTGAGACTATTCCTCTGCCAAAATAATTTTAGCATTTCTCTGTCACACAGCAGGTGGGCTGGGTGGGGAGGGAACACCACCAGAGGTGCCGCTGCGCCAATCTCAGGAGGCTGGTTATTTTAAAACACACCAGACAATTAATTAATTTTCCTTTAAAAAATGTTGCAAAAAATGTAGTTGGAGGTATTACACCTCCATAACAAAGTCTCTATTATAAATGAGCCACTCCTTTTCAGACAGGCCTGTAATTAGATTGCCTGTGGTGATGATGAATGGCCAAGGTGAATTCATTTCGGGGGAAGCACTCGGCAGCAACCCACGTCCAAAAGGTGGGGAAGGGCTCCCTGCGGCCACCCCTCGGGCTCCCACAGCTGTCCCCCTTGCTCGGGGAGCCACACGGCCTCCACTGGGGAAAAGTCATGGCCGCTCTCTTCCCCTCCTGACTCTCAGCAGCTTTGCAGCAGCGTGGAGCTGGATGTGGCCTCATCCATTGCCGGGTGGGCATGGAATAAGGAGGGGAACTGGGGGCTGAGGCGCAGCCGCTGCAGCCCTGACAGGACCCCCTGCTCGTCCCCCAACAACCTTCAGTTCCTCCGGCCCCAGATCCACTTTGGTGGGGCCAGGACCACCAGGAGACCCCGGCGAGGGTCCGAGGGCCGCAGTGCAGAGTCACACAGCCCTCCCTACCTTCACAAGGAGCGCCAGCCCCCAGCATCTCCGGGCAGCTTTATTACTGTGATTAATGCTGGGATGAGGAGCCTTCCCCTCCCCGTCCTCCTTTGCTGCTCCGCAGTAAATGCTGTTCCAGAGGCAGGGCTGTGGGAGAGCACTGCGCCCCGGTGACCAGGGAATGCTCTCCTGAAGGTCTGGCTTTCAACACTTTTGCTGTCAACAAGGAGAAGCTCGCCGGTGTGTCGTAGCACTCATGGCGGCATTTCGAAGGCAGCATTTTGCAGGGTGCAGCACGTACCTGGAGAGGCTGGGTGACACAGCCAGGAATCCCCCCTGCTTAGGGATGTTTGCTGTTCACAGAGACCATCATAATTTGGCTCACCAAGACAAACAGCTCGAGCTTTGCACTGTTTCAGAAGTTTCTGCTTTCTCTAAATCGTGACTTATTTTTTTCCTTTCGCTCAACTTTACTGTCAGTCATTATGCAACAGCCCATGCCTGGAAATGAAGAGCTCCATCCAGAAGTAAAAGCTGCTATAAAAAGAAGAAACTGTCCCCAGGACAGATCCATTTCAGTAAATGGTGAGGGTGATGTGAAATGAAAGTTGTGCTGAAATCATTAGCTCCAAGAACATTGAAAGGACTGAAGAGGTGTAAGCTGAAACGTAAGAATTATAAGCTCCATTGTCATTTACAGTTACAAAAACTCTTGCCTGGACAAAATCATTGGCAGAATGAGGCAGGTGATGGCTGTAACGGCAGCACATTTCTGCTCTGTGGGCTATTTCCTTGGCATTAATAAAAATAGTCTACTTGGAGGCTGAAACAGCCACTTGCTGTGGAGCCAGAAGGGCTCTGGCTCCCCACACAGCACTGTTCGGTGAGGTGTGGATGCTAAACCTTAGTTAGGAAGGAACACTTTATTGGGATATATCAGGCCTCACTAACGCACAGTCTGATCCACTTCAACCACACATTTTCATGGGCCTCCCATTCCTTCTCTGGCCCTGAACACTTTCTGAGCAACCGTAAAACTCTCAGCATCAATTAATGCAAATGTGACAGGCTTCTCTGATATGTAGGGTAAGGAGTCTTTCAGCCTCATTAGAGAAGGGAAGGGCTTTCCATCCATCTCCTGATTTTGATGGAAATGGTATACAACATGTTTTATCTCTGTGAAACAATAAGAGCAAAGGGGCTGTGAGCCAGGGCCGCCAGCTAAGAGTTGAAGATGAAATTTAATTGGTTAGTAACAAAATTTTACTGCTGAGACAGCTTGTTTACATCTATTTAATGTCATTGCTTCCTGAATTTGTCTATCAGGGAGTGCTGCCTGACTGCTTCAGCCAGATAACAAGCTGGTTCTTGCCGCTTCCAGATTTATCTTCTCTTCTGGCCACCAACAGCCGCTTTCCAGTGTTTCAGCCTCTGTTTGGTAGTGTCCTTTCCCACTGAGCTGCACTGGGGTGCCTTCTGTACCTGCTTATACCATGGCCTTTCACCTGCTGGTGCTACTGTTCTAAGCCCATCCCTTATCTCAGTCCTGGCTCTGTGCCTTTTGTTTGCCATCCCACAGCCCTCTGCCACTTTGCACTTCCGTGTTTCCCAAACCTGATCCTTACAACCCCTGAAAAGTGCATTTGATTTAAGCAAGACATTTCAGCTCAAACGCTAAATCGTGCACAGACTTGGGAACTGGATCATGGGAACATGGAATTACTGAGTGAGCTCCTACTTTGCAGGATTGTGCTTATAATGCACTCGAATTTTCCTACGTTTGCTTTAGTTTGAGCTGTGGCTGCCAGCTCCCCAGCATACCTTTAAAAGGCAAGAGGATGGGGAAGTGCATTTGGGCAGCTTGCTGTGTCTGTGGCACAGTGCTGCACGCCGTAGGCAGTCAGAGCCCACACGCAGCAGTCTCTGACCCAGCACTCTTCAGCTGGTGACAGCATTTGCAAACCTCAGCGTTCAAGCACGAGAGGGACAAGGAATGCCAGTTTAGGGTAGCTGAGAGCATAATGCACCTATCTGTGTAGCTCAGACCATAATGCACCTATCCGTGTGCAGATGCCCCCAAAGGGATTGATGGATTGAAAAACACCATAATTGGGCCCATTGATATTTAGGTGATGTGCCCAGCAAAGAGCAGCCTGCACATCCAGGAGGGCAAACCAAGATTGGCTCCGCGGTTCCAGGGGGAAAAATATGAGACAATATCACTGAAGTGCTGTTGTAGGAATGCTGAAGGCAGTGGTCTGCTACTCCACCTATTTGGCTGTAGGACCACGACAATATTCTTTACAAATGGCCCTTTTTTCTGCTGTATTATAAAACCATGCAGGCAGCAATAAGCTGTTTCTTTTAAAGTGGGAGGCAATTGTTTATGAAAAGATGCTAGAGGAACAGTCAGATGTACATGAAAAAACTGGCATAGCATAATTTTCATTCTAAAGCTCAACAAAAAGCAATTGAGTGATTCTTTAGTTAGCTTTGTACTCGGGTGGATCCCAAATTTCACTATTTGGGTCTTGTTGGGAGGATTATTTAGCCAATGGAAATAATCCTGAGCACTTCCAAATTCTTCAGCTAAATTCTGAGGAAGTTGAATCAGGGTAAAAGGTCTTGTTACAGAAATAGGTGGTGGCATGGAAGAGGGGTTCCAGCCCTCTGAGTACTGCCATACATGTTTGTCATGTTCAGGGTATCTGTTCAACTCAGATCGAGTCAGAACTATTACATAATGTTTAACTATTGCTTACACGAACTTCTGAGGGTAATCGGCGGCATGGCTGCAAAATAACCAGTGTTGCAGAGACCCTGAGGCTCAGCTCCTTCTCTGTGACATCCTCAGAACCAAGCTACAAGAGGAGCAGTGTTTTGGACTGCAATGTGTAACATGAGTGGTAACAAAAGATGTTTTCAGGAGGTGTTAGTAGGCTAAAGCAAAGTAAGAACATTGTTCCTGGAAACAGAGAAAGAGGAGCTCTTTAAAATGGATCCTGTTGAAAGGAGGCTTTGGGAAAAAGAGCACGCCTTTTTAGAAGTCATAAGAATACTTATGAGAGCCACTTACCTTCCATATCTATCATTAACTGGTGTTTGGGGTTTTGAAACAGTATGGATGCAAACCCTCAGAGCCTCTCACAGTGACAGAGCTTTGGAAGATAACACTGGAGAGGAACTCCTCAGGCTGACAGCAATGGTGACATCAGATCATCACTTCTGTGGGTGAAGAATAGCAGGTGCACAGCTCTACCACAGGAGATATTTGATACCATTCCTCTGGAACCACACTTTGTAGGTGGGACCTTAGACCAAAACTGGCATGTGTCAGGCCCCACGCTGCCGTGGGACTCAGGAGAGACGCTGCAATTACCTACCTGTGACAGAACTTTTAAAGATGGCCAGTTGGTTTTGGTTTTAAGTGAATTGCAGGATGTTCTTCCCCATCCCCTGGGGCTCTCACACCCATGTGCTACCTCTACAGAACAAGGCCTTTTTCCCCAGGGGACTAGAAAAGAGAATACCCTTCACACAATTTTGCTTCGCCCATAAGGGCGTCAGCCAGGCGTGAGGTATTCATGGCAACTAACAAGGTTTGTAAATATACCATGTCTAGGAAGTCACTGGTGGCAGATGTTTTTTCTCCCTCACTGCACACAAAGCTTGTAAGCACGAGCACCCTTTCAGCATAGTAGCAAAGGAAAAATACGGCGACGTCTTGCCTTGGAGAGAGAAAAGGCATTGTCTAGAGATGAGCGCTCGTGCTGGTGGGGGGAGCTCATTTGGAAGATTAAACATGACCTTTTAAGCAGAAAATGAATGGATGTAGAGCAGACAGCCCATCAGCTGTGTGAGACAAAAATGTTGCAATCTGGCTAAAAGCACCCTGTGCTTTTTTTGAACTCTAGATACTATAAAAAGCTGTGGGCACGTGATTTTGCCCAGTTCCTCGGCGTGTTGATATATGCAACCGTTCGCAACAAGAGAAGCAGCGGTGTCTAATAATAAACACAATGCATTCTCAGCACTTGATGGAGAAAATTTGGCCCCGGTGCAATCAATACAATTGCACGAGCCTGACTTTCTGCTGTCCCCACCCTGCAGGTCCCTACCTACCCTTGTTCCTGGGGCTACAGCTCAGTCAGCTCTGAAATACCTCCGTGGAACCCTGGCAGACTCCCCCGCCAGACAAAGAGCCAAGGCTTCACTGTAGACCAAGCTTCATCCCTGGCTCCTGGCAAGCCTTGGCTTCTTCCTGGGCTCAACCTGGTATGTCTCAAGAGCGTAGTCAGAACGTGTGTGAAAAGCTCCCCGGCTCCTGGGGCAGTGCAGCCGTGGAAGCTGAGCGAGCGCTCGGTGTCTCTGAAGAAGAGATTCCTGTAGGAGAACAAGAACAAGACCCAGGGCTAAATGAGACCTCAATATCTGCAGAGCACGAGAGGTGCACAGTCATTGCTGATTCCACTGAAGCACTTGAGGTGAAGAATGAGCTGCAGAAGTCTCCAGCTGCATTGCAGAAGTCATGTCTGTCCTCCCCAAGGTTCCCATCCACATCACAGCCTCTACTGACCTCTCCTTGGATGTGATACAACCTTCCCCCCAGAGAGGGGCTGCTAGTGAGCCAAAGCTGCGACACACTCTGTCAGTTCAGAGTTTTCCACGGCCCTTTAGGTCTGCTGCTGCCTCCATCTATCAGGGCCATTCCGCTGCTGCATTTTGTCATAGTCTCAGCCTCTTGGCTCTCTGAGTTAGCAGCTGCCTGGAAATCTCAAAAACCCCAAACCAGAGGCATCCCATTCTGCCTCTGCTTCTCATCGCAGACAACCTGGGAAAGAACACAACCTTGTGGCTATGCCTCCAGGACCTGAGACCAGGAAACAGCACACTGCTGTGCCTTCTGTCACAGCAACCCGCAGCAAGCCTTTGATTCAGGCTGCCCACCTTTTTTAATAGTGTGTTTCATTCATCCAGAGTTGCATGGCTGGAGGAGTCCATGCCCACACTGACACTGGTTTGGAGACTCCATTGTACGTTGGGTTTTGGTTTACTCACCACCACTTTAAAGTGAAGCCAAACCCTTTAAGGAATGCACAGGCTTGGTGCCCTCCTCTGTACAGCCTGTGTAACACTGATTTCCAGGTTTCCAGGAAGAAAAGTACGTTGGGGAAGAAGGGCAGGAGTGTGTCAAAGCGTCAGCCTTTCATTTCTGTGTTTACATAAATAGAAAAAAATGTAAAATAATGTTTAAAACTCTCTTAAAAATACCAGGCATGCTCTTTCTGCTGACCTTGCATGAAAATGATAATCAAAGAGCCTTTGTAGTTTACAGCCTTTTTTAGTTACAGTTCTCTCATATGGAGATAAAATACTTGTTGGTACAGTGAGTGACAGGGAGAGAAGTGATAGTAACAGGCTTCCAATGATGCCATCCCAGGAGAAAAAAGGGAGAAAAAGAACCAGCTGAAAATTAAATACAATAATAGAAACATATCTTTTCATATTAAAATGTTGAAAATACGGACATGCAGAGCCATATCACTGCTGGGTGTAAGTCAGCATAACCCTGCTGACATCAGGGATGCTATATGCCAGTTCACACTATCCAAAGAGCTTTTCCTTTAACTATGTTCTGCTTTCAGCCAGTGAATTCCCAAGTATAATTTCCAGTCTGCAACTGGACCATGTGTGCAGGTTTACAGCAGTGATAAACCAAGGGACAGGGGGGATGGTGGGACAGGGGTGGACAGGGGGATCTTCCTATTTGAGAAGACTCTGCTCAGCTGTGCCTGCCTACAGCATGTCTCAAGAAAACAGTAAAAATGTTTGTCATTTCAAGCAGTAATCCATTAACTGTGAGGTGGGTGCATAAATATCATCCTTATCTGGCAGACAGGAAAACTGCATTCCTGCAGGTGTAGCAGGTCTGTGGCAAGCACAGCCAGACCTCTGGCCTTCCCTCTCCGTACCCCAATCCTGTGACTTCAGCTCCGACAGTGCTGTCAGAAAGCCACTCAAAGAAGGAACACTTTACCTTGAAACAGAGCAGATTGCACCAGGCACGAGATATTAAAAGAAACACAAACCAAAAGGCAGAACGCACTCGGTGGCCCTGCAATGTCTCCACTTATTCACAGACCATTTCAAATCGGCCAAGTTAAACACTGCCCTGCACTATCCCCACACTTCAGTACATTTCCCAAGGACACAGTTTAAAGGCTTTCATCAAGGCACAGCTTAATTTATTTGTTTGCTTCTCCCTTTGCTCAGGAGAAAGCATTTTTGTTTAAATGGGGAGAATAAATAGTCTCCTGACCCTTCTCTCTGCAGCACGTGCTCTTGCACTGCCCTGTATTTATGAGGCTAATGGGGGAGAATGCTGTGGGAGGCCCTTGTTAAAACACTGGCAGCGCCTTCCCTTTTGTAACAGGATGATTCGGGGATGCATTGTGTTTGCAGAAGCAAGAAAAGGAAGAGGAGGCTAATAAAAAATATCCATTATCGGAGCTTTCTGTGCATAAGGACAGACGGGCAAAATGCAGGGAAGACAACAAATACCTTGGAATAAAGAGCCCATGATGGATATAAATAATCATGGGGCTCATTCAACAAGAGCCTGCTGTTTAGAAATCCACTGGAACAGCTGCAGCTTACACGTCATTATACTTCTGATCAGTGAGCATTAGGAGCCTTTTTGTGAGTCCCTTGTTTGTTATATCAATCATTGCAAAACAGACTCTACAGACATAAAACCACACAGGAAATTTGGGGGCTTCTCCTCACCCCAACTTTGCCAGTCAGTCTCCATTTTAATCTTTTTAACTCCACCCCTTTATTTTTCTTTTCTCCAGTGTTCTGGGGTAAAATGTGCATCTTCCTCATCAGACCTGTATGGCTTTATTTTTGCTTTTTAAATCATCTGTTAGTAGAGTTTGATGTGATATCACATCTTCTGGATTGGGAAACACTCATGGAAATCTGGAACTATAAAGGTAGGGTCTCAGGTCTTACGTATCAAGCTTATTTCTGCACTTATTTATTGCCCTAGCGGTATCTTGGCAGTGTGTCAACATGCTGTGCAGGAAAAGATGTTTTTCCCTCCTCTAATTCTTTTGGGAATGTGATAAAGGAAAATGGCACATCGCTGAGAACAGAGGGGAAAGAAGGCCTCTGGATCTTACTGCAAGAAGAAAGATGCATCACTCCTTCACAAACAAGTAGGAAAAAGGGATAAAGAAAGAGCTGGAACCCCAACTGCCTTCTTTTTATCACAGACATCTTCTTCAGGCTTTGGATGGAGGGCTGGGTGAAAATAATCTGTGTCCCTAAATGGAGTGACCCACAGGCATGTCCATGAGGTGGGCTTGCTCCCACTTTCCCCATGGTGGTGGCCCCTAGGCCACACGGGGTGGCTGCACACATCAGCCACACAAATGAGCTGCAGCTCCCTGGGTGCAGGCTGCAGTAACCGAGCCTCCCCCAGCAGCTGCTGGCTTGGACAGGAGAGGACAATGAAACTGTTCCCACTGCCTTCCTCCTGTCACCCAGGGAGGTTTATTTATGAGTTGGTGTCGCTGTGGCTCCTCCGCTGCCACAGATCTTCTATTACAGAATCACAGAACCACAGAATCTGCCGAGTTGGAAGGGACCCACAAGGATCATCGAGTCCCACTCCCTGCCCTGCTCTGCACTGATACTTCTCTGACATGTGTGGGGTCTTCTGTAGGCACAGACAGTTCTCACAGAATGAGTTGTGTCCAGTCTTTTCTGTAAGTATTTCTGTGGATCCTCACTGGCTCAATTCTTCAAGTATGGACACAATTCTAGCAAGCCCCAGTTTCTAAACTGGGTCTTTATTTCCAAACTGGTTGGCAGTTCCCTGTTGTTAGTTCCAGATTTGGTCGACCACATTCTGATCCCACACTTCCCTTGCCACCTCCTCTCCACAGTGCCAGTTTCTGAACAGAAGGGAGACCAGAGTGTGCTGACTGATGGTGACAGTGACATGCTCCAGGCTGGCACTCAGTTTGGACCTCTGCAAAGGCTGGGATGTTCTGTGCCATCCCTGAGAATGCTCCTGTGGATGCAATCTCCATGGATTAATCACATCTCTCCACAATAGAATCTTAATTGTCTTAATTGCATGATTCTTCTCTCAGTATCTCCGGTAAGATCTGTTACTTTGTTTACCACAACCTTTCATTGCACATGCTTTGGTAGAGCTGCATCCCAAGATAGGCTTTTATCCTGCCAGGACGGAGATACCTAAACATGTGCATCCTGTGCCTGAGAGAGAAGATCCCTGGAGCTGCTGAAACTCGTGCCCAGGTGGGGAAAGAAGATGTGTAAGCAGCAGGAGGCTCCTTGTCCACTAGACTGGCCAGTGCCTGTCACAGTGAGGGCCATGTCGTGGTGCAGTCTGGAGAACACATCATGTCCCACAGCAGGCAACTTCCAGCCCAGGCAGGGCCAGGAGAAAGGATTCCCCTTCTTCCATCTTTCTTAAGAAAGATTTTGCTGCAGCAAAGCAAAGCACCATGAGGGACACCAAACACCCGGAATAACCTGGCAGTCTGTTGCTTCACTGATGGGTGAGGGATCTCTCTGCCTTTTTTTTTATTATTTATTTAACAACTGCTCCATTTTTTCAGGAGCAGAGGGGAAAAACAGTTTGTAGCACAACCAGCGCAGGTTTGGCGCATCACCCACAGATCTCACCTGCCGTTCTCCACCTTTGCCTGGTTTGCTGCACACGGCGTGGCCCTTCCAGTTCCCTGGGGAGGGGACACCTCTGCGGTGACAGAAGAGACTTGTGCTGTCTGCGGGTGCAGCCCTTTGTGCTGGCCACTGCTCTGCTCACCCTGATGCATACATGTGGACATGCCTCTAAGTGTGGGATGCTTTGGATGCTGAACTCCTTCTTGCAGGTCTGCAATTTCCTATCTTTCCCTGGCTATTAGCTTCCCAACAGCGTAAGGGTGACAACGCAGCCTATCTAAGCAGGAACCTACACATGAAGTCGGTGGTTAACCATAGCTGAGCAGTGGGCACATGGCAATCCACGTGCGAAAATGTCACATGCTACGTTTCCAAAATGTTTATTTAAGATCCTGTGTGAGATAACATAATATTACTTAGAAAAATGATGTGATACAATTAAAAAGGCCTCCTCCTCTACCCCCACTGCCTGCTATTGGTTGTTCCCTGCTTTCCTTGGAGCTCCCTGGCAACATACGAGCAAATAAGCAGCATCAATCACTTACATGAATTTTGGTTTTCTTTTTCACCCTTGTTGTTTAATTTAAAAATGCCCCAAAGTTGTTATTGTGTTCCCCTGCTCCTAATAAATAAAAAAAAAAAACCCCTTAATAAATAAAAAAATCAAGAATTAGTCCTGACTTGCTTGCAACCTGCCTGACTAAATATCACAAGCAGCAGTGTTCCAGCCATCACATCCTGAGTCCCTGACACCAAAGCTATTCCCAACAACAGCACCGGAATAACTTCAGCAAGGCAAGTAGCTTCTCCTGGAATCATTCATAAAAAATGGTTCATTATTTAGGAGGGCAAGTAAGGCCACTGGGATCTGCCACTTTCTGCTCAAGAAAGAAACTCTACACGCTGTCTGTGTTAACCCTCTAGAATACAGTTACATACGTACCACTAGCAATGGCTCATAATTAAACTTCTTGTGTACCCCATTAGAAAACTACCCCAGGGATTTTTCTAGGGTTGTTTCATTGTCACTGATTTTTGCCCTAGCCAAATGAAAAACAAACAAACCAACCAAAAATCAAAAACAAACAAAAAAACCAAACCAAAACCAAAACCAAAAAAACCCACCATGATCAAGCAAATACAGACTTTCTGAAGAAGATAAATATTGCCAGGTCAGGAATATTTCCTAACATGGCTAGGAAAAGTGAGTCATATTTATGCAAAAGGATTGTCCTCTGGGCAGTGCAGGAATAATTAGGAAACTTTAATTCCACAGCAAAAATCCTCTTCTGTGCTGGAGAGCTAATGGACTGTAATTAATGGTAACAATGTCAGCCCAAAGTCTCAATGTCCGCAGAACTTCTCCCTTCAAGCTGCTTTATGCAGGCTGAACACCAAGACAGAAGGACACAGGAACTGGGAACCCTGCTCCTTTGTCCTCCTGTAGGTCTCTGTGGCTTCTCCACAGCTGACCAGAGAGGTTGCTGATGAGGGTGGCACATACCAGTGCCCATCCTCACTGCTGAAATTGTGGACACCCAAGGAGCACTACAGGGCCTGACCCAGAGGTGACACAGATCAAGAGATTGATGGCTTCAAGTAAACTTGAACAGGGCCTGAAATAAAAATGCTGCTGTCGTGGTTTAACCTGGTGGGCAGCTCAGCCCCACACAGCCGCTTGCTCATCCCGCTCACAGTTGGGATGGGGGAGAATCAGAAGTGTCAAAGTGTAAAAAATTGTGGGTTGAGATAAAAGCAGTTCAATAGGTAAAGAAGAAGCTGCACGTGCCAGCAAAGCAAAGCAAGGAATCGACTCCCCACCTGCAGGTGGGTGTTCAGCCATCCCTGGGAGGGCCATGCTCATCACACCTAACGATGACTTGGGAGGACAAACAGCATCACTCGAGTGTCCCGTTGCCTTCTTCCCACAGGTCTGCCTGCTGATCGTGATGCCATGTGGTGTGGGATAGCCCTTGGCTCAGCTGGGGTCAGCTGTCCCGGCTGTGAGCCCTCCCAGCTTCTCGTGCAGCCCCAGCCTCTCGCTGGTGGGGGGCTGAGAAGCAGAAAAGGCCTTGACTCTGTGGAAGCTGCTCAGCAATAACAAAAACATCAGTGTGTTATCAACACTGTTTAGCATCACAAACCCGAAACAGCGCAGTACTGTGGAGAAATTTAACTCTGTCCTAGCCAAAGCCAGTCCAGCTGGGAACATCTGAGCTCTGTTTAGACTTTCTAAACACCTGTGGCAGCTATTCTGATGTGCAGTTCAAGAGCACGGGGACTCAGCCCCCCGCTTTCCAGACCTTCTTGTCAGGTCCCAGGGAGCCAAAGCCACCAAGGCGAACACTGGTAGGGTGCAGCCTGAATGCAGTCACTTTTCTGCGCTGGGAAGCAAAGGAATCTCCTGCCCTGAGGTTTTTGGCCTCTATGTTTCACCTGGCAGGCATTTCCCCCTGCCTGCTCCACCCAAGTGGGATACTTCGGGATGGATACATAATTCCCTGGGGTCGTCGCTGCAGACAAGCTGATTTAGCAGTATCCAGAGAGGGGACAGTGTCTGTGAGGAGTGAGGATGTCTCCCTGGGCCCCTTTGCGGCATGTCACCACCGCAGGAGGGGCTGTGTGGGCAGACAGTCTATCCATACTCCGGCACAGCTTCTGTTAGCTGCTAATTGCCCTGCAAAAAGATTACCTCAGGGTTTCTCAGCCTTTTCCATGCTGCGACCCCTTGTTTGAAAACAGCTGAAGTTTTTTGACACCCCCTCTTTGACATCTCTGCCAGAAAAAAAGAAGCCATTGGGCAGTGGTCAATCTTCTGCCGTAGGCTGTAGCCCAGAGCTGACAGGACTGGAGCTGGGACATTTGCGTTCCTTTCTAAACAGCATTTTAACACTGCAGCAGCAGTAATGGTGTGTGGAGGAGTTTTGCTCTGAAAAACGCTGCCACAGAGAGCAGCCTAGTAGGAGTCATGGTCTCTCAGGTTGCAATCCAGTATACCCACAGTAATAGCTGTGACGCTTAATGATAGAATAGTTTGGGTTGGGAGGCACCTTAAAGGTCCCTAGTCCAACCCCCAGCAGTCTCCGGGTCGACACCACACTGTCTAATTAACATTTGCACAGCGTCCTTGGGAGCCCAGCACGCCTGGGGGAGCAGCAGCACAAACCTGTGTTTCCTGTTGGATCCCACGGACAGGGACAGACTGCTCTCTGCAGAGCCCCTCAGGCTCCAGCTGTGGGAGAAAGAGATCAAAGCCAGCCTCTCCCACTGCCTCTCCTCCCTGCAGTCACAGAAGAGGTGCTCTGCCCCCTCTGCCATAAGCTGATAGCAATGGTATCCTTGCCTTTTGAGTGGAAGATGTGCCAACAACGCAGCAGTGTTGCCAGAGCTGCCTCAGCTGCGAGGTGGAGGCGTTGCTCAGAAAGCTGAGCAGGTAGCTCCTGCCATGCCCAGGCAGTCTGGCAGCAGAGTTCTCACTGAGATCTTTTATCCTTGTGCTAGGAGATGGAATTAATCTGAGGATTTTGGAATTATTATCATTTGTCACCAAGATGAGTGGGCAGAGTTTCACAGAGAAGAAATGTACGTGAATTCGGTCACTCCCACGACATCATTCACACACTCACCCTTGAAAAGCACATTTATTTCTTCTGTGTTTTATTTTGTGTATGAGTTAGACCCAACCACTTCCTTGGCAACACATGTGTGCAGGCAAAGCCAGAACTCACACTAGGGTGGGCTGATGCTGCATCTCACATCTTAGCTCGTGTGGAATTTGGCCAAAGGAGACCTATTTGGGTCACATCTTTCCATGCAGGTTCAGTTTCAGTTATACTGGAAAATTACAGAGGCAGAGTGAGGACTCATGAGAGGTGTCTTGTTTTGCTTTGATAAAAGTTGTAAACTCTGACTACAGCATGTGTGTATAAGAACTGTACAAGCACAAAATGGCCAATTTATGGATGCTTGTGCAACAACGTTTTATATACCTAATTTCTAAGCATCTGACTTCTCTTCAGGTTGGACATCAGGAAGAATTTCTTAATGGAAATATTTTTTAAGCATTGGAATGGGTTGCCTGGGGAGGTGGTGGAATCATCATCCCTGGAGGTGTTCAAGAAATGACTGGATGTGGCACTCAGCGAGTGCCATCAGTTGACAAGGTGGTGGTTGGTCAAAGGTTGGACTCGATGATCTTGGAGGTCTTTTCCAGCATAAATGATTCTGTGATTGCGTGATTCTGTTCACCCAACCAGGACGATTCTCAGTGAAGATACGGAGAACATCACTGCCTTTCAGCACCTCCTGCAGTGCAGTGCAGCTTGGCAGCCAGGTCCTTCCACGCTTACCCAATTAAACTCCTCCTCAATTAAACTCCTCCTCTGCCCGAGTGGCTGTTTAAAAAGACTGGCTGGGCAGTGAGAGCAGCTGGCTAGGAGTAATGGTGAGGCGAGGGAGGCAGTTACCCTGCTTGTTCTACATGACGTCAGGCTGTCCAATCTGTCCATATAAAAAGCAGACAGATGGAGGATAGAAAGAAAAACGGAAATGTCAGTGTCGACTATAAACCTGGTGGCACTCGCAGGTTACACTGTATGATCAAAACAACTTGTGTTGTGCTAACTATCCTTGACAAATAACTGAAGGCTGTTTTAACGCTGCTGCTGCTGCTGGAGTCAGTCCAGGATCCCAACAGCTCCCGTGCAGGCCGGCAGGAGGAGAGGGATGCTGTCACTGCTTCCTCAGAGCCGCTTTCCTGACTCAGCTCTTGCACAGAAGCCACACGGTGCCTGAGCATCAGCCCACCTGGGTGGCTCCCAGTCTCCCCTCCAAGTCTTGCTCCCGGTCTTTTCCCTGCAGACAGAGGAGTTGCCGAGCTCATTAAGGCATTTCCTCTCCTCAGAGAGACAAGGCTCAGCAGCCAGAGCTGTCTCCCCTGAGCCCGGGTACCTCTGCAGTGAGTCGTGGAGGCAGAGATGGGCGTGCTGCTCTCTCCTCCTGCCTTGTACCCATCGGATGATTCGGTGCTGCTGAGCCCTTCCCTGGCATGGCCAGTCTGGCTGCAGGGCTGCCATGGAGGCACACACAGCCATGCACCCCAGCACCTCCCTGCTCCTGGGACAGGCTCTGTTCCCATCACACGGCTGTGTCCCTCACAGGACCTGTCATTTGTAAGTGCAGATACACCATGGCTGCACATGCATCTATATATCCCTTCCCTCACACATTTTCACCCACTTCTGTGCACTTCGTCGGGGCAGGATGGCAGGGCAGGGATGCCCCTGGGTTTTACTCTTCCTCTGGCACCCGCAGCGAATTCCCAGCTCACAGGAATGTCTATTGCAGACGTTTCAAATCACAGTCAAAAAACAGGCATCTACTTCACTTTGATTTTAAAAGAAGTCAAGTCCCTTTTCCGAATTACTCAGCTCTCAGATTTCAAAGGCAGGGAGCAGACCGCACGTGCAACAATCCTGCTTTATTCACTGCCTGTAATTTGTGGTGTGGCTTCTGCTCCTGGTGTCAGGGAGTAACTTTTCAAAGGGAATTAAACAGCAAGCACTGAGTGCCTCTGGGTGAACAAGCTGTTTTCTTTACACCTGAAGACATTACAAGAGAATCCCAGCCTCTATTAACACAACTGCTGAGCTTTCATGGTGGCAGAGGAAAGCTTTTGAGTATGAACTCTGACTGCTCAGGAACCAGAAGTCAAATGAGAAACATGGAGAATATATCAGTCACAGAATGCCCATTAGTGCAGGCATGGAAGGATGCAAACAGGATTGAATCCAACATCAGCCTGTTAGTAAATATTTGTAAATACTGTTTCATATCACTTGGGTATTGCAAATCTCTAAATTTTTGCTTTCCCAGAATTCCTGCTCTCTCCTGAAAACTCCCATTGGTTTCAAGCTGGCATTTCTCAAGGTCACACTGGTCTGCTATTCACTATTAAAACCACCTCCCATGGAAGAAACCATTAAAAGCATCAGGAATCGGATCACAAGCCATTTACTGCAGAGCGTGTTTCTCCCACTGTGTTTGCTGTGCTCTTAGCTGGCACAAAGGGCTCCCGATCCTGAATGGGGCCTCCGGGCGTGATTCTAAATGTTAAACAGTAATTATTTTTTGTTAGTTTTGTTTTAAACAAAACACACGAAAATCAGGGCTTGCAGAACTCCCCAGACAAAAAGCAGCCTGGGTTATCATAAACTGCCCGGGTCTGCGGCACATCATTTGCATTGCCTCCTCTGGCACATTCTGGCTCTTAAGGAGGTCAAATTTGCCTCAGCTTTCCCTAGGAGAAAATGTTGTAATGCTTTGTATGACACATGTTTTTAAAGTAATTAAAAAAATAAATATGACTGTCTCTACGTAGAGTTTATTTTTATGAGTCTCGGAGAATCGTATTAATTGCTTAATTTATATTTCCGTCAGGGTCCATCAATTAAGGGGAATCGGTGGTATTATTATCCTTGTAAAACACCACATCAGTCAAAAATGAAGCAGAGTCAGAGGTCTAACTGTTAATCAGGTCACATTTCACTTCCTGTTGACATTTTTATTTCCCTTGCAGAAAATATTTGACGTTAAGTCTCAGATTATGAGCACTATTCACCCGGTGCAAACGCTGCAGAGCAGCAGCCCTGCTGGTGCAGCTGGGAAGAATTCACCGCCAGTCGCTCGCGAGGCACCTCTTTAAGCAGCACAGGGTGGATCGACAGCTATTCATCTTGATGATGAATGGGAAATCACTCCAAGGTGAAGGTCAGATTTCCATCTGCACCTCGGAAAGCAAGGGACGGGACCGGCAATGGCAGCAGAGGTTGTTCCGTCGTGGCTTTGTTGCAAGCTGAGCAGTTTGAAGAGTTTGGCCAAGGAGGCAAAAATACCGTAATGTGATAAATGTGATCAAGTGTTTGCTGCCAGCAGGGATTCAGCAGGCTGGGCTGATGACACAGGAGGGGAGAGGAGAGGACAGCTGTGGTCAAGGATTCGCTTCAAAACAAGGCAAACAAGGATGACAGTTTTGTAGTTAAGGAAGTTGGCCCAGAGACAGGGAGGCTTTCAGTTATTCAGAACCAGATATTCATACGCTTCTTGAGCAACCTTGAATGGGTCATTTAGTTCTCCTGGGGTAAACTGAGCCTCAGCGAGGCATAAAACACACCAGCCTGGACAAGCTGGTGTTGGGTGGCTGCTGCACCCTGAGCAATATGGGAAACACAAGCCCCTCTCTGCCTCACAAGTTTCTTCCAAGTGGACTTGTTAATTTACATCCCAAGATAATCTTCTGACTCAACGTTCACTGCTACCCGGCACACCGCTGGTTCACAGTCTGTAATAAGGAACTAGTAATATTTTCCCTTTGTTCACCATATCAGCTGCAACTTCCCAGAGAAGTGCCCAGTCCTGCTGGTGGAATTTGAGTAATGTGCACTGTTCTTGAGGTAGCTGACTCATACCTTGAGAACAACAACCATACGCAATGTAGCTCATTTAATCCATTTCATTCCTATTCCCTCTTTGCTAATGTCTCCTCTCTCTTTATTCATTTTGTCTTGTTTATAGAAACAAAGAGATGCTTTATTTGTTATTGCTCCTTTCTGATGCGAACACTGCTACTACCACCCCCCCAATTAATGCTTTTTCTCAGAAAGTGATGCAGAACATTGATTAGAGTTGTTAACAGTGATAACACCGCACTGAAAAAAAAATTTCTTTATTAAAAATGTTACTTGCACCAGCACCTGCAAAGGAGAATCCAGTGTTGACACACAGTGAAGGCTCAGCCAAAACCAGTATTTTCTAAAACTATTGTTTGCGTTTTAGTATTTTATTCACATTTTTCTGTCTTGGAATAGTCTTAACTACCTCCCCAACTGTCTGAGCTAAGACACTTAAAAGGGGGAGGAAACTACACATGTATGTCCTTTTTCTCAATCAAACTATGTAAAAGCTTCAACTCTCATTAGGAAGCTGAGTATTCCACCTGGAAGGTCTGTAGAGAGTTGTCAAGAGACATTTCAGAGACAACCAAACCCCTCCATTCCTGTGAGCTGGGGTGGAATTAGATTGATGCTGTGGTGCAAAGTCCGTTCCTATGGAGTGTAACACACCTGCTGGAGGTATTCTGTTAGCAGCTAAATCTGCAGGCCTTGCCTCTCTCCTGACACAAAAGGCATGTTTGAGTAGCACTAATTCTCAGATAAGCAGATGTTTCCCCTTACACATATTTGCTTTTTGTGGGGCGTGTGGCACCAGGTTTTCTCTATAACAGCAGTCTCTTTGGATTGCTCTCTACACTCCCACTTTAACAGCACTGCTTTGAGACCACTGTAACTCAGAATAACTTTGGGTTTTTATCAGATTCTGCACTAAATCTTTATTTTGATGAATATTTTACATGTTAGAGTATGTGTGTGAGGAGGGGAGGGGAAAGAGAGCTCTCACTTGTGGCTGGTAGGGTGAGTGTGAGAAAGCATGGCATTGATGAGGCCAGTGAGAGTGCTTGAAGTCACTGTGCAGTCCTGGAACACTCAGAAGTTTCCTGAGGTTTCTGGCTGACTCCCAGCCCCTGGACAGAGCCAGCAGAGAGGGTCCTCTCCTGTTCATTTAGAGCGAGTCCTTCACGTGTGTGCCCCAGATGTCAACATTTTGACACTCCTTGTGCTGAGACAAAAAGCAAACCCAATCCCCTTGATGTACACAGTCCATCTCCTGGATATAAAGAGGAATGTGGGCAATTAAAGCCTCCAATGTAAATAAACATTTTAGTCTTAGCAGAGCTGATCCACTGTTGAGCAACCAGTTGGCTCCCAGCGCTGCCACGGCTCTCCAGGGTTATTTGGGTTGTGTGTCCTTGAGGCCCTCTTCATCCCAGCTTAAGTATTCAAAAGCCACCAGCCTGAAATCTCCTCCTGATACAGGTGAAGCCTTGGGTAAATATTGACATCTCCCACCAAAAACTTCTGTAGGAAAAAAAAAAGGTTTTTCTCTGCAATCTAGTTGTGAAAGAACTTGTTCCTTTCCCTTTGTAATATTGCATAACTGCAGTTGACTGTGAAAGGAAAGCAAGTGCATAGGTCTGTTTTTCCTTGTGCATTACCTTCAGAGAAAGGACATGGTTTCTATTACATCTCTGGTTGCAACAGATGGAGTAAGATGGGGATTTTTTTCCTGTGTATGACTATAACTTCTGAAAAGCTGCCTTCCCAAGTTGATCAAGCAAGTCATGAAAAATGGTCTGTTTATAAAAATGATGATTCTGATTGAGTTAAAGCACTGTAAGGCAGGCAATACTGTCCCTAAAGAGAGAAAAATAAAGGCTTTATGGAGAAATATCTTGTTTTCCTAATAGCTTGGTTTGGAAACAAGTTTATAAAACACATTAAAATCCCCCAGGGGCTTGAGAACTGCAGTGTTTCTGAACAGTCACGTTTACTTTGACCTCACAGCTGTAGGATAAGGAAAGATTGCCTTCTTTTTTAGCCCCAGGAATACCATACTTGGCATTTATTTAGCATTTGCAGTCTTAATAGCTCTAGAACCACAAACCAAGAATCCTTGCAGCCCAAACAGAGCAGCAGGTTCAGGCACCTTTACTATAACCTGTCTTTCACCCCCTTCCTCATCTGCCTGAATGAAAGCCAGCCCTGTGAGGCTCTTGCCTGCCAGGGTTAGAATTTTTCCACAAGAGTCCAGTAGGATACTCTGAGACATAGACCAGTTGAACAAAAAATGTTTCATGTAGGTTGCACAGAACAACATTGATTTTGATCATATTCAAAGTGCTGTTAAGGGCTGTGACATGGAGAGACAGGATTTCCACGTGGTTTGTCCTTTTTTTTTTTTCCAGATTTGACCATCATGTCTTGTAGTCCTGCTTTTAAACCTTAGGAAGATCTTGGCTCCTACCTCTCACCAGTTTATTATGCAAAGTACTTGGGAAAAAAACCATGGAAAGGAGAGGCAGGGACCAGTAAGTGCACAAGCCAGACCGTATCAGGTTTTAAAATGGATCAACTTCTCCCCTGTCTCTTGCTGCCTGCACAAATGCCTTGGGATTTTTATTTTATTATTTTGACTCAGCAAATTAATGGGAAAGTGGCTGAATGTAAGACTAGCAAGGGAGATTTCTTAGCGTCTGCTCTGTAAAGTGACAGTGCTTTATTTCTTTGACCACAGCACCAAGGTGGAAAGTGCCTTAGGGGCATCATGATCACTAAAGACAAATCACACGAGTGAAGAGTGCATTCTGTTTACCAGAGGGTCTGTCAATATCCATCCAGCGTTCTCATGCTCACCTAGAACATGAAATACTCATCAAAAACAGTAAAATGTGGGTATTTTGATTGGTGTGTTCCTGAAGCTCTCACCTTCTCCATTGGGCTCATGTTAGAGAAACAGCTTGATTTCTTTCCAAGAAATCGTGGGTGTGGGATGCCTGGAAAAAACACTGCCTCCAAACTGGGGGAGCCCGCTGCTGCTGAAGGGGCTTCAGAGGGGTTCACGGGGTGTTGCCTGCTGTCCAGGCATTCTGTGGGTAAAGACCAGAGGAGGAGAATAAAGTCAAAGGAAAATTTTAAGGAGAGTTCTCTCTGGGAGATAATGGCGGTAGTGGTGGTAGTAGTAGTAGTAATAATAATAATAATAATAATAATAGTAATAATGATGACAGCAATAACAATCACCTTTTAGAATAGCCATGAAGAATTTATCTAAAAAAATGAGTGCACAGCAATATAGACCGTAAGATAGGGCTGTCATTCCAGATTCCTAGTGACTACACCTTGGACCCCATTTTCATTCCCAAGTATGCCTTTTTAGTTTTATACTTTTAACCATTGGTTTAGATTTATAGCAGCTTAGAACACTGGAATTTCAAATCATGACGGGAACCCCTCTGATATTAACTCCATATGGATATTAACCTTCAATTATAATGCACTGTTTCACCCTACTGAACCATTATACTGAATTTTTAAAACAAAGACTACCATTGGAAAAAAAGAAAGCTTTTTTTTTTTTTAATATTAATTTTTCAGATGTAAGACACCATTTTCCAAAAGCGATGTGTATAAAAATAAAAAATTGTCCAGTCATCCTATGCATTATATAGTACTTAACTAAGAAGAATAGGCATTGACTATAGATTTAAAAACTCAGTAGATCCCTGAGAGCCACTATGTAATCTTACGAATGCAATTATGATTCAAAGTAAATGTTAAAATCAATGTCTTTATGACTCATCATCAGCAACACATCCCTCAAAAGAGAAAGCTGACAATGGAGTTAACTGATGGATGCCTTTCCTGTAATGCTGCTCAGGGCAAATAATTTTACAGCACATTCCAGAGTGCTGAATGACCTGGAGAGATGACAAACCCCTTTGTGAATCCCCTGGGAGCCGAACCGGAGAGAGGTGGAAATTACCAGCAAAAAATCTGACTTGCTGAAAAAATTGTTACATTTTTCTCAGCCGGATCCTCTATATCCAAAATGAGGATGGTGCTGCAGCAGCCTTCCCAGATTAAATCAGACGACAAAGAGCTGCGCTGAGGAACCGAAAATGTGCCAGTTCATCTTGCTTTTACCTACCTGCAGAGGCTGTTCTCTGAAAATCACTGGACTCCATCTAAAAACCTTAAAGGTGGTCAGTAGCACAGCTTAATCCTTCAGGGCGTGCCTTTAGCCTAGCAAGCTTTGACCCTTTTCTGCACATCTACAGGAAGTTATAGCTTGGCTTTTTCCACGTGTAGCATGCACTTGGTAGTCTTGGTGACCTTTTTGTGACCGTTTCTTTCCACAGCTGTGTCCTTTAGATCAGAACACAGGTTGTAAGGGGGACCTTTACAGCGTTCCAGGGACCTTTAAAGAACAAGCAACAGGGGAGCAGAGGGCTTTGGGCTGCTGCACTGGCGCAATGTGAGGAGTATTGCTGGGATACAGGGGTCCCTGGGGCTGGAGGTGGTGGGGTTTTTTTTCCAGTCTGTGGTTCACCCTTGCTCTGGTCTCTAGGTTTAAAGACAAACCTTCTCACTGCTTTTTATATCTAATGAGAAGGGGGAGACATAGGTCCTGGGAAAGGCCTTGTCAGCATGTACTTTCTCAATGTTGGTTTGAGAGTTGTTAGGAATTTCTATGTAGATCCAACTGCTGCCTCCCATTGCTTTGAGAGAATAGACTATAGGTCAGAATTGCTGTTTCCTCTGAAATAGGCATGCACTGGATGTTTTCAGGAATGACATGGTGCTTGTCTGCTGTGCATCCTCTTCTGCACTGGGCGGTTAATGAACAAGTGAGAGAATGCCAGGATGGTTTCCTGGGACACACAGAGGGAGGCTGACTTACCTTCACAGACTTGAGGGGAATTTCCCTTGGAGATCTGAGATGAGAACCTACTTGCCCCAGCAGAAAAGTGAGCACTGCTAAAGGCTTCTTTGCAAACAGGTGAAGAGTGAGGTGAAGACTGTCGGGAACTGTGCTTTGGAGGTCATGAGGATGCCTCAGAACACAGCAGGCAGGGCAGGGGACAGGGGTGGCTCTGCCCTCCTCCAGAGCTCACCTGATGTGGCAGCCACCACAGTCAGAGGTAATTTATCCATTGGGATGATTGATGCTGCCCTGGGATAGGGGTGACTGGGAGGATTTCTCAATAAGAGCATGGTTGGGTTTGTTTTTACCTACAGCAACCTTTATTTCCCCATGCTTCCTTTCTGGCAAACATGATGGCAATATGTAAGAGCGTGAGGAACAAGCTGAGCCTCCAAAAACAGACTTTGACACACACGCAGGGCCTTGAGAACCTTGTTTCACTGTGGAGGCACCTCAGGAACACAGCGCTGCATTTCTTGTGTATTCTAGGCACGTGTGCTGCCGAGGCCTTGTGCTGGTCTCTGCTTCTTGTTGGCTCCTCAGCAGCTCACCAGGCCCCAGATGGCGGTGGCTAATTGCAATCAGCAGGTGAGAAATGCAGTGTCTCAGCAATGGGATTGCCTCCAACTCTGGGACACGTTCTCAGAAACGGGGAGCATCCAGCAAAAGAAAGGGAGAGGCCTTAAACCTGGACTTCTGTGAGCAGTAGTACTTGAGAAAGAGATCGGTGCACAGGACAAGTCACATTTGCTTTTGCTAGAGTTATAATGGAACAACTTGCTGTTAACTGGTGGGAATCTTCCAGCACTCACCTCTGGTGGCTTCTAGTGGCAGTCTAGTGTCACTTGATGCCTCATTGCCATGTTTTGGGGTTTTTTTTGTTTTTTTTTTTGTGAGGTTGTAAGCATCCTTCTGAAGCTCACGGGACAGCAAGGGTATAGAGAGTGTCTTGCCCTTGGGCCAGCAGTCCAAACACGACCCAGAGTATTCGTGTCTGGAAGGTGACTGACTGACCTTGGTGGTCAGTCGGTCACCTCAGGCTGTGGACAGTTTTCCACTTTGCTGTGGGCTTTGTTTGGGAACCTGGGATGCCAAACACAATGCATGGCACAGTTGTGTGATCTGTGTCTTTGTAGCAGCGACTGCTTTCAGGTGATTTTGTCTGAGCTAAGGATATCTCTACCATCTTGTCAGTCAGAGCCCACAGCAGAGGAAGCAGTGATTAAATCTGCAAGGAGAATTTGATGCTTTCTCATCTTCAGAAGATCCTTAGAGGTCAAGGTTGAGTCACAAAAGCTTGCCAGGCAGCAGTGTAAGCTTCTCTGTTGATAAATTCGAGAGGACTTCATGGCTAGCAATATAGAATCTTGACAGGTGCTCAGTTATCCCAGCAGTAGGTATGGTACAGGACACAGGAAGCTGTGGATGACGGATACATGTTTGAACAGCTCCATGTTGTAGCAGGCTATTGTGAGCCTGAGATTCCTCTGAGGTAGACAAGTGGGCCATTTCTAGGTGGTTTAAGCAATGAGAAGATTTCAGTCCTGCAAAAAAAAAGAGACACCACCGTGTTATCCAAAAGAAATCCCATATTAGCTCTCATGTAGGGATTGCTGGCATAGTGAATATTGGTATTAGCATATATGCTGAGCAGTTCCACCTCAGTGATGCTGCATGCAGCTGCTGAAATGGAAAAGCATTGAACAGCCTGGGAACAATGGGGGAGATCCCTGGATTCTCACACGAGCGGCATGTCCGCGTTCATTTGTCTGCAATGGTGCCGATGCTCTGGGATCATCAAGGGCAAATTCTGCCAGATAGAGATCAGTGCACGGGCAGAAAAAGTAATTAACATTTTATTATCATCCCGTTCATGTGCAATTAAAATAGAGTCGATTCCCCTTCAGATAAAGATGCATAAATAAGTAGAGGCTGGCTGTGGGTCCTAAAGCAGACAAAGGTAAACTGAAAGTCGAGAGGGATCGCCTGTCAGTTCAGTCCCTCACACTGGGATGCTGCAGGAAAAGGAGACAAGCAGAGCACATGGGAAATGGCACGTTCAACAGTGAGATAGCATGCAGACAGCTTTTTGTTGTTGTAGTTTCAAAACCCAATTTTAATTGCTGTAGGTTTACAGGTTAATGAAACAATACATTCCTTTCAAAGAAACAGCTGTTTGGTGGGTAATTTTAATCAGAGCCTGGTGATAACCACCCATGGGAGTTCATCTGAGCTGCCAAGAAACTTTTTTAACAAAGAGTAAAGACGGTCCCGAGTCTGTAGCTGGAGAACTGAACAAGTGGAAACAATTGAGCAAATTGAAATGTTTATCCATCCCTTGCACGCATGTCTCTGAGTGGAAAATGCTGGAGAACACAGATCACTTTGTCACAGGAGGACAGCACACACACAGTCACTGGTGTTGACCATCAGCTGGTGCGAAATGGCACAGCACGTCTGATGCCAATTGATTGCACCCCAGCACGCCACCCATTACGCAGTTTATTGAAGTGCTCCGTTTGGACAGGCTGCTTTGAGGCAGCCTCCACTGCTGAAATTGCTGGAAAATCTCTGGAATCAGGGCTCCTTGGGTCAGACTAATTATTGGTCACTGAGCCCGACATTAATTGTCCCAGCAGCCATGTGGGATAAGAACTGGCTTCTGCCTGTCTAGGGTAAACAGCGCTAGTGACACTCCCTAAAAATCAGACAATGTGTCTGGTGAAAGCTTTTAGAGCCTTTCACAAGCTGCAAAAGAGCACGTAAGTGATCGAAGGCGGTGGGGTGGGTGCATTATTGTTCTCGTTAGAGCATCATCTGCCAATTTATTGCAGCAAGAAGCCAGCAAATGCCAAGCCTTGTCTGTGAAAAAAAGCCCCACTGTGCTCCTTATGCAACATTTAAGATATGCAGGGATTGGGCACATGGGGTTGCTGTGGATGTAGCCTGGCTCTCTGTTTGGAAGAGCAAAGGGACGAAGAGCAGAGAGGGCAGCGAGGTGGCTGTGACAAAGATCTCAGCCCCTGGCTCCAGTGAGGGCACTGCAGGCACCAGCTTGGGGCCTGGACTCTCCAAAAACGGACAGCACGTGGGCTCCCCAGGATTTCATCGTAATGAGAAACCACTGATTCTCACCAGACTGTTAATTTTTATGCGTGCAAAGGAATAACCTTGCTGTCTGAGGCACGTGCTTCCAGACACACGTTTATTTGATAAGGTGGATTGATTTTTTCCCATCTTCGCTTCCTTATGGCCTGGATCCTGCTGCCTTTGAAGTATGTGGTTTCTGTAGTGTAAGATCAAACATCTCAGCAGCTCTTGAATAAGAAGAATCCTACACTGCAACTGTCCATCCCCACACAGCCATCTGTCTCCTGTCCTTCTCTTGGACAGGCTAATAGTTTCACTTAAGATATGCTGGTGGAAGAAATGCTATTATCTGGGGAGCACTGGGGATTTGGCCATTCATTTAAAACAAAATTTGTTGCATAACAGACCCTGTGCAATAACAACAGGTAACTTTGTTGGTTTTGTTCCTTACTGTACCAGCTAAATAGGGACTGCAGGTCAAAGTGATTTGAGCAGCTCTGGACCTCTCAGCTCAATCCCTGCTGGCATCAGCTGATCCCAGGAGCATTAGGGGTGTCTCTCCCAGGCTGGTGAGAGCAGCTGGAAGTCTTGGAGGCATCACCAACCTCTCTAGGGCTGGATTTGGCTGCAGTCCAGCATCTGCACAGTGATGCCTGGGGAACTCACTGGGAACTCTCCACACTGCTGTAATATAGAGGATTAGTGAAGCCCTGTGATGCTCCAAAGAGCTGTGTGTGCTACACATGAGGCTCATTGCTCCAGCTAGGGAGGCTGCAGGATTTGTACGAGCAGGAGTAGCCATTCCAATTCTAAAAAGAAATTAAAATTTGGAAGTTTAGTGAAGTGGTATACATTTGCCCTACCCTCAGACAGACCTTGAGGTGTTTTGAGATGGACCTAAATCCTCTTTCCTCTTTGCTTTCTCAATTACAGCACCTGATCTCCACGGAGAGAAGGAAACGGGAGAGAGGAAGAACAGTGTCCTGATGAGCTGGGAATCCCCGGCCTCCCCCTCTGATGTTCTGAGCTCAGCTGAATTACCCAGTGAAACCTGCCCATTTCCAGTGGGCAGTGACACACGGCAGCTGCTGCCCTGCACAGCAAGCCCAGGGAAAGGGAAATCCCAACACATTCAAGCGCTTCCCACCATTACACTTCAGAAGAGTGAAGCAATGCAGGGAGCTGCTCTGGGGTTCAGCACTGGCCTCACAGCATCTCATTTCCCAGCGGTGCAGCTGTGGGCTGATGGGGAGGGATGGGCCACCTGCACCTTTGCAAAAGGCAAGGGTGAGAGGGCACCTGTGTGAGACATTGCAAATGCTTCACCAACACTGCAGTGCTGCGCCGGGTTTCAGAGTGCTGCTGGCACTGGGAAGTGTGCTGATCATCAAAACCTGGAAAGCAGCTTCTGAAGCAGCGTCTGCTGCCATCCAGCCCGCCCCTGGTTTTCAGAGGAAAGAAACTGCCTGTCTGGCTACAAAAGCATCCCCTCCTCGGGAACACGCTGGAGAGCTCTGATACAGCCACCCCCTCCCAGGGGAGGCCGGGATCCCAGGCACCTCAGCAAATTCAGGCTGAAATGTTTTTCGGTGTTTGAAGTTTTGCTGGGCACTCCTTTTCCTTTGTGGCCGTAGATCAGAGAGAGTGAGAGAGAGAGAGCAGAGAAAGCAGATGGTTTGTCTAAACAAAGGTCAGATTTGCTGCTCAAGAGGCAGCAGACCAGTGTTGTTCTGCAGTGAGCCGTGTAATACTGTCAGGTCACACAGCTAGAGTCCCCTAGGGAAGGTGAAAGCATTACCCCACTGATGCCATGCCTATCTTTTATGAAAGCCTGCACAAACACACGCAAATTGTGCAATTAGCTAATACTCGGACAGCTGGTACCTTCTAAGTGACTCAGATAAGATCAGGCAGTAAAAGCAGCAGAACCTCCTGCTTAAAACTTCCTAGGGGTGCAAAACCATGCCCCAAACAAGAAAACCTTGTTTTCAGCCATGTACCTGAGCCTGTTGCCAAATGAAGTCAGCAAACATATAAAAAGAGAAAGACATGCAGGTAACTAGCACTGGTTACTCCAGCATGTCCATGGACCTATGAGGGCAAAGGAAAGCTAAAATTCATTGCTTGCATAGCATCAAAGACAGAGCTAAAACAAAATGTGAGCAAGCTGCATAATCAGGTTACTCAAACTTGTCTTTACTTCTCGTTCTTTAAGAAAGAAGCATTGTTTTCTGTCTAACAATGGCTATAGCCAAAATGTAAAGCTCTCGGGGGAATAAGTGAAATTCCATGCTCTTTCAGTAGAGCAGACGTCACTAATTACCTTCTTACCTTGTAGAATGTCAAATTAGTTGGAAAAAATAGATCAAGCTACTCTTAAGTACAGTGATTAAAGTGATCAAAAGCTCATAACAGCACAGAGAGTGCAGCATGGTTGTAGCTGTGCTCTAACACCTGCACTTCATGATGGAAGATAACAACAAGAGGCCAGGAGAAATGTAAACATGAGCATTTTGCAAATGCTCACATCGAATTTCACAAATCATCCCAAATGTGGACTTTGGGATTTAATCTCAAGCTTCAATCTCAAACTGTGTTTTCCAAAGCAAGGCAAGGCTTGTGGAAAGAGGTGATATTCTCTCTTCTGACCTTCAATCATCCTGGCTACAAAACTCTGTTGTGCCATTATTCTAGAGGCTCATTAATATTATCGTAGGGAGTTGGGATATTCTGAAACATAAGATGCTATGCAGATTTAAAGGACCCAGCCCAACTTCTGTGTCAGCATTCAAACCAACCTTCAGATTTTCTTCTGAAGTCTACACAGCCATCCCCTTCTCTATCAGGAACAGAAGGATGGATCTCCTTACTTCACTATATTTAATATTTTTCTTGTCAGTGCTGCTGTGTGGACTAAATGCTGTGTCTACACATTTGGAAGCACTCCATGCAAAGGTCAAAGCCTGGACTTTTCCCAGGTGTCTTTAACAAGCAGAAGTGTCTAAGCCAGCAGACTAAATTTCTTGCATGGTCCATGGCAAAACATCGGTGTCAAAGGAGGGTAATTTATTCAAACTCCCAGCTCCCCTCCTGGCCCTCAAGGCAGCACGGCTTCCTAATGCAGACCAAGCTCCTACCATAGGGACTTCCAGTGATATAGCAAGAATTAGGTGCAGTAGACCCAGACCTAAGTGACTTATCCAGTGTCATCCTGGGAGCCTGTGGGAGATCAAAATTTAAAATCGTGTTTCCCTGGGTCCTAAAATATTACATTGTAATGTAATTATTTTGTTATTTTGACTGTTTCCTCAGCAAGGTGGCAGATAAGTTCCTCTTGGACATTTAGGTTTGTCCAAGTCAAAAATCTGCAAGAAAGACACAGGTGAAAGCTGTGAGAAATGGCAGCCACGGTGTCCATCAGGGCCCTCTTGTATAGCCCATGGAGATGAGAGAACCTGTGTTAAGTGCAATAGAATTGGAGTTAAATGTATGAACTCCATATGAAATACAATTGGCTGTTTTCATAAATAAATCCCCCAGATGAAGAATACTTTTTGTCGTGAGGTCATTTATCTAAGCAATGGCAAGTAGATACTCATCAATGGCTGTAAGCCAGAGTCCTCTAAACACTTGCATTAGTTTACAGCAGGACTAGATTTGACCCAGCATATCTAACAGGATGTGTGATAATCGGGGTTAGGCTGCTTTGAGGGATCTGGAATGACTGCTTCTGCTCTTGGCCTTGCATTTCTTCAGCAGATGATGGGGACAATTCTACAAAGTTTTCACAGACATTACTGGAAATTCTGGAGAAGGTAGGATTAAGACTGATGAATTATATAAAAGTATTGTCTTTGGCATCTTCATAAAGTGTTGCGAGGTAGAAACTAATTTTTTCTTTGAAACGGAGCGAAATTCAACCCCAAGGTGCAGGGACATGACATTTTGCACAGAAAGGGAGACTACAAAGAAATGGAATGAGAAATGAGAAATTTTGAAATCAGTTTGCTAACCAAAAGAACTGTTCTGCTAATTTGCATTTCCTGTCCTGCTAAATGTAATTTGGGAAGAAAGAACCTCCCCACCCCCCCCCCGCACCTCTTTTGTTTCTNNNAAAAAAAAGACCCCCCCCCCCCCCCCCAGTCCTTTATTTCTTATCTAGAAATGATTTTTTAATAAAAGGTAGGCACTGTTCCTGTCATACCTCTGTTCATTAGCAAATCATCTGGAATCACTCCTGTTGCTCCTAAACATCTCCATCTTTAGGAAGCAGGCAGCAGTGCCAGTGGAGCACTGTTCATTGCAGAGTTCCCCAGGAGCTTCTGGCTCTCTGTGAGACAGAGGGGCTCTATGATGGTCAATATTTCAGGTGCAGAGGAGAGGATGGGGGAGGGAAGTGTTTATGAGCAGTTTATTCTCTATCGAATGTGCAGCTTGGCAAACAGCTGAGATTTAAGAGAATTCAGCCTTTTCCTTGGCCACTGTTGAAAGCACGGACACGTGTAGGCATCTGACTGAAAACTTAAATGTTTTCAGTGTTTACAGCAAAGCATCTCCACTGCTGCTACTGAGAAAGGGAGGGCAGTATTATTTTTTCCTGTATGCGCAGCTAACAATTCCTGGAACCTCAGCTCCCCTCCCACTTCCCTTTCACCCTTTCCTGGCTCCTTTCCTCTGGGATTTGACAACACCAACCTGAGGCTCTGGGTTACCCCTGACGTTGCTTCTCCCATGTTCCTTTTGAACCTTGCAAAAGACTTAAAAAGTGAGATTTGTGGGTCGCTTTTGCATACAAAAACCACGGGGAAAACAGAGATAGCACAGATCTCCTGGGGTTTCAGCTCTGGGCGGATCTGTGGGGCTCAGAGCAGTGGTGTGCAGCACTCCTGCAGAGCCCACACTGTCCCAGGACACCCACTGTGCTGCTGGGCACCCCCTCCTTTCTGGATTCCTGCCACTTTCCTTAGGGCCTGGCCTCAGCACTCAAAATCTCGAGCTAATTGTGGCCCTAGTTTAATCTTTGCAGCAGTCACCCCGCTGGCGCAGCCGTGTGCCAGTGGCAAAAGTAGGGAAAAGCCTGATCCCACAGGAGACCCAGGAGAAACCTGAGGGGATGCAGCTGTACTTAAGAGGCTCATTACTTAACACCTCTTCCAGGCATTAAAATCTCAGCGTGCACTGAATGGCTTCAAGAAAGATAAACACAAAATCTGGATGCAGCATTAGAAATGGAAATGATGAAAGAGAAACAGTGAGCGCCACCAGCTCTCTTGCTGTCTCTGTGTGTGCAGTTGGATTGAATGCTGGACCTGCTTTTATGCTACAGCTCTACATCCCTTCTGCAGGATATATACAAGCTTATGGAAAGTAAGAATGGCAGGATGCAGCTTTGCTCAGGTAGTTCCTACAGCCAGGCAAGGATCTGGCTTTGCTTGGGAACTTCCTACAGCCCTGGTCTGTGTTAGGGGGAAGTTTTTCTTCTGCCTGACCATGAAGCAGGGAGATGTCTGTTTTCCCTGTCATACAGGGAGTTTATGGCTGATCCCTAAAGGCAACCAATTCACCTGATTTCTTGTCTCGTGCTCTGACCCTAGGATTATCCTTCCTGAACATTTTGTGCATGCAAGGAGGGCTGGAAACACAGCCCAGTTTGGACCGTAATAATGTAGGCCAAAGCCTTGTTATCACTGCTCACCATGGCAGATAGACCATGGCACGTGGGCCACTGCCACGTGCTGGGGCAGACCTGTCACTTTGGGTCCCTGTAGCAGGAGAGAAGCCAAGTCCCCGTGCTGGGGCTATCACTGTGCCACCTACAAGGCTTTCTTTGGGTAGCTGTCCTGATGCAGCGTGCAGCCTGGCTGGAGATTTTGTCTCCTGGCCTCACAGGTCACCAATGACCTGCAGGTCACAGCCTGGCATGGCCAACAGCAGACCACTAGACACTGAGCAGGGCGTCTGCTTGGGAAGTGATTCACTCCTAGATTTCTTGCATGATTTGCCAGTGTGAAAACTATGACGTGACATTCCATAAAACAGGGACTTTAGAAAGTGTTTTAAAGTTCTGTTTGAAACATTTTCTTGTGTTCAAGTAGTGGTGTGTTGTCTTTCTTTCTCTGACCAAGCTCAGAAGCTAGAAAAAAGTCTATTTTCAGTGTTTAAATGTGATGCTGCCTGTTTAATGCCACAGCAGTGTTGGCTGGAAAGCCCTGCAACGGTAAAAGACTTTTGACCAAAGCTACAAAAAGAGTTTTGGTTGAAGAAGGCAATGGTGAAAGTAGTACAGCCATAATAACTCTATTTCACCATGCATACACCCAGTTCAGTGCCCAACGGGGTCTGTGTTAAGTATTTACATTTATAAAGTTCTGTCCACTGCAATGAGGGGTCTTGGTCAAAATGAAATACAGGCAGCTGCACCCACACTGGTTCTTAGATGATTCCTCTGGTCCTCCTTGCCCCTACATCAGCAGTAGCCTTTTCTCCCCCCTACAATCCCCATCCACAGAAGCAGTGGCAGCAGATGGTGCAGTGCTGTGGTCCCAGTGAAGCTGCACTGGTCTCCCACCCCTCAGGAGACAGTCTTTAGGACCTTACCCTGAGAAATGGGCAAAGCAAGGCAGAACAGCAGGATTTTCCCAGCTGTCTTTGGCTTGGTTGCACTTTTCTCAGTTCATTTTCACTCTCTGGCTCAGAGGAGTTGTTGCCCACCTTGCCAGGCAGGGTGTTTCAGGTCTGTAGGGTGCACCTTTGGTGTGCAGTGATGGCAGCTATGTGCTCAATTTCCCACTGCTCAGGGCCAGCCTGGGGTAAAGCAGCACCTTCTCCTTCCCACTGATCCCTGCTGGAGCAACACCAGCCCTACCTGCATCAGCTTCACTTTCCTTTTTATTTAAAGTACAAATTAGCAGCCAAGAAAACACCTGGGTGTCAACCCCTGGCAGTCCTCAATTTCCCAGCAAGGGGCAGTGGTAAACTGAGAAATGGAAAGAAGAACTGGAAAAATAACCCCACAAAATAACAAACAATACAAGATGTGTCCTAACTCCCTTAAAGGGTAAGATTACTTAGGTCTCCATATCTTCCCTGTCCTATGGTTATGAGAAGAGGTATATTTATCTCTATACACATAAAAATAAACATAAAAATTATATGTATATATACATATATATATACAAGGTAGATAAGATTTCAGGGCACAGAGCAGGCCAGGTAGACAGTACCACCAAAAATATTTATATAGGTATCATGGGGCAAATTCACTGAATATGGAATAGGAGCCATGTGCTATTCAGGAGTACAAGTATTTACAGAAAGATTCAGCATTATGGAAATTCCGGCAAGAAGGTTTTGTTGGGGCAAATTTAATCCCCGTCTCCCACATACCTCCCCACTGCTTAAACTGCAAGAATTTACTTGTTCCCTAACTACAAAGGAGCACCAAGAATCTGTTAGTATTTCTGCCAGTGGGATTGATAAGTGTTGGCATAATCAGAGAAACTCCTGACTGCAGGCTTTCAAGCATCCAGATCAGCTCTGGAGTTTGGAGAGCAAAAAAATGAGGACAAAAAAGACTGGTGAAAAAACAAAGTGGTAGGTCAGAGTGCTTGTTGCCAAGGTAAGTGGCATTTTTTAATTCTCCATCCAAAGCAGATAATTTAGGAAAGGTAGTCCAGATTAAATTTATGACATTCCGAATGCTTTGCACCTGTTCTTAACAGGGTGAAATTTCCATTGCCCTCTAGAAAGGCCTTAGTTAAGGTCTCAGTATCACCTTGGAACGCACCCTGGCTGGGTTGTGCAACCTTTGCTCACGAGGCTGCCCTCAGTTCAGGAGCCTCTTTGCAAAAGCCAGTCCTTGTACTCCCTGAACCACTTCTGTGTGTGTTTGCACCTTTGATGTAGAGGTCCCCTTTGTAGTACCTCCCAGCCAGGGATCTCCAAGACCCATATAAATATTAGTTATGAAATTCTAATGTAAGCCTGTGAAGTGGTTCATGACTTCTTTTTGTTCTACAAGAAGAAGAGTAAACAGAGGTGCCAAGCAGGTAAGTGCTTTGCCCAAGATTAGAAATGTAGGTGGAGCACTATTGGAACAAAGGCTATCCGTGGAAATGTAGGGTCCTGTGCTCAAATCCTTGCTGTTTACTGACAGAGCTGCGATTTTGAGGCTGCACTGAGAGTTCATTTGGCCTTGGTCAAACCTCACGATTCCCTGCCATTTCATTTATTTCCCTTTGAACACGTGTGATGAAAGGAAACATGAGTTCGTTGCCAGGCTGCCTCTGCCCCGTCGGCAGCGGGAGAAGGTTTACCGGGATGCTGGGCAGGGGAGGGGGAAGGAGATGCTCCAGGACTGCCCGGTGGGTGTGAGGGTGGGTGGCTGTGTAACCTCGGTCACCTACAGGCACGCACACCGAGGCTCCTTTACCTCTTACCCCTTGTTGTCACCTTGACGTCCGGATTCCGGTGCTTTTGTGTGGAAAACAAGGGCTGAAGGTGCCCCCCAGCCAGCAGCTCGCCACAGCTATCGGATGATCTCCCCCGGCAGCGCACCACCACCTCCGCGAAGCCTTCACCTGTTGTCTGCCTGGCTCCCCCACCACCGCTGATAGCATCGCCACCATGACCTTGAAATCCTTCTCACAAGTGCCACCCTGTCTCTTAGCGGTGGGAAATCAGATTTCCCTTCCTGCGGCACGACTCCCTGCATTTTCATTTCTGAAGAAAGAGCCAGGGAGGGGATGGAGCTTTTCCCCGAGCAGCAGTGACTCTATTTTCAGCTGTAGCCCAACAGATTGCTTCGCTCCTCTGCCTTATCATCCCATACCACCTTAATGCATGCAGCTACGCAAGGTTACTATTAGTGACTGATATCACTGGCGCTGCGGGCTGGAGGTTTTAACCCTAGATGAGCCAAAATCTCTATACCACATCCTTTCCTCTCCCTGGGTTTTCAGATATCAGTTATTATTACTATCATTATTTTTGAGCTTTTTTTTTTTTTTTTTTTTTTTGTAAGCCAGAAATACAGTAAATTTGTTATTTCAGAGGACGACAAAGAGAAAAGTCAGCCATTCTCGAGGACCAAATCAATCAGTGGTTTACCTTGCATGGAGTGACTGACAGCTCTGGCCCTCTGGCATTGTAATTTATTTTCCAGGCTCAAGCCTTTGCAAGTATCGCATGTCATGCTTTTAAAAATGTATATATAGAACCAGCTGGATAGTTATATTTAGTGCAACTGTAGGTACAGAGGCATTTCTTTTTTTAGCTTCTGTTGGTGCAAATATAGAGATAGGAGAGAATCGAACAACCTCTCCTCACCTCTGTCCTGTGAAAACATCCCTTCCATCTGGCGACGTGCCCAGAGGAGTCTGCAAAGCTGCTGCTGAGGAAGGGCTGTGGAAAGAACTGGCTGAGGAATGGTGAGTTTACAAGACATCCCCAATTTTCAGCAAAAGGGGCAAAAAATCTCATTCCGCCGTGGAATAAAAATGTGGTGTGGAATAGAAATAACAGTTTCTCCCCGCGCCCTGGAAGGTCGAAACAATTTATTTTGACCTTTTAAAACCTACCTTGAGGCTATGCAGGTCACAGGAGGTACACCAGTTGGTAAGTGGGAATCCCCAAAGGGCTGAACACCCCTTAGTTAAGCACCCGATGCAAGATAAGCATCCTGACTTGTATCAGCAATAACGTGGCCAGCAGGACTAGAGAATTGTCCCTTGTACCTGGCCACACCTCAGACCCTGTGTCCAGTTCTGGGCCCCTCAATTCAGGAAGGACATTGAGGTGCTGGAGCAGGTCCAGAGAAGGGCAGCAGTGCTGGGGAAGGGTCTGGAGCACAAGTCCTACAGAGATTGGCAGAGGGAGCTGAGGTTGTTTAACCCGGGGAAAAGGAGGCTCAGGGGAAACCTAATTGCTCTCTACAACTCCCTGAAAGGAGGGTGTAGCCAGGTGTGTATCTGTCTTTTCTCCCAAGTCAAAAGTGAGAGGATGAGAGGAAATGGCCTCAGGTTGCTCCAGGGGAAGTTTAGATGGGATATTAGGAAAATTTCTTCATGGGAAGGCTTTTCAAGCCTTGGAACAGGCTGCCCAGGGTCAGCCAGGTGGAGTCACCATCCCCGGAGGAATTTAAAAGACTTGTGGAAGTGGCACTGAGGGACATGGTTTAGGGGTGGACTTGGCAATGTTGGATTAATAGCTGGACTCAAAGATCTTAGAGGTCTTTTTCAACCTAAATTATTCTATTCTATTCTGTCCTGTCCTCCAGTTCAGGATCCTCCAAATGCACCCTTCTTAGGAGACTGGTCTTGGTCCAGGAATGGGAAGTACTACCAACTACATGAAACTCTCAAGGCTCCCAACCCTTCTTGATGACTTCCATCCTGGTAAATGGGGCATACTGGGAAAACTGGACAGCTCCAGAGCATAGGTGAGGAAACCAGGAACTGAGGAGTGTGTTTGGGACCATTGATGTCCTGTCTATATCCCTGCAGAGCATGTCTAACCACACAAATGCACATTTTCCAAGGCCAAGTTGCTCCAGGCAGTCCTGATTTCAGACTGGGTATCAGAGAGGCCCTTGGCAGGGAGCTGGTGGCTGCAGGAATGAGCAGCACGGCAGGGGAGGGGGCACAGTATCCAGGCATCCCTGGGGGTGTGGGGTCCCTTGCCAGCTCCCAGCTGTTCCTGACAGCTGGATCCCATGGTCTGATGGCAATAAAAGGCATGAAAAACAGACAAGTTTAACAAATACATGGACTTCTTGTCGGATCTGAACAGAAACCTCTCCTCTGGCCTGAGCAATGGTTTGTGTGTCCCAATACATGTGTTTTCTCAGGCTGTTATCAGCGGGTCTGATAGAAGGTGTTACTCCTCCCTGCATTTCTCACTTTGCTTTTACAGTAGCCCAGGAAGGGTGCAGGCTTGTGAACTACTTGTTATAGATGCACCATAAAAACAAACACTTGCATTTTTTAAATGCCTTTGTCCTTTTATATTTCAGCTTTCCATTTCTGGTCTGTTTGGTATCTCCTGCTCTGTCCACACATGGGCACTCTCATTTGTACATGCACGAATCAATTGGCATGCACCTTTTCCTGTGTAAATAAGCTTGTTCCTTGGGCAGTTGTACATCACAGACTGATGACACCTTCAAATCTTATTTTAGGAGCTGGTGGTAGGTTTTTCACAGGTTGACCTCAAACCTGCATGCACAAAAAAATATCTTTGCTCTTAAACTCTCAGGCCTTGTTTTTCACACTTCCCAGCACGAGAGAAAGATAAAGCACACTCAGACCTAAGAATGTGTTTTATAATCATTGAGAAAGCAATAAAATCTGCTTCGAAGCAGAGATACATAATCCATGTGTATCTGCCTGAGGCTGGTCCGAGCAGAGCTCCCACAACGCTGGGATGTGACGAACACAAGGTGGTGGATGCAGTGTCACAGGCTGTTTGGAGGTGGCAGCATTCATATCCTGGGTATTGGTAAGGGCTTGGAAGTTATTACATCCCTTGCTCAGTGGGGGAGAGAGATAAGGAGCGCTTTCAGCAAGGTCTAAACACAGGGGGTGGTGATAAATGCAAATCCCTCAAGCTCTGCACAACGGGGCTAATGGGTCTTCAGCTTCAGCAGAAAGAGAGTCACAGTCTGGCTGACCTCGTCCAGGAGGACAAAAGACAGAAAGATGAGAAACTGTAGGAAGCAGCAGCAGTGACAGAAAGAGGGAGAGGTGTTTGGGTTCTGGGATCTCAGAGACATGGCCACGGTCTCCGTGGGGGAGACAGGCCTGATGGCAATTTGGCCAAAAGTGTGCAAGTGGCAGGGGGCACATTTGTCTTGGTTGAAATCAAGGTTTTTGCAGGGTTCGTTGAAGCCGACCGACCACCAGCACTCAGCCTGGTGTGGGATTCTCCAAGGCAGAAGTCAGCCCTGGGATGTGCATCGTGGCAGCTGTGGGGTGTTAACCTGCCCCTGCATTGGGGCAGCCTCTCCCTGGGGCGGTGATTGTTGAGGCCACTGCCAGCAAACCTGCCGAGGTCACTGGGACCAGGGAGAAAAGCCCTTGGGGCACAGGGAGACACTGAGAGCCAGCCCTGGGATCAGCCCTGCTGGGATCCCTTTTTGCAGAGGTCTGAATGCCTGCGGTGTGCTGGTTAAAGAAACACATCTTTCCCTTGCCGTTCTTCAACCTTGAGTGATGCATAATCACCAATATTTGCTGAAGCTGCTTGTTAATGGTGTTTACCGGAAGGTATTTCCCGCTGTGTCTTCCCAAAAGATGTGATGCTGCCCCACAGCTCACAGCACTGCTCTAAACTGCCAGGAAGTTAAGGCAAAAACATCACCTTCCCCAAGGTGTTAAATGACTGGCATGGACTTGCATACTTAGTGTACTCTGCTCTCCTCTCTGCCACAATCAATACCAGTCTGATTTCTTTATCATGGGTGATGGGGGATGGAGATGAGCGATCCTGCTCATACCTCAGCTTTGGCATTTTGATTCCCAAACAGCCCATTCGCTAGTAGCATAAAAATAATGTAAAAACAAATAGATCAAATAAATGTAGCTTGAAGACATCTCTATTACAACCCTGCTCTGTATTCTATAAGCAAAATATGTACTGTGCATACAAACACCAGGGAAATGAAGGGATGCAGGTATTAACACTGACACATCAAGTGGTTCCTTCATGAGACCATATTATCTATGCAATCACCTACAAGTATTTACATTTCATGAACGAGGTTTTCCAAACATCACCCCCAGCTGCACTGCCTCGTGTTGTTCTTGGATGAAGTTCAGGCAAAGAATGAGGCCAAATCAATGCCTTCAGAGGGTGTTTTTACAAAATACCTGGCTGCAGGGGGAAGAGGTGGGTGCTGGTGACCTTGACTTGGGGTGACTGTGGCAGGGCTGGAGGTAAAGCATCATATTTGTGGAAGACGTCATTCAATAGCCAAGACAGGCGAGTCCACTGGAAGAAAAATGGTGAGAAAATCCCTTGTCGGGTTCAGCCTCAATCTTGGCTACAGAGGGTTTTGAGTGTGTTTTTTTCTCGCATTTTGGCATCGGTCCTTTTGACCACAGTTTAGCATAGGTAGGCCTTGCAAACTGTTTCCTGGGACTCCTCAGTGGGGCGGTTGTGGAGAATTTGCCACTCACGGGGTGCAGTTGGTGACTGAACTCAGCTGGCATTTTTACAGCCTTCACTGGATGAAAAACGTGTTAACGAGGAAGAAGGTTTATAAAAGCCACCCATTCTGCAAACAGCCTCTCTCTGCAGATGGGCTGAGCGAACACAACACAGCTGGCAGCCCAGGAAGCTTGAAAAACTCCATAATCAATTATGGATTTTCTTCAATATCGACCCGCTCCTAAATCCTGACCACTAGTTTGGATAGGGCACTTTATGACACTAATAAAACGAACTGTGGTGTTAAATGTCCCACTTCGGTTCAGCAGGTTGCCTGCAAGTACCAGACTGACTTCAGGCCTACGTCATGTCCTGACTCCAGCACAAGTTATCCATTTTATTTACCTAAATGCCCTTTGCAGTTCCAATGAGACACGTGCTTCCTCTCTGCTGCTTCTCCTAAGTCACTGTGATTACATTTGCTGCTACAAAGTGCCTGTTTGATTGAGTATAATTTACAGGATAAACAAAAACCACACATACTTTTTTAAAAAGTGAAGAATTTTGGTACAAAAGGTGTTAATACTGTAAGAGTAGCTAACCTACGCCCCTCCTGCTCAATGCAGGAATCCACATTTTGTGTAAGGACAACTTATATGACACTGTGAAAATGTGGCCTGTATTTCTAATAAACTTTTTTTTTTTTAAATTACATGCCAACAAGCAAAGCAGGAGGTGGCTGGGACATCCACACAGGATGTGGGAGATTAGGGTTAAAGTTCTACTCTGCCCAAAGGAAATGTGACCTATTGCTCTTGCCTTTTACTAGGAGAGTCTCTATATCCTCTGTCTTCCAGCTGCCCTGCGACGTGGGGGCTCCCAGCCAGCTGTTGCAAAACATTTTACTATCTCTTGGCAATGGGAAAAGAAAACAAGGGAGTACCCATGTGAGGCTGGAGAGGCAGGCGGTTATGCTTGGTTAATAGATAGGCAGAGTCCAATCAGAGAAATAACTGAATTTAACATTCTGCTGTAGGTCCCTCCAAGCACACACCAACTGCTGCAGTAATTGTGCTGCAGCCAAGGGAGCAGGACCATGGAGAAGGATTTTCTCTCCAACTGCAAAACCTCCCGTGGCACCTCTGAAAGTCACTTTTCCAATGCTTCATCTCCACTGGTGAATAGGACCACTGGTCGGGGGGATATGGCTGCTGCCTGAGGGTAGTGGGGGGTTCAGGAGAAGGAGAGACCCAAGTCCATCACACTTAGGACACACACTTAAGATCAGCTCATATAATTCTTCCTCTGTAAGTAAAGGATCCATAGACAAACTCCAGTCCATTATAGGAAATGTTCCTGCTGGCATCAATCATTTGTACTTCCACAGTAGGTGCCACTAAGTGTTTCTCAATTATTAACAAACCTGAAGCCAGGTGAACGGGTCAAGTTACATCACAAGGGACACTTATATTTTAAAAACTCTCAGTTAAACAAGATTACCTTGTACTAAGTTAGAGGTGCTTCCCATTTGCTGGATAAGAGTTTGCACTAACTCAGGTGAAGAGCTGAGTCATGGGGGATTTTATCAGCTGGCACTGCAAGGTCTGATCCAGACCCCATTCTTGTATTTGGAAATTCTTCCTTGCCTTCCACAGGCACAGAAGGAACCAAGAGGATGGAATTAGCCTTGTGTCAGTTGGTGCCAATATATCTCATGAAAATCTCCAAAAAAAAATCTTGTCCAAAAGCCCTGCTACCAAGACAGATAATAAAGAGGATGAAAGCTCACTCATTTTATATTCCTGTGGGTTCTTTACTCACCTCAGACCTGTGTGCCCTCGTGATCTGTCTCCTGGACCATTGTTTTCCATTTTGACTCTCAGGCTAGCATGGAAAGACTTCTCATGGCACAGCAGTACAACAGCCCTCTCTATAGATGTGCTGCTCCCACCATCCTCCTGTCTACATTGGGCCACAGCTTTCTGGAGCAAGGCCTGGCAGGGTGAATTTTACCCACTGTTCATGGAGAACCAACTACATTTAGTCTGCAACTCATGCCTCCTTCACACAGCCAGAGTGCAGGAAGGGGTCTGAGCAGAAATGGAAATCAGCCTCCTGGGTGCAAACAGGAAAAGTCAGCACACTGCCACTGACACCTTTGGGATGTAGGCACCTTTATAGAAAATGGATGTCGTGATCACTTAGCAGAGTCTCTCCACAGTGTTTGTGGAAAACTGATACCTATGAGCATTTATGGAACTGTGTGAAGGGGGAAAATGTTTGAATGATACATTGCTGTGCAGGCAGGCACCGTGTGGGGCCCAGGCAGTCCGTCTCCTGTATCACAATAATAGTATCTTGTAGCAGTCTTGTCATCTCCACCTCTGCAAGTGTTCAGCTCTGGCTCGCCCCTTGGTGAGCCACAGGAACATTCCCAACCCCTGGTAGCAGGCTCAGTGCTGGAAAGTGAACCGGGGGAGTGATTGCACATGGGGAAATAGTGTCCTGAAAGGAGGCACTGGGGGGACCCCACACCCCTGGCTTTCTCTGGAAGAGCTGGAAAACAGCTCTCTCCTGAGCCCTGGGGTGGGTGGATTAGGGAAAGAAGAGGCCTGAGAGCACTGACTCTGCTGGGCCTACTGAAGATGGAGGGCTGAACTCTGACCTGGCATCTCTGGTAGTGATGCTAATGAAAACATTATGCGCTGTGAAGCCAGAACTTGGCAGGCTCTTTACATCTACCTGTTACATGGGAGCTAAAAACATCTCACAACTGCTTCCTTAAACAAAGATTTGCAGTCAGACTGCGTTCAGGTCAGTTGAAGGCAGATGGAGGCCTCCCAAAGGATCTGAAAGATAAGATAACAAGCACACACACAAAAAATGCAGTCTGCCTTGAATTCCTCTGGAGGGTCACTGAGGCACTCCAAAGCCAGCTCTGGGTTGAATGCTCTGGTTTGCCCGCGGACGTTCCAGTAAAATATGGTCTTTTCTCTGCAAACCTCAGTACTCAGGAGAGGTGTGTGGAAGAGTCTTGTCTCCGGGGCAGGGGTGCAAACAGCCTCTCTGGATTGGGTGTTTGTGATGATCAGCTGTGCCTGGGGACCACACGGCTTGACCTGCCCGGTATTGCAGCACAGAAACCGAGAGCGGTGCACGGGGTTGGACCAAAGCTTCTGCATCCACCTGAGAGCACGCTCCTGAAAGCAGCCAGTGGTGGGTGGGGAGGGGAGGAGGAGGAGGAGGAACATGGTGAGGAGGCGATCCCTCTCATCGCCACCTTCTCAGCATCGCATCACCGGCAAATGGGGGAGTGAAGGACTGTCTGAGCTGGAGCTTGCAGCCACACCTCTGTGGCCTGCAGCAGGGATTAGTCCAACTTCCCAGCTCTGGTTAAACCCTGTTGGAACCTGCTTGTGCTGGGGGCCTCCACATCAACTGGTGGCAGTGAGCTCCCCAGTTCAATTACATACGTTATGGAAAGGCATTCCTTTGTGTTTATCTTGTATTGGCTGCCTGGTAATTTCAAAGGAGTTCCCATTCTGTCCAGTCTAATTTGGAGGATGTGTGCCCGGTGGCTAGACCATAGGAATGGATCTCTGAATTAATTCTATTTTCATCTCTGTCATTCTTCTAGAAGAGCTGGTATTATTATTCATTGGGGTAAGTTTCACCTTCAGCCAGCTCAATTAAAATTACCCCAAGCAAATAGTGATCTGGAATTTGGACGAGACTAATGTTCCCTGTACACCTGCAGAGAACAGGTAGAAACTAAACTAGGCAATAAAGGTAAAAATTCTGTTTTAAATTTCCAATGCCTGGATCGATTCGTGCAATTGAAACTGCTGCCAATGTGTTACAAAATAACTTGTCATACAGAAGTAGATCCTATTATATAGCAGAATGCCTGTAATTACAGAAAGATGAGATGCCACATGCAGGGCAAAAATGTGTAATTTCTAAAAATAGCAATTTGCATACTGGCCTAAGGACTGACTGACTATCTATCTATCTATTGTAATTGTCCTATTTCTATTGATGTGTCTTCATGTCACTTGTAGTTTGCCAGCGAAACGGCACGAAAATCTTGAAAAAAAATCAGCTAGACGAAAGAGTATTTAACAACCTGTGTTAGCAGCTGAGAGGGGTTCACAGATACAGAGGTGCTGGTTATACCTCAAAACGAGAAGTGGTAAGTGTCTGCATTAATTATAGTCTTGGGTACATGCTAGTATCACACTCAAAGCCCAGCCTTAATGGGATTTTCTCCCTTCTTTCAGAGGGAAAAAGCCACAAGGAAAGTCAGGCAGCCTTTCTGCAAGAGGTCGTTTGCATCCAGGACGTGTACAAATCTCTTTACATTTATTTAGAAACCAAGGCAATTAAAACACCCCAGGCCCCTCCTGTTAACTCAGAAACATCATTATGAAGATGCTTATGCCACAGCGGCTTACTATGCTCGGTTTAGTGGAAAACTGGAAAGCTGCATTTCCAGCCATTTGATCAACATTTTCCCGAGGTTGCTAACGACTTGCAAAAATCTGCCCAACAGTAACAACCTCAGGGAGACTGCGTTGTCTCCTCTGAGAACCTCTATTTGTTTTCAGAATGAGAAGTTTAATTAGGTGAGGGTTGTTTTGTTTTGGCGCAGGAGTTCATGCCTTGTGCCCTCAACAAGCAATCCCTATGTGGCTGCCCGGAAGCCCCAGCCTTGGCACAGCCGAGGACCTGCTGGGGTAAAGGAAAAAAATCTGATTTTAAGCTGATTCCCACTGCGTTTCCCCCCTTTTTGCGCAAGCTGAGCTCGCTCGCGTTCTTTCGGAGTTTGCCCCTGTTTGTGCACGGCTTTCGTGGCCGGGGGAGAGCCGGGGGGCAGCAGGCAGGGGTCGGGACTGCTCCCGGGGATGCCACCAGACGCAGGCAGGTGGCATTCCCCCGGCGGGGCGATGTCCGGGAAGGGCGCGCACAAACAAACCCATCCGGGCGGGCACGGAGATAAGGGACAGCCAGATGCCACCAGCATTCCTCAGGGCTTTCTCAACTTCCACCGTCCTAAAAAAACCCACGCTCATGAGGCACGCTTAGGAATCCCCAAAGACTCTCCATTAAGTCACTAATTGCTGCTAATTATCGTGAGAATGATTTGTGAGTGCCGGTAATGCGCCTGGCGCTAAGGAGGCTGCAGAGCAGCGGCGGTCCCCAGCCGGTGGCAGTGGCACCGATGGAGATGGAAGGATCCCAAGCAGCAGCTGCAGGAGTGGGCAGGAATACCCGCTCCGGAGCCGTCCCGGGGGCGCTGAGCAGGACACGGCCCCCCTGGGATCGGCGGTGAAGAGGGATGCGCTCCAGCCCTTGGAAAAGCCGTCTTCTCCACCACCTTGGGGTGTTTTTCCCAGCAGAAGCAGAGGAAGGGAGTGTTGTGTTTATCTGAACAATATTAACAGTCTCTCCTCCACGTATGGTCTCATCACAGGAGACCCAAGTGTAACATTTCTATGATGCTATTCCTATGGGTTGAGCTTTTTTCTTAATTTTTTTTTTTTTTTTTTGCAGTTGTATTTGTTATTTTTTCCACATGAAGGTCTCCGCTTCGTTTTGCTCCCTGTAGAAAACAACAGTCTTTGCCATGATTGGTTGCTCTGCACTCCTCCCTTTCCCCCCTTTGCCAAGATGTGTCTGTAGGCACATTCCCAAGTTATTTTAAAGACAGGCTGCCGCTGCAAGGCACTCTCAGTTTAAGGAGAGAGGCAAGATGAAGACAGATGTGTGGTTTTTTTTCTGGTAGGGGACAGTGAGCCACTGGAAAAGTTCCTCTTCAGAGGATACGAGAGACTCTTCCCCTTTGGGTGGCAGAGTAACACACGTAGCTCCCTACCCTCCAAAGGGAAAACTGCCCGTAGTAACTGCTCCCAGGCTTAGGAATCTTCAGGCAGCGACTGCTTCCCAGCCTCCACTTCCCCAGCTGCTGTTCTTTGGAGAGTAATTTTTCTTAAAGCAAGCATTCCCCTGCTTCTTCCCAGCTAAACAAAATGGGCAAAATCAGTGATGGCATCTCCTACAGAGCGCCCTATTTAGTTTGCTGTCAAAATCATTGTATGTATTATTTTTGTACGATTTTATTTCACAGCATAAAATTAATAGAGAAGGAGAGTGGGTCTTTAAAAATCAGTTGCAAACAGCATGTTCTGATGTAAATGAACACTCTCCGGCAGCATTTGCAAATCTTTACTGGATCCTTGTGCATCAGACTGAAAAGGAAAACAAACTGGGAGCCTGGCTACTGAGGGAAGCCTAGGTTTTTCTCTCTTTTTTTTTTCTCTTTTACAATTCAAACTGAAAGGGGAAAAAAAGGCTAATAACATGCAGCTGAAAGCTAAATTAGATATTTAAAATTCAGTCTGTTAAGTTAGGGAAGGAATTGCTCAACACTTCAAGAAGAATATGCTTATGGTCCATGGTTCTGAACCCTGCTGAGAGCTGTTGAGCTCTGCCCTGTCTCCATCTCCTGAGCAAAAGGAGTGCAAACCAGAGGCAGGCATTTCCCACTCAGCTTGTGTGGCCGTCAGCACCTGATTAGCAAAGGGGAAACCAGCCAAGATTATTTTTAGCCTTACAACATCCCTTTAAAATTTGCAACTCCACGAGACATTGATATATGACGAATGTGCACCTGAACGAAGTCCAATACGAAATTCCTTTTAAAAATTACACAGAAATGAATGCAAATGCATACGGGAGCTGGAAGCTTGGTCCCCAGGCTGCTGCCTGTCAGGGCAGCCCTCTGTGCCTCAGAGATTGGTCACTCCCTATCCGAAGTCATTCAGAAGGAGAGCTGAGCCTTGCAACACAAGCCCTAATTTTCATATCTGTTATCTAGCCATCACAGCAACAGCCGGAATGAGATTAGGCAGATACACAGATAGATACTTTACATTGCCTTCTAATGACAAAAAAAGGGCCCCGGGGAGAATGCATCACTTGTCCCAAGGGAGGACACGAAGGGTGACACACCTGTGATAAGCTACGCAGAAAAAAAAATTAACTCACCCCCATGAGTAACTCAGCTGGTAGCTTCTGCTTGCCCACTTTGACTCCCTGTTTGTCGAAACTCTGCTCTCTTAATAACTGAAACGGTGCAAAGCAAGTTGTTGAGGTGTCTCCTAAGCTTGCTAATGAAAGCCCATCTTAAACACTGTGGACACAAAAAAGGGGGACTGACCTGGTGGGGCTTTTCCTACCTCTGCCCGTGTTGTGGGCTGGCTCTGCCCTTTCTCAGGTGCAATAAGCTGTTCGGGAGGGAAACAGAAGCTTTACCTTGAACCTTGCAGGACAATTTGTAGCCTGAAACGATTCACTGAGGTGCAGCAAGCTCTATTTAGAAATGGATATATCCAGCCTGGAGCCCTGGGAGACAATAAAGCATCTGTTTGACTTCCTCAACGGGTTTGCTGTGTGTAAATCATTTATCCCTGCTCCTGCTCCCCTTCCTTAGCTCTCACAATTTGTATTTTTTTGCTAAAAAAAAAAAAACCGACGCCTGCCTTTCTGCTGGTGAGCAGCTTGGGACACATTGCCTGGAGTCTGACCTCAAAGTAGGGTGGGATTTGAATCTGAAATCCACTCAGTTTGATCTCGCAAGAACCGCCGCGCCGCACAGCTTGTACATCTTTAGTAAAAAGGCAAGCCTTCAAATCCATCCTTTTCAGAGGCCTGTCTCTGTTGTCAGCTGCCATCTTCCGAGAGAAAGATCTAAAATTAGAGAAAAGCTGCCCTCCACTGCTGGAGAATACTGCTGCTGTGACATATGAAAGCAGAAATAAGCTTCAAATAAAGGTCTTCTGCTTAGGCTCACGTAATGAACAAGAAAGACTTTGAGTCTCTCCTGTCCAGACCAGCGTTTGTGTGGATCTGATTTAAATAGGCAGCCACAGCACCAACGCTTATCTTTGTCTGCCTAAGCGTTTATACTTTGCTTGTCATCACAGGCACCGTTATTTTGATGGAAACCTACAGATCCAAGTGTTTTTCTTTTAAATACCTTCCCCAGGAATCCTGAGGGGTGCCAGGAGACTCTACTCTTTTCAATAAATCGGTGGAAAAGAAAGAAACACTCCGTGTGGGAACAGCGTCTCGAGACACTTTGAACGTGGTGGTTGTGATGAGGTGTGGACAACGAGCAGGGACCGAGCTGTGGCTGCAGCCCTGGAGACCTCAGGTTCAAATCTGTGTCCTTCAGCAGGGCCCGGGGTGTCCTCAGAACCCCCCAGCAACCTACTGGGAGTGGTAACACCTGGGGATTAGGAGCCTGGGGTACCCCTGGTAAACCGTGGTGTCTGCACTTCACAGTCTCTGCGTTCTGCTGCACCCCTCCTGTTAAACAGTGTTTTCCTGCCCTGCAGGGATTAGTGGGGCTTACAGGGTTAGATCTGCTCTAATGTACCATGGCACAGCAGCCCGGGCGTGGTGCCCAGAGGCAGAGAACCCTGGGGACAGCCCCTGCTGGTGCCAGAGGGGAGAGGAGCTGGTGGTGCACCAGGGTGAATTAAGACAAGAACTGATTTCAAGCTTCCCACTACCTGGAGGCAACGAAAGTGCTACAATAAAGCAGGGTTTGATTAGGAGCAAGGCAGTGTGATGGTTTCCCCTTTTAATCTGTGTGTCTTACAGTGTCCCAAAACCAGACATCCCGCTCTAACCCAGCTGCTGAGGCTTGCAGTGAAGAAAACAGAAAACAAACCTCCTTCTTCCATCTCTTTTTCTTCCTGTTCCCTCCTCCCCCAGGCATCCAAGCCCCAGTTCCCCTCTGTGTCACAGCTCATGCCTGCGCTGTGCTGGTGATGTCATGCCATAAACTCCAGAGTGAGAGCTTTCCTGCATCCCGGGCCGGCCGTGCTCAGTCAGCACTGGCTGCTCTGTCCCACAGCAGCGAGCAGCGGGTGGGAACAAGTGGCTGGCTCTGAAAGAGCCATCCCAGGAGTCTGTGGAAGGGAAAACTTCATAGGAATAGCTGCCTCAGGGGTCACCTGGCTGAACAACAGGTTGGTCAGTAGCTGACTTCAAAAAACACTGGCCAAAGATAAGTGCACTGAAGCCAAGCTCTCATCTGCCAGTCAGGGATGGAGGCAACACTGGCACCAAGAGAGAGGAACAACAGCACCACGGGAAAGCTTAGAAACTGTACACATGAGGAGGCTTTGCTTTCACAGGATTGCAACATATCTGAAAAACTGTCAGAAGTGTGAGGTGCCTGCAGAAGCCCTTTTTCCACACTGCAAACACAGGAGAGGCTGCTCGCTGTATTCTCCAGGCCCTCCCTGCAGTGGGCCCCAGCAGCTCCAATCCTGTGCTGGCACCACAGGCTGCCCGTGGAAGAGGCTCTTGTTCGGATCCTCTTCACCACGATGACACAGGACAGCCAACTTTGTCACATGCCTGGCAAAAACAGAGGCTGCAGCACAGTGCAATGGCCTGCCTCCAGGGGCTGGAGTGCCAGCCTGTTTTCCAGACCCTTTCAGATCCCTGCAGCTCATAAGACACCACCATGCCAGGGGAAAAACCAAAATTCATAGCTAGGCTGCAAGTGCAGGCGAAGCAGGCACACAGCACGCCACGGGGCACACGGTGTGGCAGGTAGGATCTTGTGGAAGAAGGCACTTGGCAGCTTAAGGGGGAGTAGGATTTGATTACTGGAGTTAAAAGGGACCCATTTTTCTTAGGCAGGAGCAGTAGAAGTTTGTCTTCCTGAAGCAGTAAAGCGTAACCAGGATAGCTCATCATCTCCTGGCATCACCCCAATGCTGTTATTACTGTTGGTACTGCAAGGGGATCAGATCATTAAAGATTATTAAAGGGCATGGCTAAATCTGTGCAGCTGAAAGTGCAAATACTTTTAGCATCAGCAACATTTTAGGCCTCATCTGAAATCCAATGAAACCACTGGGGAAAAAATCTCTTTAATCCCTTGAGTTTTCTCCTCTGAGATCGGCCTTATGGGAATAGTCCCAACAGGAACCCAAGCTGACAGTGGAACTTGGCTACTCGCACAATACATAGGTGGAAAACCAGGACACATTGCTTAACTCAGGAAACATGAGTATTAGTGAGTCCCTGTTGCTCGGTATGGTATCACTGCCCTGCATGACTCTGGTCGATGTTTTCTAGAGCCTTCCCTCATCCTTCTCCTATTTTTTTCTATGTTCATGGAGCTCTGCTTGTCAGAAGCAAAACCAGATTGAAAATGGGTTATTTATTTTAAGCCAGGCCATTCGGATCAAGTTCTTAGGATGTCACTGACTAAAATACCTGATCCCTAATCTCTGCTTAGCCTCTGACTTTGCACTTGACTCAGGAGGCGGGTGTGATCCTGCGCTGCTGGGATGGCTGCGGCTGCAGCCCCACGTCCCGAGACCACGAGCTTGAAGGTTGGCAGAGCAGGAACAAAGAGGGAATTGGGCAGCTGCCTGAAACCCAGGGGGCCAAGGCATGATGGTTTTTTGCAGGCAGGACCCAGATGCTGAGAGCAAGGTGCCTCTGGGCACCAGGATCAGCAGAAATGAGGTGGCTTTGCTGTGAGGCTGCAGAGCAGGAGCGGTGCCACGATGGGGTGGGAAGTTCGGGGCATTCAAACAAAAGAAGTGGACACAGTTAAAAGGATTTTCTGATATTTGTTTAGCTTGGCTGCTACACTTTGCTAAAGAAAAGGAAGGTTTTTGCTAAAGTTGAAACAAACAGTAGATCAGAACATTAAATAAAGGGTTAGCAAACGTGCCAGTAGTGCTAAGTCAGGTATGCTGATGAGGTTAAAATTTAATTCCACACTGAAATTGGAAATTTCAAGTACAAGTGTTCACAGCAAGACAAATTACACTACCTACCAAACCTCCAGGTGCTCTGAAGAGTCTCTTTCACTGTCATTTGTCCAGTCAGTATTTACAATACTAAAATCCACTACGGAAACAGAGACAGAAGGAGAGCAACCTTTTAGTCTGTATAGGGCAGACACAGGTAGGAAAGCTGGAAGCTGTGCAGCCAGCCTGCCATGGGGCCTCCCCTAGGCTGACAAGACCTGCAGGGCCATCTAAGCATCTCCCATTGATCTTCCCCCTATCCCTGTCCATTCCCTCAGCTCCTTCATTCAATTATACTAAGGATAGGAGTAATTTAACAGTGCCAGTTCAGTGGGATCAAGAGGAGCAGAGGGTTGGGAGGATAAGGAGAGTGCACCCAGGAGGATTGTGGCTCTTGGAGGGATGTTCAGGGGCAGGATGAGTGGGGTGCTGGCAGGGAGGTGCACAAAGCTCCCAGTGCTCTGACATCAGGCCTCTGCTGGGTGCAACACTTTAGCCCAGGCCAAAAAAAGTAGGCAACGTAACGGAGTGATGTGGCTTCCACTCTGACAACATCCGTCCACTTGAGGAACTCCTGAGTATTTGGTGAAAACAGGGGCATTCATCTCCTCATTACCCCCGTGGCAAAACGAGCAGCATGAGTAACTCCTCGCAGGGGTGAGTAAGGGATGCACAGCTCGGGTTGTGTGCTCCTTGCTCAACACTGCACTGCCCATCTGCAGCAAAGACAGGGACAGATCTGGTGATACATCACATCCGAGTTTGTGACTTATGGGTAGTAATTATCCTGATTAAGCAGTGGTCTCAAAATACTCCCTGGGTTGCGAATGCTTCGGTGCTCAAGTAAACTGCCATTTACCTAACTGAGTAAGGGCACAGCAATTCTGCCCCATAAGGCTTTGTATAGCATATTAAATTCGTATCCTCAAATTACACATCTAGCTAAAACACTCTTATAAGTAATTTTCATAACTGTTTGCAGTATAAACATCTTACCATGTTAAAATTAAATGAGCAATTATCATATAGTATAATATAATATAAAAATTCACTCCTTATAATACAATCTAAAATTCACCAAACAGAATAGTAATGCTGTGTTAACTAAGCAAACAGGATAGGTGTGAAATTAAACAGGATATAGATGCATTGTGTGAGAGAGACTTGGTGGTGGAAATGAGTCACCTCTTTGTCAACAGCATCTCTACCAACTACAGCTTGCTGTTCAGAGGGGAAGGGAGGCATCCAGAGCAGCAGTGGCTGTGCAAAAATGACACCAGAGCCATCCCAGCCTGCACTCAGTCGCCTTTAACAGCAAGAAGTGCCACCAGCGAAGCTCAGAGATGCCCAGGGTCCCCACCCCTGCTCCATCACTGGCACAGCTCCAACCCACTGCCATGGGAGCTGCCTTCTCCCGTCTGCAGGCAGGGATGGTGCTTCATGGCTTGGGGAACAGGTGACCGAGAGCTTATGGGCAGTGTTGAATCCATCCAGTGCCTCTGATTAATAAAGTCATACAGAGTGATGTTAGAGCTGTTCCAGTGACCCGAATTCACAAATGAGCTCTCTCTGGTGACCTGGTTTCACCGTGCCCGAGAGGAGCAGCAGGACTGTGTCCCGTGCAGCAGCTCCTGCCCTGCAGCCAGCCTCAGCCTCACTCCCAGCTGCCAGCACAGCCCGAGGGGTGCAACCCCACTTTGGGGTGCACTAGCACAAGTATGGGACTGGGCTGTGGTCCCGAATTCATCATCAGGTGCCCAGAGGAGCCCTGCTTCCAGCCCCTCTCGCCGGTGGCCCCACGGAGAGGAGAGGGGCTGTTATGTCCTGATGGTGCCCTTCTCCAAAGGACAGCTCCTTTCACCTCAGCCCCACACCAGGCTGCCCTGGGAACATCCCACTCCTTAGGGGACAGGAATCGGGTGCCCCGACTGGAGCAGAAAAAAAGAGCTGACTTCGCTCCACGCTATTTTGCACATTAATTGTTACATAAATGCATTCAAATATTTGTAAGGTTGATTGAAAATGTTGCTAAATCAGACTGCTCAGATTTAACCACCAGAAATTAAATCAGATAATAAACAATCAGCATTTTGTTCCTACAAAAGGATGATAATTCTGTAGGACTTTGGGTTTATATTGTCTATGCACCTGCATGTGGAATGCTAGCGATAAAGTGAGATTTGATAGCAAATTGGACTGGCAGACAGTTTTTGAACATAATTGCTCAAAAGAAACCACCCGGAATCAATTTAATCATAGTGCAACTGATTTTTAATTTCCAATGGGACAAAAAAGTACCATTCACATTAGGATTTTACTGACTTTGGTTTGTAATCATGGAACGTCTGTATTGTAGCCAAGCTAATTAAATAAATGCTAAGTATTTCTCACTTTGTAATACAGAAAAAAAAAAAATAATTAAAGGTACCTCCTAAACAGCAAAATGAACAAAAGCTAATGGCCTGGCAGCACACTTAATCCGTGGTTAGACACAGTCTGTTCTTGTTGCAGTTGTGAAATTCTGAGACAATTATCAGCAGTTTCTCTTGAGGCTCTTTGGACAATTAGCAGTGGCACTAACAGACGGTGGGGACACAAAGCCCAACCGCCAGAAAGGAAGCATTGCTGCAAAATTCCATCTGAAATCTGGTGTGCAATGCTGAAATCTGTCCTGCAGAAAAAGGCGCTGCCCTGGCAAAGATGAGGTGGCCAGCAGGGCATCCTGCCCTCTCTGCCCTTGCCTTTCAGGGCAGGAGAAGAGCTGTGCAGCCACCAAAAGGAGTGAGACATAAGTGCCAGAGCCCCTTCCTGCTCCCCTGGTTGGGGAGGCACTCGGTGTGGGTGTGGCAGAGGAAGCAGCTGCTCACAGCTGCCGGAGCATCAGAGGGGAAAGCAGCTGTCAGGTCATGTGGTGACTGGAGCATGAGTCCAAAAAACACATGGTGTGTATTAGGAAGAGGAAAACAAACTGCCCCATAGTACCTTGGTCCTGAGAGGAAAAGGCTGAAGCAATTACATTAATTTCATTTGGGATGGGAAGTCATCTCCAGCCCGCTTTTATTCTTTAAGTGATTCTTTTTAACCAATTTTGGTGTTTGTTCTGGTTGTTGTTCTCTTAGCTGGAAGCTATTAAGGCAGAGTGATCTTACAGCCCTACATCCTGAGACAGATATCTGAGATGAGACAAAACTGGATTCTTGCCTTCTCATCCTGCTTTTGATTTAGGGAGGGGGGAATTAGATCCTACATTCTCATGGGGGAAACATTAAGAACAATTTCTTCTTCTGATCCTGCTGAGGATCTTGAACAAAAAAACCCTGTGCATTGCAGAAAAGAGAGGTGCTTCCGCTCCCCTCCGTGACTGCAGCATCCCCCTCCGCCAGGAACTTGCCTGGCAGCAGGTGTGGGTATTTCTGATGAAATAGCCAAAGAGCAAAATCTGCTTTTGTGCTGCCTTTGTCAGGGCTGCACAATACCTGAACTCTCAGGGTGCCTGGTAGCCCACAGCCTTCAAACAGCGAGGCTGAACTGGCAGAGTGAGTTCCCCGGGAGCCTGGGCTGTGCCGGACACGGCTCTGCCGGGCTCTGGGAGCCGTGTGCTGCTGTGACTCTTTGATCCGAGGCTCAGAGCTGAAAGAGCCTCACCGAATCACTGCCTGTCTTCTGTGCACCTGAGGGGAACACAGCAGCCTGTGCTAGGTGCCAAGGGATCCCACACCACACAGGTAAGTGCTTTGGCAGCACAGCTGAAAACCCAGCGGTGCTCAAACCCAGGGATGCTCAGGGGGAGCTCAGGGAGGTGCAAGTTCCTGAGGGCTGCCAGCCCACATGAGGGGAACACAGGAATACCCAGGGAACTGATAAAACAGCGACAGCTCCCAAGCCCCTCTTTCTAAGCAGCATAACGATGTATTTAGGGTCATAAATGCTGCCTTTTGTCTGGCAAAGTGTCCATGGTGAAGGGGAAGCCGTTAGGCCAGGAAGTTTTGCCCTGCACCAAAGAATGGGTGTTTATACATTGCACATAGCAGTGCAATGCCCAGCTCATCCTTCAGGCTTTTGGCAAAACCAGCCTGCTCCACTATATATATATTTAAGATTGATAATTCCTGTCACAAGAAAGCCCCAAGCAGTTGGCCTGGCTTTAATAAAACACAAGTCACTGGTGCCTTCTCTCTTTTGCTCAAGGGTGAAATAAAAGTTGTGCTTGTCCTTTGTGGAGCTGGGAAAGGACGTGCATCAGAGCATTTTGGGCACAGAACCCGAACACTCACGATTAAGCTACCCCACCCTGCAGGAGTCAGCTCCAGCACAGCTTAAACAGCAACACAGTGTTCAGGCAGGGGAGACCAGTCCCATCGAGAGCTACCACAGCCTGCACTTTTCTGGGTAATTGTGGATAAAGAAACCCACCGGCTCCCTGGGGTTAAGATGCTCTGGCGCTCAGTCGCTTCAGTTTTTCTTCACAAAGCAAGAAAACCAGAACAAAAACCCCCCACTGCAATACGCTCGAGGCATCCAGAGGCTGGAAGGCAACCTACACCAGGGAAAGACAGCTTTCATTCTGAGTGGGTGTATTCCCCACGCACACAGCCTCTGTGCCATATTATTGGAGATGACAGACCCTTTTTTCCCATACCTGTCCCACAAAACCCCAGGCAGCCTTCATAACTCCATGCAGAATTAAAAATTAACTACACTTACAAATGACATCCAGCACTAGTCAAATAAGAAGCAAAGATTTAAAAGGACATGCTATTTATTTATTTTTATTTTGAAGAGCTCAGTTGAGAATGGCAACATTCCCCAACAAACCCATGGTATTCCCAGGAAATGATACAGCTCTGCAGGATGGTTAAAATTAAACCTGTTGAAAGGCTCTCCGTCTCTTGTACTCTACGGGAATTTCCTGTGACTGCTGCCTTCAGGGAATGCCTAGCAGGGAAGTACTGGCACGCTTTATCTGTCTTGCCCCACCCTGCCACACCAGGGAGTGGATCTGCCGGGAAAGGGCTTTGCTGGCTTACCAGGTGGGATTCCGATGTTTAAATATCGGTGATTAGTGCCCTTCGAAATGCCCTAGGGTATCCGGCTTGATTCCCAGCAGCTGCTTCGGGAGGGTGGAGGATTCTGGCGGGTCCTCTGCTGAATCTGCCCTCCTGAGACATCCTCGTGTCTCCAGAAGGTGCTGGGATGTGCAGGGCCCGCGGTGCTCCCGGTGCAGGCGAGCAGGAGCTCAGCAGAGCGAGCGCCCATGAGGCTCCTAAAAAGCCGATTTTATGGAGGTGCGCAGGATACGCGATCCAGGAGCGGAGCAGAGGAGGGATGTCCTGCCTCTGGACAGCCAAGTGCATCCCTGTGGCAGGGGCAGAGCGGGCACAGCACCGCTGCCACGGGAAAACTGGGAGAGCCTTCGGACGTGGCGGGGCGGCATGGAAGGAGGATGAGCCTCAGACATGGAGCGGATCCCTCACCTTCTGCTGAGCCCTGGTTACCTGCAAAGCAGGGCTGGTAAATGGCTGCTGCCCGTGGGAGCCAGAGCCATGAGCAAACCACACGTGCTCCTGGGTATGGGACAGCTCCTGCAGGAATCACAGCACCTCACCGTCCTCCTGACCAGGCTTATTTCAGTGGGGACCACTGACAGGCCCCAGTGTTTTTCCTCCCTGTGCCCTGTGGAACAGGGCAGCAAAAACTGAGAATATGGCATAAAATATCCTTTTCCCCAATGAGATGTCTTTAAAGTAAAAAAATATAAAATGTAATAGAAAGATAAAATGAAAAATGACAGCATCCTGTAGGGAGGAGACACAGGCACTTACTTTTCTGGTTTATTCAAATTTGGGATCTCTTTAGTTTATGGTTTATTTTTCCTCTCCTGAGACTGTGAGGCTGGTAGGAACTGTCTGAATATCCCCATCCTGAACAACTGACTACTCTAAACATAAAATGCACAGGAACATTTTGCCAGATGCCCCAGCGCAGGAACAGAGATGACACTACTATTGTGGTATAAATGCCTTCATATGCTGCTCATTTCTTTCCCAAGCTCAACCACAAAAGAAAAAGAAAATGCATGTTAGTGTAGCTGCCCTGTGTTAGGATCTGAGACTGCACCCAGAAAAGCTTTCCCACAAACACAAGGATGAAGGTGAAATCCCTGCAATCATTTCTCCTGGTCAGAGCTCTGTGAATTTCAGCAGATCCACAAGCTCCTGTGGGAAGAAAGGAAGAAGAGTGTTGCTGAGTGACTTGGGAGACCAGCATCAGGCTGGACATCACATAATAAGGAGTAAAAAAGAATGTTTTCAAGGTTTCCCACAGTCTGTAGGACAGCTCCAAAGCCCTCCCTTCGTATCCCTCCCATGGCTGTATCCCTCCCCAGAGCAGTGGCTGAACTCCTCGGGCTCACCTTCCTCCCCTGTCCCTGGGAGGCCAGGCCACCACTTGAGATGTTTCTGAGCCAGACATCAGGATATGGAGGGTCATGATGCACATCTCAAAATCTGCTTTGCTGCTCTGGAGGGAACAATCCATTTGTGGGGAAGGATGTGAGTTGGTCACAGTCCCCTCAACAGCCAGGAGGGTCTTCAGGCTCCTAGCCCCAGGGAGGGCAGAGTTTCCTGTCTGCAAAGCAGAGGGCTCTACCAAGCATTTCCAAAGCAAAACGGTGACACTGGTAATCTTTAGGGTGTGCAATAAACACTAGTGTCTGGGTGAAGTTCATGAAACACAGGAGACTGCAGGGGAAATAGGCCCCTGGGGAGAAAATGCACATTTAAGAGCAGGGCTTGTCCAGAAGCAGGGATCCTGGCAGGGGGAAGCAGCAGATTGCCTCTTACCACCAAAGGTTACACAAGCAGCTGGACACATATATTTAGCTGGATGAAACAAGAGAGAAACCTTAGGAGCTGACCAGGAGAATAAGCGTCAAGAACTGCTGCAGTCCTGTATTTCAATGCAGCTGTTTTACACCCCAGGAATTTAATATACTGTTTTTGTAATAGACATGCTGCTGCCAGTACCCACCAGAGCACCATGTAGCTGGTGCTGACACTGACATGGACCCACAAAGAAGGGAAAACTACCAGGACACAGTGCTCAGCGAGATTCCAGGGCTTCCTGAGGGCTCAGGGTCCAGATTCAGAGTAAAGATGAGGAACACTCTTCTTTCAGCGCCTAGGGCACCAAAACAGAGATGCAGCTGGGAGTTGTCCTCCAAAACCACATGAGGGATGCTGCTGCCTCCATTTGACACAGGTTATTTATCAGTGTCTCGAACACAATCCTTTTCACTGGGTACAGGATCTGCCCTTGGAGCTTACACAGATATGAAAGGGTAGGCTAAAAAAAGCACCCTGACACTGACAAGCTGATAGTGCGGGTTTGAGGAGAAGGTTAAGTGAGCCTGATAAACCAGCTCATCACATTGGTTACAAAAGCTGCATAATACTGGATCCTGCTAATTCTTAAACTTGTGTTTAACAGGGTGATGGTCATTCCACACTGAGCTGAGCCACCAAGCCGCATGGCACCTTCATCTGCCTGCCCTCATTCCCAGAATCCTTCCAGCAGCTGCCTGGAGCATTCTCACCACTCCTGTCCTGGCTTGCCCGTGGGCCTGGTGGATGCTGCCAAGTGCTCCTGCTGGCAGCAGAGGTGCCAGCTGTCCCTACAGCCACTCTCCCCGCTGGCACAGTGTGTGTCCCCCCCGGTCCTCCAGCCCTCGAGGCACAGCTGGGGTGACAATGTGAACATGGATGGTGCTTAGGACAGGACCCCACCCGAGGGATGCTGCAGGTGAAGCTTTGTACCAGAGTGTCAAACCAGAGAGTCCTTTAACGCCAAGTTTCATTAGAGTCTGGTGATGCCCAAGCCCTCCTGCAGGAGCAGCAGCACATCTGAGAGGTGGATCCCTTGGCAGAAAAGCTGCCAAACTTCATGGATTGCTGTCCAGTTGTAACTTTCCCAGTATCACTCTGCCCCCTCTGCCTTGCCATAAAATGGCTTATTTTGCATTCCTGAACTCTGGAAGCTTCCCTAATCTTTGCTGCACCTCCCCCAAGTGAACATCTCTGTAATTTTCAAGAAGCCATTGAGCAGACTGGTCTGCAAGGGGAATGGAGTGGGGTGGATGAAGGAGGCACAGGAGCTCTCACAGTCCCAGCTCATGATGCCCACAGCAGAGGCTCCCCCATCCTCCCACCCCTGTGCCAGCACCTCCCATCACCTTCCCTTCAGGCCCTGTTACCCTGCCCCTGCCTCCTGTCCCCTGCCTCCTGCACTTCACTGACCTCCCCACAGAGATTTGTCACTTCTTCAGTGCTCTGATAGCCAGGCCATGCTCTCCTTGTTTTCTCCTGGTGTTTTTTGTCCTCCTACAATGTAAATTAGTGTGGGATATGCCCTGGCCTCTCTCCTGCTATCTTCCTTTGGGAATATTAAGGAAAACAGTTAATTATATTTTTTTTCCATTTACCAGTGGCCCACTCACATCAATAAATTATCTTTACCATGTTGTGCAAGTAAATTTGCGGTCTCCTCTTGAGACCTTTTCCCTTGCATGTCTGAAGAGTTTCAGATTTACCTTGATCTCTTGCACAATATTTCCTCCGTTATTTATTTTTCTTCTGTGTGTTTGTCTATGTGTGTGCACACGTGCGTGTTACTTCTTTCACTCTCTGCCCTCTACTCTGTAACACCTCCCTCCCTTCTCTGGGGTGATATTTTACACTTCACATATGTCTCTCTCTTATCCTTGATCATTTTCTGTTCTTCCATGCTCATTCACAGTGCCCTGCTTTAACTCCCATGGTATTTATCCCCGTGTGGCATATAAAACCTGCAGATAGGCTGTGATTTATGTGCCACTGCTTTTCATCCTCTGCCAGCCCACTTCATGCCCTTTCTCTCCTTTACCATGCGTAGTTCAAACTCAACCATACCCCTCATTTTTTTCCTATGCAGTTGCACTAGAAGCAGATATCTCTATTTCTCCCTCTTTGGGAACTGCTTCCACCTTGCTTTAGGATTTAATGGAACCACAGGCTCTGCCTTTCTCCAGGTGAGAGCTCCAAACAGCGGCAACAAGCACCAGGAGCACCTGGCTGACCCCAAACCCAGCTCACGGAGTCCAGCAATGAGGTAGGGATGCCTGGTTGTGGGCTGGCTCAATGCCACGCTGAAGCTGGAGGGGCTGGGCAGGAGTTAAGAAGAGTGAGGTGGAGCAGAGCCACCGCAGAGCTCTCCCCGATGCCGCAGGAAATGGTTCAACTGCACGGAGGTGCCAGAGGGGCTGTGAAAGCAGAGAAACCCAGGAAAGGGCAAAGTCCTGAATCTGCTCTTTCCTCTGGAGATCTGCAGGGCCGGGTTTATCTCAGCCATGGCAGCCCGGAGATTGTTTAAGCCACCCTTTAATCTGTCCCAAGAGTTAGGGTGGGCCTCTGATTTGAATCAACAGTCCCATATACCATTGTCCTAATGCCCCTTATCTCAGTTATTGCTAAACATTCCTCAGCAGCAATTACACCTTTCCTCTCCAATCTCCCCCAAAGCATCTTTTACTATTTACCAGCATTGATTTTCTGCATCCCATTTTATTTATGCCTATTGTGCCTTGAATTATAAAGTAAATGGCGAATTTGCAGACTCTGGCATGTTCCTGAGTCCCTCTGTGTGTCTGTTCTCATTCCTACCTCTTCCACATACCACAAATTGCTTTCATTAGTGAAGCTACTTTAAAAACTTCCAGAAGAGAGCCTTGATGAGGAAATGCACATCTTTTTTTCCATGTCTAGCACATTTCTTTCTTTTTTATCAGAGGGCAGATATGTCCTCTCATACTTCCTTGGAATACTTCTCCCCTCCTTTCCATGGATTTCTTGCTAAATAAAAAGCAAAATGCCTCCTAACATGGAAACATTCTCTTTATCTGGGCTCCCAGAGCGCTGGGACTTCACAGTCACAGGAGGTGATGTGGTATCAGATCTTGTGTCAGATCTTGCTCAGGATGACCTCCCAGGACAGGTCATTGATTTAAGAGGTGGTGATGGGCTGAAAGCAGTCAGTAGGCTTGTATGGGTGGATAATGATCATTGGTGATTGCTCTGCACATTCAGGAAAGCCTTAACAGATACAAATCTACTTGTGCCCACTTAAGAACATCTTCTAGACCACAACTGTCCAGCAAAACATCAGGTGGGTCTTTAGGATGGGCTTCCTCTGACCAGAGTAAGGTAATGAGCTAGGGACAACCCGAATGGAGAAATCAGAGCTGCTGTGGGAAATGACAGACTCCAATAACTTGAAAATGTAAGCACACATGGAGAGAAACCTCAAGTGTCTATGCCTTTGGTTTGCTTAAACATGTTGCTTCAATTCTATTTTGTTAGGCACAGATTTCTTTTTCCTTCTTGACAAAGATTCTGCCTCTCCTTTCTTTTCCCCACGGCCGCTGCCAAACGTTGCTGCTAACTGCCACAAGAAAAAGCAACAGCAGAGGGGAACAAAGAAACTATTGTCAAGCAAAAGCAGGCATAAATAAATGGAGGTTTCCTGGGGTACTCTTAAAAACTAGACAAAACCTTCTTTCTCTTCCAGAAGAAACCATTTTGTAATGAATCATTCATTCCCCAGGGGTTATTGTTCAGCTGATGAACGTGCATAATGCTCAGTTACATTGGTGCAGGTGCTGTGGGTATAGCACAGAATATAGAAAACCTGTCAGTTCCAGGATGCTGCACAGATTGCAGCATCTGCCCTGCTAGGAAATGACCCGAAACTATACTTTCAATTTTCCCTCTTCAGCAAAACAGACCTTGTTTATTGGTCATTATGATGCAGAGGTTTATATATTAACAAGCATCTTTCCAATAACTTCCATATCTCTGAATCAACCCCCAAGCAGGTTAATAATAGCAAGGCAGCTCCATTTTTACCAGGCTGAAAATATTGAGGAGGGGAAAGCATGTTGCTAAATAGAGGTTTGTGAGTCTCTGATGGGATCGAGTCCTGCCTTCTTGGAAGGCAGTTTGGTGTTTGAGCTGTAAGGTTTTAGGGATGAGCTAGGGTTATTCTACGGGCTTTTCGAGCAGGAGCCCACCAAAGCCCCATGGAGATGAAGGAGAGATTATACCTTCAAGGGCAGCTGCTGTGGGCTCGGGTGCCACCAGCTTGCTGGGCAGTGAGCCAGCACCCAGCCCCGGTGGGAATCAGAGATGAGCTGAAGCTGGTCTCTGACTGCCAGCGTGGGGTTTTCTCCCATGGGAGAAAGGCTGCAGGACACCCAGCCCTCTGAGGGGCCACTGGCTGCAGTGGTGAGATGGTTCCTTGTCACTCCTTGACGGCTGTTCTGCAAGCTGAGACCAAGAAGAGGACGTCAGGCACGTAAATTGGAGGCAGCAGTGATTTGTCAAGCCCTTCCCAAAGTGCACCCAGATGAAGTTTACTCAGCTTCCACCCACAGCCAGTTGTGACTTCCTTGCCACCTTTTGCAAGGTGTTTCTGATGTGAACATCTGCTCCCAGCAGCTGGTTGATGTTATCACATGCTTTTGGTCCTTAGGAGAACCTGTGGTACCAGAACATCTCCTTGAATCTGTATGATCAGTGATCCCTGGGTATGAGACCACCAGTGGGGGTACCCCGAGCTGAGGGTCACCCCTGCTCTCAAGGTACAGCCACCACCTTGTGTCTCACCACGTGGCCTTTACCATCAGAGGACTCCACCTCCTGCAGGTGTTTCTCTCCTGTGCTGTGCCCTTCTCGATGGTCTTCCAGCACCATTTACAGCTGGGCTCTAGGACTCTGGGTTGAGCTCAGCTGCCTCTCCTCTCTGCATTCTCAGAGGAAGGCATTCTGTCCAGGCTGTAAGACAGTTTTAGGGATATATTCGGTCCCCCTCTCTATTTTCTCAGCATCCTTTTAGGAACTGGACAGCAGACCTGGCCACAGCATGCTGCATCACTGCCTTTGGTTTCTGTAGTGCAGGCACAGAATCCACACCTTTGCTTCTCCCTGTTTATTGCTCTGCACCTCACAGCATCCCATTACCGTGTTTGCAATGCTGCTCCACTGAGAGTCATCTCCAGCCGTTTGCTTTACAATCATCGGATTTATAACAAGCTTGACCAAACCCCAATCTAATTTGAAACTGTGCTAAAGCACTTTTATATTTACTTTAGTAATGAAATAAAATTTCAGTTCTGTTTTTAGAGTGATTTATTTCAGCATCGCTACTGGTACAATATCTCATTTGTGTTTCATAAATTGCCATAGGCAGGAACAAAATGCGAAAACTGTTTTCAGCAAATTACTTCTAAAGAGGATGTTTTCCCCTGTACACTTACACACATAGATTTACCTTTTCAAATCTAACCAGTGATTTTGGTGCTTAATCTGACATCTATAAACGGTGCCTGATCTTTAGAAAAGGGTGAATAGACATCTTCTGATTATCCACCTATATCCAATATGGCTTAGACTGGATACCTAAATGTGGTGCTAAATTAAATAATTTTTGAAGCTGCGGACAAAAGTTATTTAAAAATAACTTTTTGTGTGATCAGAATGTGGTCACCTACCTTGCATCATGGTAGCAGTGTAAGATGTCCCTGACAGTTATGTTTCTAGCCCTAAGTTATCCAGCAGGATCTGATCTCCCGCTAAGGACCAGGACAGGTGAAGAGTTCAAGGCAAGGAGTCTCCACAAAGGGGATGGAAAGGGTGGGCTTCAATTTTGAAACTCATTTTCCCCTTTGGTCCGTCGGCGCCCAGATTTATTAACCTTCCCAACAGGCTGTAAAGCCCATCTATTTCCCTGTTCCAAGCTAAGGCTATTGCTAAGGGTGTGAGCTGAGTGGGAATTATTTATGGAAGGTCCTTTGTCTAAGTTTATGCTGTTATTTTTAATTTATGTGGTAGGCGCCCAGTGTACTGCTAAGATGCCTAGAGATACATTTTAAAAAATTGAATACATAAATAAATAAAATACTCTGTGCTCAACCAGACCTAAATTATACAGTACAAAGGGAGGAGCAATTCAACAGACATTAGGAAAAGCACCAAAGGAGCAGAGCAGACCAGTGCTTCTTGCCGAGCTAAGAATTCTCACCCTTGAGCAAGCAATAGAGAGGGAGCTACAGCTGGCAGCCCAGATTTTCGGTGGTGTTGCAGCCCATCGTCCAGCCTTTCACTTGAGAGCTGAGCGCAGGTCTGCAGCAACCCCAAACCCCACCAATATAAGCAGATTTTAGCAAATCTTCCTAAATAAGCTGATGTGTAGCCCAGCCACAGGTGGTGAAACCCTGGCCCCTGTGAAACTGCCAGGTTCTTGTCCAGCAGCTTGTAGGGAAGCCAGGGTTCCACCAACTGACTCAATCAGTTGTGTAAGTCAGGTCTAACTACTGGATGAATCCATTGTAAAGCACCCACCACTTAAAAGACAGATGTTTAAAGAATCAGAAGACATCAAGCAAATAAACATCAGCTGGCCCATCAACAGGATGACTGTGATGGTGCAAACATGATGGTGTGCACTAAGTACAGCGTACATCTATAAACGTACGTAATTAGAGGTAGCAGAACATTTGTGAGCGTGACGCAACAAGCAGCGTATCACAAATGTAACCAAGAACTACGCTGGCCTGTGATGGGGTATCCATAAACATATATAATTATACATAATGGGGCTATAGTATGCTGATAATACACCGTACTTATTGGATATGTAATCCCTGATAGCATCTCACAAACAGTGTTGTGATGTTCTTGGCTAAACTATACAAGCGATAAATACAGAATAATAAATGTATGCATTTTGTGTCCTTTCATTTGTGTCTGGGTTTAATTCAAATTACAAGGACACATTGGACCGAAGGCAGAACATGTCAGCAGCTCTGCACACATCTTGCCGTGGCCCAGGAGCACCTGGAGCAGCGTGGGGAGGGGGCTCAGGGCCTTTCGTAGACAACAAGCAAACCCACGTCATCGAGTGCTTCGCAACAGTGAAAGTGTGGATGGAAAAACTCCTGGCCTGGGTTTCCCTGGAGCAGGTTTGTACCACGACCACAAATAATAAACATTACTGAGCTATCACTTAAGCAAACCAGTTCAGGCAATTTTACCAGTTTGGTGAGCGTGGCGTGGGCTTTGATGACCACAGACTTTTGTCTTGGCTGCTCCCAAGAGAGCCCCCATGGCTGTCACTGCCGTAGATGCTGTGCTCAGATCTGTAATTCAAAAGGCACCAGCATGGCTGACCTACCCAGGCTGTGATGGAATCTCATGGCTGCGCTGGGAGCTTGGCCTCAGGAAGCAAAGGCGGCAGCTCCCCCTTAAAAACACTTTATTTCTTCAGGGTTTTCTATCTGCACTTTGCATTTCACCCAGCCTAGGATTTGGGCTGGCGGTGGGGCAGCTCTTCTTGAGCAGGTGAGCCTCTGTGAGCATAGGAGCATTTCTGAGGAATCCTCCCCAAAACGTGCCAAGCTGTGGCCGAAGCCAAGCCCTGAGCAAAGGACACACTGCACATGCTCCTGGTGTCAAAGCATTATCACAGAAAAAGGATGTGACACAGGAAAGGCTCTCGTTCCTCGCCTACAGCTCCAGCTCACGCGGGTCACGAGGAAGCACCTGGCTCTGGTGGCAGAGCCCAGCTAGCAGCTGCCACCCCAGGGCACAGGGATGAGGACACAGACATGTCCCCCAGTGAGCTCCAGCACTGTGTCACCACGGCTGGGACAGGGGGCACAGCCCACAGCTCCCTGCCAAGCCCCATGCTCCTGCCGGGCTTTTCCCCACCTTTGTGCCATCAAACCTCCCCCGCCCCACTGGAAACAAACACCCACTGTGGCAACAGCCACTGCCCTCCGCTTTCCAGCCTGTGGTTCCCAGTGATGGGCCAAACCAGCTTGAGCAATGAGGAGGATATATTTGCCATTAAGTGCATGGGCAGAAATACCTGAAACTGTAATTGATGGAGGCATCAATCTCATTTGCTGAGGTGAAGCAATGGGCATCTTCTGTCTAAGAGAGGATGTCAGTTTGCATTGCACAATTTGGAAGTTTTATTCCCTTTGTTTTGAAAGAAGCCATTAGGAACCAGATGGCTCAGGGATTTGGTAATAGAATATGAGCCCTCTCATCTCTCCATCGACCATTCAAATATGACCTATTGTGTTAGTCATAGAAAAGCATCAGATTACTTGCTGGTGTCTTACACAAAATGAGATATCCATCCTCTTCTGCAACCCAGCTCCAGCTGAACAGATTTTCCTGTTGATGTAGCAGGATTTTGTTCCAGCAGTTTGGGTCTCAGCTTTAAAAAAATAAAGTCTTTCTGGATTGTGAGCTGCAGTAAGCTCATTGCAGGGACAAAGCTGAGCCTGACTGCTGCCTCATCCCTGACACAGATGTCTGCCAGTGACACAGGGAAAGGACAGCTCTGAGACATGTCTTCAGGTCTGCGTAACTCATGAGTGAAAGTTCCTTGTGCACAATGCTCGCCCAATGCTCCTCAAAGAGAAGGGAATGTTGGAACGGGCCTGTGGCTTTATCAGGATGACTTCTTGGGGAAAACACTATTGAAAGCAGTAGAAGTGATGAAACTGCATATCTCAGCTGATCTGGGGTGAGCCCTGCAAGGAAAGGCCGTGTGATGGTGAATGGAAGAGAATCAGAGGTAGCCCTCAATGACAAAATACTTTTATTATCCTTTCCACTGAGTGGAGATGCTCTGAAATTTTCAGTCTCCGTGCTGCCAGCTGGAGTGTGAGGGACGAAAGTGGTGAGGGAATATCCTCAGTCAGGCCCATGGTTGGGTCCATAACCCACACAGTGGCTGAACAGAATGACAAACCAAACAGTCTCTCTGTTACGGTGAATCAAACGTCATAGAACAACAGAGGCTCATAAGGAAATACTGATAAATACAGAATTACAGAATCATAGAATCGTTCATGTTGGAAAAGACCTCTAAGATCACTGAGCCCAGCCATTATCCCAGCACTTCCAAGTCCACCACAAAACTGTGTCCCTAAGTGCCACATCTACAAATCTGTTAAATACCTCCAGGGGTGGGGACTCAGCCACTCCCCTGGACAGCCCGTTCCAGTGCCTGATAACCCTTTCCATGAAGAAATCTTTCCTAATACCCAATTGAAACATTCCCTGGCACAACTTGAGGCATTTTCTTCTTGTCCTATCACTTGTTACTTGGGAGAAGATTTCAACCCTCACCTGTCTACAGCCTCCTGTCAGGGAGTTGTAGAGAGCAATAAGTTCTCCCCTGAGCCTCCTTTATTCCAGGCTAAACATGCCCAGCTCCCCCAGTTGCTCCTCACAGAACTTGTGCTCCAGACCCTTCCCAGCTCCATTGCCCTTCCCTGGACACACTCCAACCCCTAATGTCCTTCTCGTAATGAGAGGCCTAAAATTGAACCCAGGACTGGAGGTGTGGCCTTACCAGTGCTGAGTACAGAGGGGCTGTCACTGTCCTGGTCCTGCTGGTCACACAATTGCTGATCCAAGCCAGGATGTTATACTTTGGTGTATTGGGTTTTCAAGGCCAGGTTTTGCTTGCATTCAGGAACACAGGAAAAGAGGAATGAAACAGGACAGCAGAACAGAGAGAAATGTGTCTTCAATGTATTCCATTTTTCCCACTCATGACAAACCTCTGCTATTGTAGGCACTGGCTCTCTTCTTGGACAGCCAAGGAAATTAAACTTTTAAGGAAAATGTGCATGTTGTGGTTTAACCCCAGGTGGTAGCTAAGCCCACACAGCCTCTTGATCACTCTCTCCAGGTGGGATGGGTGGGGAAGAGAATCAGAAGAGTAAAGGTGAGAAAATTCATGAGTTGAGATAAAGACAGTTGAACAGGTAAAGCCAAAGCAGCACTCACACAAGCAAACAAAGAATTCATTCACTGCTTCCCATGGGCAGGCAGGTGCTCAGCCATTTCCAGGACAGCAGGATTCCATCATATGTAACGATGATTTGGGAAGACAGACACCATTGCTCTGAATGTCCCTCGCCTCCTCCTTCCCCCAGCTCTATATGCTGATCACGGTGCCATATGCTCTGGGATGTCCCTGGGGTCAGCTGTCCCAGCTGTGTCCCCTCCCAACTCCTTGTGCACTCCCAGCCTCCTGAGGGGCAGAAAAGGCCTTGACTCCGTGTAAGTCAGTGACCAAAACATACAGGAATTATCAACATTGTTTTTAGCACAAACCCAAAACATAACCCCATGCAAGATACTGTGAAGAAAATTAACTCTGTCCCAGCTAAAAACCACTGCAATCTTCCCATGTGCCCTCCTGGCCTTGAGGACAGGACCAGAATCCTGAGCAATGCTTGGCAGAAGACAGAGCATCTCTGACACTGGAGCACTGCACGCCTGATCTGCTCGGGCACAAATGTCAGGAAACTTGTAAAATCACTTGCGTTCCCCTGCAAAAGTGAGGAGCAGTCCCATCCAGGGGTGCATTATGAGTTTGGGCATGACCCTTGCTGTGCAGATTCTTGCTGGTGATTACCCTTCTTCAGGGATTTTGGGCAAGGCAGAATCAGTCCATACTCCAGCAACATTCCTGAAAGAGATGGAACAGGCAAATTACAGCCACTGGCAGCTGAGAGATGCAGTGAGAATGAGTGGCTAAGGCTTGCAAGGCAAAAATACACAGCTGAGGATGGTGGCACATGAAAAAGAATGGAGGGGCTACACTGATCTCCTCATTTACAGCAGATGGAGAAAAAGGGAGGCTGCTGTGGCTCGGGCTGTGCAGCTGTAACTGCAGGGAACAGCCAGAGATGCTCTCCCACATGGATACTAAAATATATTACAAAATAGAAAAAGCCTGACATGTTTTTAATAGAGACAAAATTTGCTGTCCTGCTCCCCTTGCCATAAGCCTCAATAACGTAATGTAAAAAAGGGAAAAAAGGGTATGATCTCATGCTCAGTGATTTATCTGGAGTGAATTGCTGAGCTCAGTCCAGCTCTTAGTGTGCAGATCCAGGCTCAGCGAGCATCTGCACACTCCTGACCTGCTGCTGGTTTCCTCAAGAAAGTCTGGCACTGATGGCCCACAGCTTCCCCACAGGGGTTTCACTTTCCATTTCAGGGGCAGCAGAGCTGAAGGGATAGAGACTGGAGTACTCTTTATTTGTAGAGGTAGTTCTTCCCAGGTGAGGGATTAGATTTACTGGTGGCACAGTCTTGCTGTGTGGTTTTGTGCCAGTGAGGGTTAGAAAGGTCCATGCCTGTAGAGACAATGTGTTTCAGACATCCAAGCTTCACCTAAAAACAGGTAAGAGAAAGAAAAGTGATTGGAAGTAATGAGCAGAAAAGCTAGCAAAAGAACAGTTGAAATACATTTAAACCCACCCCAAAAGGGTTTGGACCCTTAGGACTACTGGGTCCACCTCAAGAAGTCTTGCACTGATGTGACTTGTGCTACTGTTTCATCTTTTTTGTCCATTTATCTATTTTTCACCCCCAAAGCTCTTTGATGGGAAGGAGAGGCAGCCACCTTGGTCAGTGTCAGGGCACAGAGAGACAGAAATGTGGGACTGAGAGTGGGCACAGTTCTGTCCCGTGCAGGCAGGTGTCCTGTCGGCTGCCACCGTAGGATGGGGATGTCCCTGTGCCTGGAAAAGCAGCCAGCCCTTCCCTGCCCTGGCCATGGTGGAGAATATAACGTGGAAAATATTTCTATCCCTCTGCCATCTTGGCTACGTGCTGCATATTCATCATCTTTATATTTTGCCTACTTTAATCCCCCCCCATCTGCATATACACAGGTCCAAATGATAACAATTACCATAAAACAATCGCGTTGTCGCCCTACCAATAAAAACTGCTCTGTTAATCAGGAGACTTTCAGAGGCACCATGCCTGAAAGACCTCATTTTAACCTGGCGGGCTGTACAGGGCAGCAGATAAATTAGCCTATATATGATTGCATGCTGGAATACGTTGATTTAAGATTTTTCCCATTCAGCCTGACAACTTGTCTAAATAAGCTCATGCCTGAAGAAGACAGCTTGCAGACATGATGCGAGTGACAGGGCATTGCAAATATAATGCAGCGCTTCGCAGAGCCAGGGAGCAAAATCATCGCAGAAGGGATTAGAGGGACAAAAGAGAGGGTTAAAAATAAACAAAAGCAGGTACTCCAAACAGCACAGCTCTCAAATTTCACCCTGATTTTCTTCTTCCATTTCTAATTGCTGAGCCACTACAGGGAAAAAGCACTTACTGATCTGCTATCATTCGCCATGTCATCTTTAGGTCCTCATTAGCAATTCCATCCACAGTCTTAGCATTTGGCTCCCATCCTGTGGTTCTGAGTGTCCTAATCACACCATGATGGTTCAGGGTGCCTGAGGAGCAGGGAGCAGAGACCATGCCTTCCCTTTTCTTTGGACAAACACAGTACCTCAGATATGGATTGTCAAAAGTGAGTGATTGAGATGGGTTCCAGTCACTGCTGGAGCTGTGGGCTCTGCCCGTGCCATTCCCACAAACATTTTCAACAATAGAAACCCTTGAGAAGGACTAAATCCTTTTTGAAAAAGCACCCCATGAAGCATACTGTAAATCAGCCCTATGCCACAAAGGTTTCAACCACACAGGTTAAATACCCCAGTATTTTTCTCACCAGCAGCACACAATACCAGGTGAAAGAGCTGGCACTACTTGCAGCATTAGAGTTGATATAAAATAATGTGCATATTTTGATACACTGTATAATATCATCCATATTATAAATAGCAAGTAGCTGCTGGATTCTCAGTACAAGGCAAAGGCAGAGAGATGATTTATGGAGGAAGCTCACTGGAGACCTTACCACCCAGAAGGCTCAGGAGGGCTGGAACTGGGGGAGCTGGAGGTCGAGGCAGCGGTGGCTGGGAGCCCCCTGGACCCTGCATGGGCACATGGGGAGCTGGGCCATGTGAGGGTATGCTGCTGGGGGTGAGCCATGGGGGAAAGATCCTCTTCTCCACCTGCAATGTACCAGCTGGGTCCCAGCTCGGTCTCTGGGAACGGCTTCACTGGAAATCCTCAGAGCAGCCTTCTCTCCAACCTCCCAGCCCACATTTGGCACTTTTTTTCCCCCGGGAGAAACCTGAGGGACTTTTCGAGTTGCCTCTGTTGCACCTCAGCCTGAGGGCCTTTCCCCTGATCACTGCTGGGATAATCCCTGTGCTCTGTGGGGCACAGGGGCAAAGCTCAGAGCAGAAGGTGTTTGTCAGGACATGAGGACAAACCCGCAGCTATGGATGTACCCATCATTTCTGGAGTTAGTTTTTGAGCTTTGTAGTGTACAAATATTGCCATTTGGAGCTATATCATATGCTACAGAGAAGTCTGTGGGTAAAGACTCGTGTAAAAGAGGTTTGTGGTCCTAACAAAGCTCTGACAACACATGTGATTCCTATGAAGACTGTGGCCTTGGCAACAAAGGAACTGAGAGGGAAGCAGGGGTTTTCTGTGTATGCTGAGGCACCAGTGGAAACCCCTTCCCCTTTGCATGCAGACATTCCCCACGTAGGAGCACATGCTGCACAGGGGCGTGGGACAGGAATCTTAAAACCCTCCTGTGCCCCTCCAACCTGCACATTCTCCTTCAGAGACCTCTGACCAACCATGACCTGGCTCCTTTCTGCATTGGCTCACAACATAACTGGACCCCACTGTCCAGAAACCATGAGCTTTTCATCTTCCACCAACATGGGGTGGTAACCCGGGTGAGGTGGCGAGGAAAAAACAATTTAAAAACCGTGCTGTTGAGTCCCCTGGTGCTCTGGCTCATTTAGTGTTAGTCACCAGCAGGGCTGGGAGTGCTGAGGAGTCCTCCCTGCGTCCAGCAGGACAGGGAAGAGCTGCTGCAGGTGTGTGGCTATCAGGAGCCTCACATGGGCTTTCAACACCGGCTTCCTGCTCAGTTATTGCAGCGCACTGACACCTGAGGAGGGTGGGGGATCTGGGAATGCCTCTCTGACACTGTAATTATCATTTATTTGATCATCCCTCGCCTTGGATCCTTATTAAAGCGTTTCAGACATGATGCAGTTTTCTCTAGTGGACCTATAAATTAAGGAGACATACATTTTTAGAGTAAGCATTTTAGTAAACAAACAGTCGGGAGAAAAAAATAAAAAAAACAAACTCAGGGAAGCTGGTATTGGTGAAAAAACAATCTCTGTTCATGGGCAGCTGCTCATGTCAGACCAGTGAGAACAATCCAGCTGCCTGGAAGACAGAGAGGGAAGGGCTGGTGTGAGGGGCAGAGGGTGCTGCCACAAACACACCCCACGATTGCTGGGGGGGAAAGGACAGGTCTGTCGGTGTGAGGGATGGCAGTGGGCTGCTCAGAGGTGACCCTCTTCCATTTTGTTTGGAGGTTTAATTACAGCACAAGATGCTGCCCAGTCATCCTGGGAGACAAGCCTCTTCCTGATGGCAGAGCTCCAGGTTTGATATGCAGAGGGAAAAGGGTTCAGAAAACACCCAGAATCAAGGACTCTCTTCACATTCTGAACTTCTTTTGGTCAGCACTGTGTGCCAGGAGGCCCTACAAAGCCCTGCTGCACGAGTTATCTCTTCTTTGGGTTCAGAGCACTCCTGTCCCCTGGAGGACATCCCTCTGATCCCTCCTTCACTGCTCTGGCCCAGCATAAAGGCATCCTGCTGATGGGAACAGAGGCATGACAGCACTGTAACTCAAAGAGCATTTTTGCCTGCAGTCCCTAGAAATTGGAACTTTTCACCCACCACAGTTTGTCTGCACTGCTCTTGCATGTGTCCAGCCTGGGATCCACAGATATTCCTCTGCCTTCAGACGGCTGCTTCACTCCTGCCAGCCTGCACTGGTTTTGTTTCTCCTCAGGATTTGTTTGGGTAGGTTGCAACAAATTTCCCTTTCTCTCTGTCCAGGCTATGCATAGTCCACAGGTTATTGCCAATTCCTCTGCACAGCAATGCAATGCATTAGATTTTTGCACAACCTTTACCTACACAGGGGCTAGTTTATGCTGGCTGTCACAGGCTGTGCCTCTTCACGTGCCATTTTTTGCTAGTCTGACTTTGAACTTCACATGACCCCTTGTGTCAAGCCCTTACCTGCAGCATCTTGATTTTTTACTTTATCCCTTCTGTCAAGGCACTGTCCTCCTCCCTCCATGATTTACTTCTCTTTCTTGACAAGCCTTCATTCTTTGTCATGCAGTAATTCCGTGCCTTCCTTTAATCTCTCCCGGAAGGTCTCAGTCCAAACCTTCGTTATAACACAGTCTTACAAAAGACTTTGCTCCTAAAATCATGAAGGTATTTCTGCAGCTGGAAAACCCTTGCCAACTGTTCTTCCCTTGCCTGCACATGCAAAGAGATGTAGGTACATCTCCTTTGTCTCCTGTTGACATAACACACCCCACGCCAAAGCTTCTGCCACGCGTTTTCACAGCTGAGTTAACTGCAAATCATTAGGAACGTGGTGTTTACTGCAAGGAGCAGGAGAGCTCTTTTCCTGGCCCCAAGTGCTTGTGCATAGCCCTCGGCCGTGGCTGAGCCTCTTCCAGCCACTCTCCAAGTTTGTAGCATTTTAGTTCCTGCTGGGAAGGTCTGGCTGCACGAGTGGGTTCCTCCTCCATCCCTTCCCAGTTTAAAGCTGTTTCCTGCCGCTGAGGCAAATGCAGATCCTACCTCAGGGTCTGACTGGCAGTGAGTCCTCTCCCTGGGGGCCCAGACCAGGGATGTGTCCGTACCTGGATGCTGTGCTGCAAGAAAGTCCCTTTGGGGACTGGTCCTGCTGCTGCGCCTGCGGCAGCGCGGTGCCACTCGTGACTGGGTCTGTCTCTTCTGCATATTCATTAACAGCAACGTAAAGAACAGATGGCACCTTCTCCCTTTAGTGCACCGAAATGAAATCTGATATTTTTCTCTGTTCTTTGTTATGAACAGCTTTAAATTGCATTAAGAGGCCTCAAGATTTGCAGTACACGTCATCCCTTATCGTGCAGGGCAGGGAAAACAAACACTGCTGAGCTCGCTACCCGGTGACTCCTTCGGGGGAGAAATGTTACACTGGGGGATTGGCTCTTGTTCAGTACACATCTGAGGGCCTGAGCACTCCTTCAGCTGGAAGGGTTGACAGGACTGGCAGAGAATGCCAGGATAACAGAGTTTTGCTTTGGAGAACGAAACCAAAATAGTTAGGGCACCAAAAAAAGGAAAAAAGAGGACCAGATTTCAAGGATATAATTAGTCACTAAGATATTTGCATTTTCATGTTCAGTCACACAGGTAGGGGATTAAATGCACATTAATCATTGAAAAGTCTCGGGATAAATATTTAGATACATGGAAATGATCTCCAGATTTCTATTCCAAGACAAAATATTTAAGAGGATATTGAGAAATGGCCAATATCCAGAACAGTTGCTGAGAAATGAGTAAAAGCTAAAGTTCAGTTTTACAACCGGATATGCTGTTAGCCCTGCAATGCCTGTGAATAACCCCTGGCTTCAGTGGATTTACAGCCTGACCTGAACAGTACTCAGGTTTCTGATTGCCTTCTGCACAGGAGCACACTTCAGCCTTCTTCATACTCAACAGAGGTATGGGGATTTATTTTTGCATTTTTGCTTTCACCCAGGAATTTTTGTTTCACCACAAAAGGATTTATTTCTACTGAGAATCTCTGGAAACACCCCCAGCCCCCCACCTCAGAAACATCATCTCTGCACTCCCAATGGTAATAAAGTGGGGTTTGCTCCTATTTGGCTCTCCATATGGCCATCATTCATTTTGTCATCATTCCTCAGAGCTCCAGGCACCCGGTTTCCCCAGTCACTTTTATTATCTTAGAAAAAACCCAAGCACTTTTCACGTAGGTAACACATTTCAGCCGCTTTGTCCAGCTGCTTTACGTATCACAACACTCCATGGAGTCCAGCCCATTGACTGAAAAGTGAAGAAGGAAGTTTGTTGACATGGCCCAGGAGTAAGGAGCACATTAAACAGAGAAGAGGGAATAAAAGCCACTTGTTCCGCGCCCCAACCCTCTTATCCAGGGCACATAACATTCCTCTCTCCTTACCTGCAAGGGGTTCTGCAGGTGTGGGGAAGTTGCTGTCACACTCCTCTTCTTCCCTTCATTGCTGACCTCAGCAGTAGGCGTTGTCCAAAATCTGAAGCATTTCACACCTGAATTTCACCATTTGTAACACCACTTAATTTTAGGTGTGTGGAAAATCTTTGTCTTTTATCAATATGTAATAAAGGGTGTTGTTTCCCAGTGTTTTTGTTCTGCTTTCCCCACTCCTTTCTTACTGGATTTGAAGTCCCTGTTAATCTGGTTAAACTGAAGTTGATTAAAAATCCAGCTAATGAAGAAAACTCAGCAGCAGCACACACAGCCTTTCTGGAAAATTCCTGCACAGTTCTCCCCACCCCAGCTCCAGCCTGCATGTATTATTGGCCACCTGTCCATCCACACTGGTATTCACCCAAAAAGCTGCCACTGCAGTGGGCAGGAGTCTAAATGCTTCCATTCTGTAGCCCCAGCGAGAAGGTGAGAATCCTCTGCAGTTGTACAGCCACGTGCAGAGGGCTGGGGACACCTGAGCAGGGCTCAGCTCTCACAGAGGTCTTGCCCATGGGAAATGCACCTGCTCCACCAGCTCCCTGAGCCCACCAGCTTCTCCAGGGGAGGGAGAGAAAACAGGGCACCAGGTGGCTTCCTTTAAAAGGACTATCCTCCCTCTTTCCAAGGCAAAAAGATCTTCAAAGAGATTCACCTCCCATTCCCGATTTTGGGTCAGCTACTTAGTGGCCCATCCCAGGGCAACTCCTGCAACCAGGAGGATGCCAGACTTCTCCAGAGGGCTTCTCTGGGCCTGGAACATGGTCAACCACCACGGCATCCTCTGCAAGGGCTTTCCTCTCTCTCTGTCCTCAGGAGAAGAGTGGCTAGACCCACAGCACTGGGAAATTTATCATGCAGGCTGATTATCCTGTTCCCAGCCCACGATCTGCATGCCCAGGGTCACAGTTTTCCTCTTTTGATGGTTTCAGTTAAAGGTAAAACTTTCCCTGGTTGAAAACATGTTTTTGCACTTTTTAATTTGTTAGCAGTCACACAGCCAGATCTCAGGCTTTCATCAAAAGCTCTGTGGAACTTGGTATGCCAGCTAAAGCACCCACTCCAGGAGATACGTGAGTTTATGGACATCTAGATCTTTTGATCACTTCATTTATGTTTCCTTCGTTGCTTTGAAATAGGTTTGCTTTAACTCTTACCTTGGAGATTTTACAGAGCTGTAAAATAATTTTTTTGTCAAGAAAATACACTTTCTATTAAAAAATATTGTATGAGGTTTCTGACTGGCATTTTCACAAATAGCAGAGTAACTCCACCTTGGTCCTGTGTAATGATATTTGCTTCTAACTGAAAGAGAAAACCTTATGACTGTGTATTAAGAAAGTTTAAAAATCAATAATTAAATAAATAAATGGAACTGGAAGAGGTACGCCAAATCCATCAAAATGCCAAATAACATCCCCAAAAGAGGTGAGAATATCAAGACAGTATCTTTATGTACCGGTAAATTACATATGATTTTGAAAGTATTTGGCTCATCATAGTTAAAATTATCCCTGTATGTCAGAATCCATTGGCCCATTGCAATACACTAAAAAGAGCTAAAAATAGGAGAAAAACAACTAAAACCAGTTTCAGGTGTTGGATCCAGTTCTCAGGCTGTGCCCCAAGCTGGAGGATGCTATTTTTAGCAAGGAGAAAAGTTTGAAAGTGTCTGAACTTCTTAGCTCCCAAGTTTTTTAGCTGTACTAAGCTTTTTCCTTAAAACAAGTATTCTTCACAAATCCTTCCTATGTGATCATCTTCAAACGTTTTAAAACTCTTTATAGACTTGATAATCTTGAAAATATAACATAACTGATTTCCAAAGTCCTATGGAACAAACCACAGTGCAAAGAAAAAGCCCTTCTACTTTACAGTTAAGCCGTGATTATTAAACCAGGCTCAAGACTGGGGAGCTTGGGACTGGGAATTCATGGGACAGTTTCATGCCATATTATCAATTTTCCATATAATGACTTCTCCTGTGATCCCTACATCCATGTTTTTTGTCTTGTGGTACTGTGCTCAAACCCATAGGGGTTTTCTACATTTTAAATCCTCTCATCTTGGCTGAAACAACTGTTTTCCCCCTTTGCTGTTAACTCGTATTTGTCCTAGAGCAGAGATGTCTCCTTCAAAGCAAAACTCTCCAGCAGGAGCTCAAACTCCCAGCAGCACAGCTACCAGGTATCCAGCAGGTATCCACAGATCCAGCACCTTCCTCCTCCACTTTGCAGGACTTCTCAAAGAAGCTGAACAAAAATGGGCATTTGCACGTTTTCATCAGCTTTGCACATCGCCTGGAGCAGCTGTGGCATTGTGGAGCTGAGGATGGACCATGCAGGACCCAGGTTTGCTCTCTCCTCAGTGAAATCTTGCAGGAGGAGGCTGGGGAGCCCCAGGCAGAGGCCTCATCACAGAATCATTGCCTCATAGAGCAGTTTGGATTGCACTGGACATTTCAAGGACATCTAGTCCAACTCCCTGCAATGAGTAGGGGTCTCTTCAACTAGGTCGGGTTACTCAGAGCCCCTCCAACCTGGCCCTGAATATTTCCAGGAATGGGAAATCCATCTCCTCTCTGGGCAACCTGTTCCAGAGTTTTACCACCCCCACTGTAAAAGATTTTTTCCTTTTTCCTCGTCTGGCCCTAAGCCAGGCACTGATGGCTGCTACAGAGGTCTGCCCTTTTTAAAGACTTGAGCTGATTAAAAGTAACAGCTCTAGTGAGACCTGAAACTCACTCCGTCTTGCCCCCAACAGATCAGTGTTGGAGGATCCGCCCAGCATCTCTGAGCCTTGGAGGGAGGACGTGGTGCCTTCCCCACGAGTCCCTGCCCAAGGACTCACACTCTGGGAAGTTGCTCCATTTCTGAGTGGCCGATGTGCTCAGCCTCCTCCCTGGCCCTACTGCAGCACAGGGACTCCAGATCTTCAGAAACACCCTGGGTCTGAGCATACAGGTGTGCTACACATGGGCATGAGAGGTGCTCAGCTCAGCTTCTTGGAGATTTTCTTCCTTTTCACCATTACTCGCTCAGCCTCAGGAGACTCAGCTCATTTCCAGAAGGAATAAGTGCGTGCCAGGGGGATGCATATAAAGTGTAATGATTAACCATTAAAGATAAGACATAAATAGAGCTGTCTCCAGGTGGGCTGGGAACCAGCAGCATTGCACCCATCTCTGTTCTCACCTGACAACCATCAGCCAGGGGACAGTGCTGGATGTCAGGTAGGGGGGGACCCTTCCCCACAAAAGCTACTGTGGGGGCTGGGTGTGGGGCAGCAGCCTGACAGACCCGAAGCCAGCCTGGTTAAGCTGGCTGAAGGAAGAAATACATTCTGTGGAGGCACAGAGAACTCCCAGGTGATGAGCCCGCTGCAGACATGGAGCTTGCCCCCCCAGCCTTGGAGAAACTCCTCACAGTCATGCGAGGGACAGCAGGAATTAGGGAGATCTGCACTCAGGCGTGGGAGCTTTCCACATCTACAGGGCACAGGGCAGCTGGAGAGTCAGATAGTGCTGTGGTTCACTGACCTTTTACAGACCAACACGCTCTTCCAGGGCACGTCTTGCTTCCTCAGGCGCCTTTGGTCCCAGCCTGCTATGCCTGCTCCTCTGCCCGGGGCACTGGGAGGAGAGTGCCAACTCCAGCCCGTGCCCAGCAGCTGGCAGGGCCCAGCCTGCACCCCAAACAACCCCGTCGCCCCTCAGCAGCTCCCGTGCATCCCACTGTGATCCTTTTCCACGCCGGTGCATTGAGGCTCTTGGGGCTCTCCGGGCTTGCACCCCCCTGCAGAGCACTGGGAGCCTGCTCCTCATGGGATTACATCGCATCCTGTGTTATTCAGAGCGCCCCTCACTTCACACCGTGGTCACACACACATGGCCTAAAGTACGCCCAGTTCCATTTTACCTCTTCTAAAACTGTGCAGCGTGAGGGGAGACCAAACGGAAACTGTACCAAAAATCGCGCAATGCATCAGTGAGTGTTGTGTGTTCTAGGGTGGATGGCATTTATATTTATTTATATTATTGATATTTATTTATATTAAAATATTTTGTAGATAATAGTGACATCTAACTAAAACCTGGAGGTGCCACAAACATGCAGCCAAAGGCATGCAGGGGGAAAGTGTTAATAGAGACCAAAAAGTGGCAACTTCCCTTCTTGCCCTGGCCTCCTGCTGGATTGGGATGTTGGGAAAGACACACTGCTCCTCTTCTGTTCTCCAAATGAGGCTTGGCAAAAGTACAGAAAAGACTTTGCCAGTCAGCAGAAGGAGGGACAGCAGCAATCATGGCAGGGACCTTTGGACATCCTGAAGAACTTTCTGGAGAGGACTTAGGCAGGGAGGAGGAGTGACCTCTTCTCTTTAGCCTCATTTTTCTGGCTTTTCTCCTCCCTTCTCCTTGCCCTGTTCCCTCCCCAGCCCTTTCAGTTGTGAGGAGGCTGAGACAGAGACTTGCTTTATTCATGCAAAAGGTTTGAGAGAGGAAAAAGAACTGAATCACACCAAATCCACTTCACACTCCCCAAACATCAGGCATCTTTCCAGCACACCCACCTACTGAAACCAGCAGCAATGCTGTGTTTGGCACTGGAAACACAGGGACCAAAAGGATCTCTCTGCTTGTCTGGACCAGTGACACACTGTCAATGAAAGCTTTAAAAAGTTCAAAAAGTTCAGTAGTTTGCCAGACTGTTTCCCTAAACTAGTTAGGATTTTTAAAATCTTCTGTTTTGCCCCCAAAGTTTCCTTTGTTTGTATCTATTTGTCCCGGATAATGTTATGACAACCTTTGAAGGCAGCAGCTGAATTTCCAGAGGAGGAAGAAAAGATACAGGGTGAAATGTGTCATGGATATGTACTGATCTCAGTGCTACCCATCCTCCTGGATTGCTTATGATGCAAACCCACTGGCATGCCCAAAAGATGTAAATATGTAGAGGTTCATCAGCATTTTTTTGAGGGAAAAAGATAATCCAACACCAGCAGACTTGTTATATTCATCTTCACAACCATGAGAGGAAACTGGGGTGGATGTGAGGGAGCCCACCAAGGATTACTAATTTTATGTCCGGAGCACACAGAGGTGTGGGGCTTGGAGGAAAGTGCCTCAATCTGCCTCTTCTCCACTTACACCATGCTGCAAACTTCATTTCCAGCATAGCAGAGCTCTCAGCAGCCTGACAGAAACAATGGAAATCTCCAAGGCTCAGTGGGGCTCAGTGCCAGTGGAGCTCCCCAAATCCTGTTCTGCTCTCCATAGATGCACTGGGTACAGCTGCCCTGGGTCATGGGTGTGAAGGGATTTTGGAGCCTACCTTTAAGAGCCCAGATCCAGAAACTTTTTTTGCCACAGAGGTAATTTTTTTGCAGGGAGTTAGCGTAGGCAAGCTACACTTCAACTTCCTCTCAACTTCAGGGCTGAAAGAGCTGGAGTCTCTTAAAAATCCCATCAGTGTACTTTTCACGAGTATTTTTTCTGGGGGAGGCCAGCTAGCAGGCAGGAGTGGGCAGTTTTCTCCCACGAGGCAGGTGAAGGCAGGCTGAGGGCAGCCAGTCCGGGGGCTGAGGCAACTTTACCAGCGAGGAGGAAATAAAGGGATGCTCGCCCGCCCTCCCCTCCGTACCCAGCCCTGACCAGGCAGGGTCACTTCACAGCAGGTGCAAGATCTACGTCCAGATCAGTTTTGTGGCTTTCTTCAGCGTTTCCTAACGCAATGTTTGCGGTGCTTTGTGAAATGAGCGTTTGCGGAAGAATCAGGCTTTTGGTACAGATACAAAGAGCAAGCACTGACCCGGGATAGGTGTTTCTTTTATCTGCTGCTTCGCGTGCCCCAGCCGTTCCCATGCCCAGCTCCTCAGGGACACAAATCTGTCCCAATCCCCTCCAGCAGTCCCAGTTCTGTAGCTCAAAAGGACAGAGAATAAATAGCTCCCTGTTGAGGTCCCCCAGCCCAGCTTTTGGGGTGCTTCATCCCCCTCAGCTGACTTTCAGGGTGCCAAGTTTTTTGGGCCTCCAAGATGTGCAAATGGTGCCGGTGTTTCATTCCCCTTCCCCAGGGGAAATCAGAGGCAGGAAATTATATAGCTGCTACACACACTCCCACACCCTGCAGAATCCACCCTTCCATGAAAATGCCAGAGAGATTTAAACAGCTTGCATAATTTCAAGAGGAAGTAGCGAGAGTAGAAATAAATATACATTGTAATTGTATAATATCACTGGGTTCAGAGAAAAAAAAAGAAAAAGGAAGGAAAAAATAATAATAAAAAAGCTCTGTGCTTACGAAGGTAAGCAGATCTGCTGGCAGCTCTTGGAACCAGATGGGACTGGATCTAGAGAAAAGCAGGGCAGGGTAAGTGCCCATGATCCAAAGGGAGTGGTGCCACGCTGCTCCCAGTCCAGCACTACTGGGATTGGTAATGGCTGCTTCTCTGGTGACAGCCACCAGTGCCACCCATTGCTCCAGGCAGCTGCTGGCACTCCAGGGGTTTAGTAGAAGTTACAATGAATGCATGGACAGATAACCTCAAAAAATGACCGCTCTGAGAATTTTTTTCTGAAATTATTTTGTGTTCTTACCTTGTGTGTGAAATTATCAAATGCTGGTCTGCGTGCATTAGCCAGGGTGTGGAAATTTTATTTAATAACTAATGTAACTTAATACAATAAAAATCTCTTCCAGACAGTTGCAAGGTGAAAAAAAGAGCTTAATCTCCAGTTCCCAGTGGACACAGAGAAGCACAGTGCCCTCAATCACTCAGGGATTCTTTCCCCATGGGTTTGCCCATTTAAGATAGTAGCACTTCAGGAGGGAGTTTCCACCTGTTCTGTACACCTAAAATAAATTACTGGGCATTTTGTGGGGTGAAGTACAAGATCTTTAAGGCTGCAAGAGGGAAAGGCTACAGAGGAGTGAGGTGGATGGTGACCCTGTGGCAGAACTACCATTCCTGGCAGAGGCGAGCCCCATTCCCCCTGCAAACAAAAGGAGCATCAAATCCAGGAGCTTGCATGCTGTGACGACATTCATCCCAGCAGGGCTCTGCTCCCAAGGAGAGCAGGCACCAGGAAATTATGTGCAATACATTTAACTGATTTACAGCTCTGTGCTTGTGCAAGCCCACTGTCAGCTCCAGTTACTTTACAGCCAGCAGCAGCTTCAAACCATTTAAAGGTTTCTTTTCCAGCTCACAATATGCATACAAGGTGGAAAGGAAGTCTACAAAAATCACGAGTCAAAGGGAAAACATAATTTCAAGAAGGAAAATGCACACCACCCCATACGAAAGAAGAGTCTAATATGTCTCTTGGAAGGAAATTCCCCATCCCAACCCAGGCACCATGGAACTGAGAGAGGGGCTGGTGGGGGCACTTGGCAGTGGTAGCCCCCTTGAGCCCATGGGAGACTTCAGTTAGAGGGAAAGGGTGGAATAGATACCATCAGCATATGGAATTTTCATCCAGGATGGCAAGAATCTGCCCATTGTTATACCTCCCTTACCCTGTAGGTAGATAAAGGAGAGCCAGTATTAATATGAATTTATCTGGAGGCAAACAACAATTCTCAGAAAAGCCCTGCAAGCTTGGGTGAGGCAGACATAGATCCAGTAGCAAACAGTCAACACACAAGCCTCAGATTCATATATTTTGAGAAAAAAGTGAAATTACTAAATAATAATTCTGCTTCTCATTATGCTATATCACAAGGAAATACCAACACATCTCTTAGTGCACAAAACTTAAAGTTAATTTTTAACTTTCCTTCTTTATCTATCTCTAAACTGAGCTCAGACTATCACAGTGGGCACCTCTCCAATTTCTGCTAATAATTTTGAGTCACCCTTCACATGGCTCTTTTGCCCTCATGCGAAGACCAACTTTGAACTTTGTGCACTACCAAGTTTACTTCACTGTGACTTACTTCTCTTTAAAAAATCACCCAAACTGAGGCCATTTTACTTTCAATGTATTTGCATTTTATCTTCCTTAAGTCTGATGACAGCCTCACTGAGCCGCAATTTGGACAACCTTCAAAGCTGAGGGGAGAAATTGTGACTTTTCCTGTCCGTATCTACCATCTTTAGTTGAAATCCTTGCCATGCATGTGGTTGAAGCCCTAGGAAGTGTCAGAGCTTACTGCAATTCCTAGATAAGTTGGAGCAGAGGACTTCTTTCACAGCTCTTACATACATTAGAGGGTGTATCTATATCTCCTTATTGCTAAAATTTTACCATAGCTGGACTTCCCAGGGGGTTTCTGCACCCTCTCCATCTTCATCAGACTCAGCAGGGAGAAAAAACTCCAAAGAATTTTTTTTTTCAGTTTCATTTCTGATATTCTTAAATGTGGTTTGGTTGTTTTGGGTTTTTTTTCTCTAGAGTGGAACATGGGAGGTATTCACTACCAGGGCATCCAGGGGCTACACTTAGAGCCAGGCCACTCTAAATTATACACAAACATGTAGGAAGAGACTGTTGCTGCCTCATAGCATGAACTGGGATGTCTTCTCTAAACCATTGACACACAGAGAGAAATAACTGTTTGTAAACTAAGCACTTGCTAGAGCTCTGACAATATCATCTAACTGTAGAGAGGTTAAAGCACCAGCAAAGACCACGTGGTACCCAGAGAGAAAGGCCCTCTGGTGAGTGTTTTTCCTTGCATCCCTATCAGGGCATAGGGAAGACCTCTACATTCCCAGCTCAGAGACCTACACGGGCTCCACATCCCTCTCCACAGCAGGCACCAACCCCTTCTGCCTTCTTGTCCCTGACAACAAACCCACAGGGAACAAATGTGGCTCCATCCCACCCCTGCACCCTCATGCACTTCTCCTGAGCCCCTTCCTCCTGGCTGGGAACTGGCAATTCAGGAAACATTGTGTGCTACAGCAAAAGCCAGATGTTTGGTCTTGACAAATTCAGCATGAAATAATTTAAAACCAGCATAATAAAGATAACACTTAATGAGAGACCTACACACAATTTTTACCTAATGCAACCTTTTTTTTTGAGTACAGCTCAACGCAAGTACCACCTAAAACATTAAAATTGAATTACTAGCACAGAAATGCCCTCTTTGCCATGCACATAAGTAATTAGTCTTGTATTTTGAATATGGAATATTAATAAATAATACTTAGCACCTATGTTGTGACTGTGTTTCAAACTGCTTTTAAAATTAATTAACTCTCACCAGCTTGTGTGAGGCAGAAAAACATTATTAGCCTAGTTTTTACAGACTGAGGCGGAGAGCTTTCTGCAGCCTGCAAGCTCCTTGTGCAACATCACCGAGCTCTTTAAGCAGCCCTTTTAACTCCTGGAGCTCAGATTACTTTGCAAAGGAAATTGGTTTCCTTTGCTTGAGATGAAAGGAGCCAGGAGGAGAAGAGGGCTGTCAATTCAGAGGTATAGATGTGTTTTAGTCAACTCCCTGGGGCCCCAGCGATGCTTGCCAGGTCCCCTGGCCTGTCCCCTGGGCTGCTGGCAGGCACAGGGGGTGTGAGGAGGGTCTCTCTCAGCACCCACAGCCTGCAACAAGGTGGGCACAGGGCAGATGCTCCAGGCCCTGGGCAGTGTCACCCGGGTCTGCTGGCAACAGACCTCATCAAAAGCAGGATCCTGAGCTGTCAGCCTTCCACAGGGGACTGCAATTCTAGAAGAAATTGCTGTGCCAGCTCTCCTACAGTTATTACCTGGTTCCTCTTGGCCAAAAGCCAGAAACCTCTGGTCTCAGCCAAGGTTCAGTTCTCAGGCCCTGGAGGCTCAGACCTGGGCTGTGACTTGGGACTGGCAAGCCCTGAAGAACCTTCCTGGGGCCAAATGCTCCAGGACAGGAGATTGGACAGCTTTGTGGGCTCCTTTAACCTGCTGCAGAGTGGCAGGACAGGACAGGAGCGCCAGCCACCCTCCTTGGTCATTAACCCAGTCCTTAGGCAGGCTGCTCTACAAGGACACACCACGCAGCTGAGGATGCACATGAACAACTGATTTGTCTGGAGCCAAGATGTGGGATTAGAACATCCACAGACTTCTCCAGGGCTCCGTGAGGAGCACTGCAGTACACGTGCAGGCACAGACACAAGCTGCCCTCCTGGAGACTTGCCAGAGGGGAGCCGGCTCCCCGAGCCAAACCCGGGACAAAAGGCAGGGTTATTTTGGTTCACTTCTGTTTGCTGAAAGTAATTCAATGGAAGAACTAAAATAAAAAGGGCTTGTAGAATTGCTGCTGCCAGGTGGCCAAGGACGTTTTAAGGAAGGCCCTGGCTGGACCTGGCTGTACCTCACCTTGCTGCTGGGTCTTCCCCTCACATCTCCCACTCTCACAGCAGCCCTCTCTCCCACTTTCTGGCATATTAGTTCCTCCAGCCTTGGCCCCATGCTGGTGTGTGCTGCACCCAGGACAGCACTATCTGTACCTGATAAACACCACACAGTCAGGTAACCTGGTCTGGTGCTGGTTACTGGGAAAAATGAGTTGTCTTCTGCAGCAGCATCTCAGACTGAGTAAATGGTTCTTGTAAAGCACAGGGGACTCTACATGGACGCAGGTTTGATGGTCCTTGTAAAGCACAGGGGATTCTACACAGCCACAAGTTTGATTTAACTTCTGAGTCAATCTTGCAGGGGAGGGAAAAGTTATAAATATGATTTCGGCAGTAGGTGATTATGCCACCGGGACATAACCCCTGCTGTCACTGCCCTGGTCTCTGCAGGGGTTCAGGCAGCAGTGGGATGCTTGGTACTTGAAAATCTGTTAACCAAGCACGGCCAGTGCGAGCCAGAAAAGGCTCAGCAAGTTTCTCAGTGTCAGGAGCTGACAAGGGGTGGGAGGAACCCCAGAGCAGAGAGTCAGCTCTAATCACCACCTGCAATAAAGGATGAATGTCTCACCTGCACACTCTCTCCTCAGCAGCAACAGGTGATTTCTCTGCAGCAGGCATGTGGGGAGGCACTCACCTGCTTCCACCTCAGCTGGGACCAACAGGGCAGGGGGCAGCTCAGATGCACTTTTCAAAAAAGAAAAGAGAAACCAACCAAAGAAATAAAACAGGAGAACCCCCCCACATTTAAAGAAAAGAGCAAAGCAAAGCCCCAGAAGACTTTTGGTGGTCTTCCCAGCACCTCCAGTGGCTCTTGGCTTCTGGCCAGCTTGGGTGAACAGGTAGGTTCTACCATATTCTGCAGTCTCCTCTCCTCACCAGAGATTGCATTGGCAAGACCTCATGGTGCTTACGTGTCACATCTCAATTAACTGGGTCTTAATTTGTAGGGAAAAACCCAAAACCCAAACCCCACCATCACTACAAAAAAACCCCAACCAAACAAACAAAAACCCCCAAACAAACAACAAAAAAGTAAAACCAAAAGGAAACCCCAACCAACACCAGCAACACTCCCAAATAAATAATAATAATAATGAAAGATTTTAAAAAAACCCCACCGGGCTCCTCTGAGAGCAAGTCCTAGCAGAGCTCACTGGTCTGCCAAGCAGTTCAAGCATTATGTGAGACCAAAGCCAGAGGCTATTGAGGGGCAAGACCTGGAGGGCCCCTCTCCTCTGGGCTGTTCTTCACTTAGATAGCAGATTTGCTGAGGTTTAACAGCAGCAGCATGTAATAGAGCAGTAGCTGCTCCCTCCTCCAAATGATCATTTAGCCCGGGCTTACCAAGCCATTCATTTCATGCTTATTAACCTTTGGAGTATTGTTTTGTCCAGACTGCCAGACAAATTAACTTTTAAGAGGGGCCTATATGGATGTCTGCAAACTCCCTTAGACACAAAGCAACTCTTAAGGAATATTTAATGAAATATGTAACAGTCAGTTTATCTATCTATAAACTAACACATCGTTCTGGACAACAACTCACTGGAAGTGCTGTGGGTAATTCTCAGGGAAAAAAAAAAGTATCCAAAGAGGCAAATAGGGAAGAAGAGCAAGAGAGATACATCTACAGAAGTGCTCTAAAATCCCCATGCCAGATCCCTGCACAGTGCACCAAACCCAAGCACTGGACTGCAGCAAACTGGCAGTTCCAGGGGCTTGGATGACATTCATTTGTCACTGTGCAGAAGCCTGTGGAAAGTAAATTCCCTAAAAATTGCCCCAGAGATTTTCTCTCACCACATACTTGCATGCAGGCCAAGTCTCCTTCTTAACATACTTTGCCTTTTGTCTTGTTTTTCTGACTTCCAACAACAACCCAAATAAACCTCTGGAAACAATGAAAGTATTAAAGGAAAATGTCATGCCTATCAATATATGCCTTTGTGGCTGTGGGAGTAGAACAGGCATGATGTCACTGGGGGGAATAGCTTAAAAAGTTCCATTGAGAAAAGGGATCTGCCTTAAACAGATGCAAAACATCCCAAAATATGCGCTGTGCCACCCAGATATCCAGGGGAGCACTGAGCTGTGATGCAGCACGGGCCAGGAAGCTGATTTAATTCAGAAGTTACAGAAGTTTGTACTTACTTACCACGGGGCAGGGAGAGGTGATGAGTGCAGGGTTTAATTCTGTGAGCAAAGGCATCGAGGGGAGCAGCCTCCATATACTGAGACATAATAACAAGCCCTCAAGGTGTGTGTGAAATGCTGAGGCCAGGTGAAGATCTGCAGCTGAGTCCTTTGCTGGGCTGTTGAGTTCCACTGTAGGACTTTGCATCAAATCAAATAACAACTTTGCTCCTCTCACCCTGGCTGCCTGATGGATCTCTGTTGGTTTCAAGTGCATGACAAAGGGACGAGCCTGTTCTCCTGGTGACAGAGGTGTTCATTTTCTTGTTGACTTTGTCCTGAAGTGGACTGGAAACAGCAGCCTGGTCCCTCAGGGCTGGGCAGTGGTTCAAAAAGCCACCCCTGTTCACCTCCCAGCTCCCACCCTCTGGGGGCTCAGCTATTTTAAGTGCATCTTAACTTAACAGCTCTCTGGCTCGTGGCTCTCTATACTGACAGGATTGAGATCAGATAACAGGATTTTAAATGTGAGAAGAGCCAACACTGTGATGGGTAATTTTGGATCCAGATGTTACCCTCCTGAAATTCCTGGGGGGTGGGATCTGAAATTCTGGATTCTGCAGCTACAGAGGTCCAGAGGTGAGTCGGAGCTTCAGTTCTGGGCTGGGCAAACACTGCTGTAAAACACTCCACCACCTCTTCCGCTCACTAAAAACATGAGACTTCCCCACCTGGGAATAAAAGCAAAAAAGCAGAGTCTCAGACAGCAAGGTCCTGCAAAGCTTTCTGGTTTTCCTCTCTCCAGTCACCCTCTTCTAAGGAACAACTCTGGAGGAAAATTAGATCAACTTACAGTGTTACAACAAACTTTATACTGAGAAGGTACAGGCTCCTGGCAGTCTGTGCTGGAATATACAGAAATTATGGACTTTTGCCCAAACCCATGATCTACTGGGCTTTTGCAGTTGCTGTTGATGAAAGGCATTAGCAAGTATGAAACAAGTTGAGCAGCAAGCCTGTCTGCCTGCCTTTGAGGTCATCCTCCCTCTCTCATTTGCAGCATGGCAATTCCCTGCTGCCAGAAGGATCCACAGGTCTCAAACAGAGGAAGACAGCTCCGACTGAAGCATGAGGAAGTGCTAAGGTGCAGTTTTGTTCTGGGAGAAGTGGTGGTTTGAAAATGTCAGTGCGGGGCTCAGAGTGTGTCTGCACTGCAGAGAGCAGCACTGCCAGGGACAGCTGAGCTGGCCCTGAACGAGCTGCTGGCACGGGAAGGACACAGCCAGCTCTGGTGCCCCTCAAACACAGGTTAAGTCCAGCTGGCAGGGACCTTGAACTGTCTGGAGTGCAGACAGAGCTACATCCTGCTCCCCTGTGTACCCAAAGCTGTACTGTAACCAAGGCCCCTGCAGGGACTGCACCTTCTCACAGCGTGCAGAGATGTGCTCCCTTCCCACTGTTCAGATGCTGCAAATCCTACTGGCTCTTTCATCAGGATGGATGATTTCTGGCTCGCCTCCCCCACAGGTCGAGTTGTTACAGCTAGAATCCACCAAATGCTCCTGTTTATAAAGCAAAGGCCAGCACAGCTCACATTTCCAAAGCATAGCTGGATCTGGTTTAGAGAAAGAGCGGTGAAGCATTAAATTCAGCTGGCTCAGTTTGGACAGACTTGAGAAGCAAAACAGTTGAGGCTGAAGTTAACCAGACCCTTTCCAGGGTAGATTTGTGCTCTAAAATGCTACAATTCGTGGTTGTTAGGGCTCCTTCACAAAGCTCCTGTGCAATGCTAGCACGTGAAGGGTCACACCAAATGTCTACCATATGCTGCACTGGCACAGTTTCCTCTCAAGCTTTTCATTATTACATTTTTATTTTTTCCTTTAAGATTTAATTCCCTAGGCTGTTGTTGGAAGTAGATGCAGTTGTATTGATGGGAGGAATTCCACCTGTTCAAATCAGGCTTTTGAGGGATCTGGACGTACTTTTTTTTTAATGTTTCCTAACATAAGCATTCTGCCCCTTGTCCCTCCAAGGAGTTGTAGTCATGCTTCTCATTTCCTTGTACATACCCACATACCCAAAGTACCCACGACTGTGCTGCACAGGGCTAAGGCAGCACAAGAACCCTCTGCTTACTTAACAGAAGAATGTAAATGAATGTCAGTCTTGCCTCTAATGTCACACAAGAGTCAACACAGGAAGATTATATTCCACCAAAAGCCTTGGCCTGCAGGTCACTGTCCCCCTGCCAGCCTACTCCAGCTATTTCAGGAAAGTCAACAGACCTCGACCAGTCGTCTCTTCCAGGTGGATCAACAAATGATACCACTGAGTTCATTTAGACTTTTTAAAAGCGTAACTTTTCTAACCGGCAAAATATATACTGAGCAAATTTCATTCTATCTCAGACACGCTTAGACAAATTAGAGTACAAAGCTCCTCTGCTTGTTTTGTTTCTCCACAAAAGCGTTTGCAAAAAAGGCTAATCCACATCGTTTACTGTACTAAGTCGGTGAATCAGCCAATTCTATATTTAAGTTTCTAATTCTGAGTTTCTGCACATGATGAAGAAAGATCAGCTGTCACAATTTGTGGACTACTGTCAAAACCTGTAGCTTTTAAATACTTTCTTCTATGGCTCCTGAGTTTTGGCCCGAGTTGCAACTTCAAGAGATCTATTCTCAGTGAAGTTGTGGATCAAATGTAACAGCCAAATTAATGCAAACAAAAGGTAGCAGGTCAGGTAACTTGCAGAATAAATGCTTGGGAGCCCACTTACATTACTCTTTACACAGACAGCTTTATTTGGAAGTACCTGTTCTGAACAATTCAAAACCACAATTTGTATTGTAAGAGAGGCAGAGTTGGGCTCAGAGAGGTTCAGGATGAGAAGAAATAAAAGACTGGTTTTTACAGTAATGCATTCTGCTTCCCAGCTAAATCTGTCCTTAGGTCTCACTAGGGACATGTAGAAAGTGTTATAACTCCCGTTTGATGTGCAGCATAGAGGTCTGGTCCTACGTTTAGTTAACAGCATTCTGCTCACAGCCGTGTTAACTCTGCCTGGCTGTTCTAAGGTATTTCTGCAGCCACTGGAAAAATGCAAATTTTAATATTCCGCCTGGATATTACAGAAATGTGAACACCAGAAGCTCTTGAAGCAGAACTCATCCTTCAGCTCGTGGGCAGAAGCGATGGCTTTCTTGACTTCGTAGCATTGTTGAAAGATTCAACAAATTTCCCCTTTGACCTCCATATACTCTAGAGAAAGGTTCCAAAAAGGATGATACTTGAATTTCCCTAAAGCTTCACATTTTATGGAACACATAGCACAAAGACTGAGAAGCATGGCTTCAACTGAGCATTTGGGTGTTCACACCCAGCGAGGGCTGCGCGGGATGGAGGTTGGGGAAGACATTGAGGAGATAGTGTGGGAGGTATACAGGCACTCCTCAGTCCATCATTATATACTTGCTGTTTTTGAGATCACTGATCACATTCAGACTAACTCTTAAATACTGGATAGATTGCTTCAGGACTTCCCTCAGCCCTTAAGAAATTTTCAGGTATTTCTTTTTAAATCACGACTAATTACAAGATGTGAGCTGATGCACAACAACTCTGTCTTTTTCTGCAGCCATCTTACTCTTACCCAGCCCTGTTTATTTAATGGTGTCTTAATCCAAGCTAATCACGTCCCTAGCAGCAAATTATGCTCTAAATGACAATGAATTATGTTAGCAGGAGGATAATCAGGGGAGAGCAATCCAATCACTTCTATTTTTTTCAGCATACCTTAATCAAAAACGGCGGAGAAGAAGAAGAAGACACATGGCAGAGCACTACACGAGAGGAGTGAAGTATTGCTGAACACACCTGGACCTGCATTAAGCAAGCGTGAAGAGAGTGAAGGACCCCCCCATCAGAGCTGTGCCTTGGTTTGTACTGACTGCAGGACAGGTAGCACCGGGCTCTGGAGGAAATGGGGGGAGGCATGAGGAGGGGGTTGAAGGAGGCTGGCTGAACAGTGTTACCTGGACTTGAAAGCACATTTAGGGTCACGAATAAATGATAATTTATTAGTCCTGCACTAAGAGCCCGCACTAGCCTTCAGAGAAGTCCCTGATGGGTCAGTACACGTTGAGTATGGCTGGGGCTGAGCAGAGTTCCCTTGGCTGATCTAAAAGGTGGGAAGAGAGAGTTTTCAGGGGGAGGAGCAGGATCGGGGTATCCAGACTTGCAGCATCTCAGCAATGCTGAGCACAAAGACACAGCGCATCGCAGAGCTGCACAGCCCCTTCTCTCCCCCAGGCTGTTTGTTTTCCAGGGAAGCACATAGTGTGGATACTGGGGATTTATCAGCCTTTCCAATGCCCCGACAGACAGGCCACATGTCAAACATGCTATTTACCAGGAAGCACTTTTATTGATTTTTTTTTGATAAGAGAGTAAAATATTGGCAAAGGTTTCTCTTACTCCTTATCGTGAACATCAACACAGAGCAAATTTCATGCATTAGTCCCGTACTTTTCTGACAATAATGTAGAAAGCCTAAATAAATTCATTCATCTCACAGCAATGTCGCTTCTGGAATAGCTGCTTTGTAGCAGTTATTCAGTTGCTGGGAAGTGACAGATCAGCAGCCAAACAGCACAGCCAGTCCTGGTACTCAGAGGGGATTATCTGGGGCTGCCCCATGCAAAAAACAGATGCTAGCAACAATTTGCTCAAGTGATATGTCCTGTCCCACAGCTGAAAAGTACCCTGGGACCCTTTCTCCATCTGCCTGCACACAGCTCTCATTTGCCTCAACCTGAACGATTCAAAAGTACATTTTGTCTTCAACAGTTTCATATCTGCCACAAACACCACGAGAAAAAAGGACAAAGCCTTCTCTGCAGTGGGAAAAGAACCTTAATGGACAGTTCTCTTTCAGCAAGCCCTAGGAAAAAAACCATGCTTCTAAAAAGGCAGTAAATAAATTGAGATTCAGCCTGAGTGAATGCAGGCTGGTATGTTTTGGGGGGAGGGAGGAAAGGGAGGAGTACAAAGTAAGAGGCACTTAGAGTCATGAAAAAAGCTGAGAATCAATAAACAGACTGAAGAAAAGTGAACAAAATGCACCAGGATGGAAAATGAAAAAAAACCCCAAACCCTCCAGCCTTGGGGAATTAGTGCTGCATATACAGCTGCAATGGCCCAGGAAAAGAAAAACTGAGGGATCTTAAACTGTAGATGGCTGTGGCCAAAACCCCACACATCTTTAATTCCCAACTTTAAAAAAGACCTGATATTTCCCATATCCTACTTTATGGCTCTCTAGGACTGGGATCAAACTCAGAAAAGCTGGGGTAGCAGTTTTCTGCCAGTCTCAGGGGTTCCGCCTGTCTGATGGGGTGGGAAGGAATCCTACAAGAAAAGGAGGCTTAGGAATTTGCCTTGGGAAGTTTGTAACCATGAATTGTATACACTGAACACTCAGCACCATACCAAGTTTATAACAAACACATGTAATGGAATGCATAATTATCCTGCTTGTATTTCTTTCTTCAAAATGCGTTGCCATAAACCTGCTAGGCTTCTTAAAGCTTGGGATCCTGTTTGTTTAAGATGCTCTTTTCCTGCTGGAGATGTACCTTAAGCTTCAGGCTGAGCACAGGGAGCTCAGGCAGTGGAACTCTAAATTGACCACTCCTGTCAATTCCTGCTACCATGCTGAGGAGAAAAATAAGTTAATCTCACCAGACCCTGCTCATGTCACGAAAATGCATAGGCGAGAAGACAGAGCACATGGAAGAGCACCTCGTCTCAGCACAAAGGTCGCCCTCGATTACGGCAGGTTTCCTTCCACAGGGACACCAGTTGCATTGCTGGTCCGTGGGGTGAGGTGGTATTTCTGGCATTAGCAGCCCAGCCGTGGATGTTTGAGCAGGCCTGGCCCATCCCAGCAGGAGTTTTCCCTGTGGGACTCTGTGTCTGACTGCAGTGAGTGAGAGCCAGAGCCTTCACACTCAGGGTTAGTAATCTGGTACTAAGGGAGTGAAGAATCAGAGAGCCACAGAATATTCTGAGTTGGAAGGAACCCACTAGAGTCCAACTCAAGCACCAGAGCAAACGCAATGGGCTGCCCCAGGCACAGGTCTTGCACACACTTTGGAGGAAGTTTTCCTCGTCCAAACACACTGCAGGGATCTCACCAACCTTGCAGCAGGCAGGTCCCTCAATGCCTGCCCCAGAGGCATTCGGGCAGTCAACCCTTGTGTACAATGAACTCTTCTGAGGTCTGGGACCTGCTTTCTCCCGGGCATAGGACCAACAGCCCATATGGCCCACGCAGCTTGCTCACCCTTTACAGGCAGCTCATTGCTGATTTTTCTTTCTGGAAAGGATGCCTGATCGAGAGTCTTCCTTTAAGCCTGGTTTTCAGGAAAAAGGAAAAAAAAGCTCACATGACCTTACTCCGTGCACGTACAGATGCTTGGATCTTCCTTACCAAGCTTTGAATCCATCAGCCCAGCTCACCCAGGTTTGACAAAGGAGTTGGTATTTCCAGCTGTGCTTACCTGCTGGGCTAAGCGACCTTGGAAGTGGCACATTCCAGGGGACCTGGTGGAGTGCGTCACGTTTCCCATTTCTGGAAACCAGAGCCTGGGGCTGGAGGGACTGGGGCACTGACACTTGACTGTGTTTTACTCTCCTACAGGGCGAGAGTAAAAATCTGTGGGACCCAGGAATGCAGAGGCTTGGGGGTTTTGCAGCCCAGACAGAGCCAGAGACACCTGGCTTCTGCAGGTTTTGTGGGAACAGGCAGCTGGGTATTCATGCCCTCCCCAGGGAGAAGACTGAAGCATGAGGTCATGTTTTGTTGGCAGGGAGCCCCTGTGCCAGAGAAAACACGGAGACAGACCTCATAGTGCCCCAGCTTCAAGCAGAGCTTCCGCTGAAGCTTTTATTTCCTTAGATGTCAGAGTCAACCAACACCAAGACACGGATCTGTACCGAGCTCTCTGGTCATTAGCTCCTTTACTTGCTACTTCCCATCTTCCCTACCCCGCCCTCAGCATGCTCTCTGAGCTCACTCCACTCCTGGGCTATACAGCTTAAGAGGAAATGTTGGGGGTTAGGAAGTATTTGCATAAAGTAATACATTTTATAGTTTGCAATTATATTCTGCCCTGCAGAATCTTCACATCTGCCACAGGTTTTTCTCAAGGCCTCAGCTCCACAGGCAGGACTCTCATATTTCCTAGGATGTAAATCTGAAATCACAAAATGATCTCATGCATTTTTTTTTGCTCTGGTTTCAATCTCCTTGCCCTTTTCCAGCATATTTCCAATATACAAAGCATGCTTTCCAGTGTTCATTTTCAACTATTTTCTATTTCCATTTTGGCATATTCCTTCTCCTTGCTCTCTCTTTTTGTCTGTCTTGTGTCTACCAGTCCTCCTTTCCTCCTTCTGTCCTATTTCAAAATCTTCCTATGAGCCAAGCCTACTATCTGTAAAGAGTAATGCTGTCAACTTTAATAGGAGCTGAATTAACTCCCACGGCTTTCATCTTCCCATCTTTTTTTTTTTTCCCCTGCATCCTCTGTCTGTTCCCAGACAAAAAAATCCTAGTTCCTGCTTCCATTTTCAACTTCTTTGGGACTTACTTGAACTTTTCTTTCCATTACTTGCCTCCCACCCTTCTGCTCCAGCCCCTCCTTGAGTTTTTCCTGCTCTTTTCCATCTATCCATCTCACAGCAAACAATCTCCCTAATCTACCATCTTGCAGGCTACTGAGCATTTCAGTCCACACCCACCACTGTTGTATGGGAGCACCTAATACATATTAAGATTAGGATCTCTCTCCTGTTCCCTCCCCTTTCCTTCACAAACGATGCCAAAAAGGCCGGTGTGGGGTTTTGTTCAGTAGTTCTGCCTCTTCCTTCCCTGCCCCTCCCTAGCTCTCCTGGAGAAACAGAAAGCCAGAGATGTGGGTTACACAAAATCATAATTAGCCTGTTAAATACAGGAGAGATTTACTGTCTTGCTTTCTACCCCAGAACACGACATGAGGCCTGATGTAATATCGTCAAAATCCATGCAAGGACTGAAATATAACTCCACAGGAGCAGGAACAGACCCCGGGGAGAAGAGATTGGCAGATGTGCGGGAAAAAAAAGAACTGGATGGGAGAGAGGACTGCAGAAGAGGGGAATAAAAGGGAACATTAGAGGAAGCCCACGTTACCTGACACATGATCTTCTCCCTTGTAATCAGGGTCTCTCTTGAAGTCTGTATTTCACTGAATCAAATTGTCACTCCCTGGGGAAGTTATTCTAGGAGGCTGATCTAGACAGCAGGGTAAAGGAGGATCCACCCATCATGATCTCAGCTATTTCTTTCTCATAGTTCATAGGAAAGTCATTTTCTCACAGCCACTGCTTCTCTCAAATATCTGTGCTATTCCTGGAAATAAAAAAGAAATGGGCAACTTTGTGCATCACCCAAACTAGATCACAGAAATACAAGCAGGTCTGGAAGGGATTCAGTGACCTTGACAATAACCAAAAGGAGTGGATCCTGCTCCTTTCTGTCCCCAAAACCAGGAGGAGAAGACAGTGAGAGATGTTTATTGGAGTGGGGCCAGGAGGGAAAGGAAACAGAAATCAGCAAGAAGGGTTGAGAGATATGAGCATCCCCTATCCTCTTCCCAGGTGTGAGAGAGAAGAGGAGATGGGAAGCGAGGATGAAAGCTGCTTCTAGGTTTTCCTGGGCCATGAAGCATCTGCCTGGGAAAAGCAGTAATATTTAGGGTAGGGTGCTAGGAGCAACATGGGGAGCAGAGGACTGAACCTACCCTGAGGTTTCTTCAGATTTCTTCAGTTCCACAGTGGAAGAGGGTCAAAGGCGAAGTAAATCTACATCCATGTTTTAGAAAACATGCTTCCAGCCCTGTAAGTCTGTCTAGGCTGCTGCAGGCAGGCACTTCTCCAAAACACAGGGGCTAAATGCAAAAAATGCAGATAGGAAAACCACCCCAAGTTGCCAAACAGCTTCTCTGAGAAGGAAAAGGAAAGAGAGAGGAAGAAAGACCATATGCAGAAGGAGAAAGAAGGAAAAAAACCAGGGCCATAAAAAATTTAATTCAAAATCTCTTAATTCACAAAAATTCAAATCAGCTATGTTATGTTAAGTAAATTGTGCTAGTAAGTTAGAACTGCCTTGACTCGCCTTATCTAGACACCACAGTTCTTTAAGTGCATCAGCAGTAAATTATGTGCATTTGCCATGATGTTCTTGCAATGAGAATTAGGTTTCTGCAGGTTTTAGTTCTCCTCCTTTCCTATGGCAGGAGCCAAGATGGAAATGATGAAAACTCTGTTCGTATGCTACTCACCATTTCCCCTTCCTTGATTACTCAAACTTTTTACTCCAGGCGGTGTAATTAGCAGCTCTTTCTGCCATACTGAGGCTTTGCAGCAAGTACATGACACCAGCTCATGCCCCAATCCCCGTCCATAACGCCGAAAAAATGCGGTGTGGTTTTCCACAGGCTTCCATAACTGCAGGGAAATATCTGCAGGAAGGAAAAGACAGTAATTCCACGTCCATTCAGATGAATTACAGCCCCAAAAGAATAACTGGAAACTTGCTTGCAAAAGTCAGTAGACTTGAGAAACAGCACTGCGTAGTTTGTGAAGAGAGGCAATGATGTTGATTGTCACTAGAAGGAAAAGGATTGCAGTATAAATAATGCAAGAGGGAAGGAAGAAGGGACAGACAAAAATAACATGTTATTGGTCATAATCAATAACAATCATCATACAGTTTTTATGAGAACCTATCCTCCTTGAATAGGTGAAGGCATAGGAGTGTACCTCAGTAGCCGAAAGATTAGAATGTTAAAAAGAAGTAAAGCAGACCATGTTTATACCACTTGCCAAGTAAAACACGGCATGTTCCTGAGTAAATAAGGCAGTATGTCTGCTGGCAAAGTGTGCAGAGTATAATACTGTCATCTGTATGTTGAGGGAACTCAGATCTGCCAATTCAGAGAAAGTGGGGCTTCCTAGAAATTAGTCATTTCATCTGATTAATAATGAAAGGACTCTTCTCTCCATCCTTAAGGAACATCTCCCCTCTTTGGGTCGATTTATTGAGGAATCTCCCCACATCAATCTTCAACCTGAAGAACTTGTGCCTAACGGTTCTGGTGACTGGCTGTGTCAGAGAGCACAGTCTGGGAGGCATCCTCAGAAAAGCCTTTACCTGATAAATTCCTCAAGTGGCAGAGATTATCCTTTCCCTAGTGCCCCCAAACTGCTTTCCCTGCTCCACTGCACCAGTGACAAATCATGCCTTTTGTTCTCTGTGCACCTCAGGGTGCTTTCCTTTCCCTCTGGAAAAGGGAAAGGAAAGCATGTCGATTTTCTAGTGGAAACTGAAGGATACTTACATGTCTTCATACATCCATGAAACTCACAACTAATGGAAGAGATCTTTAAAATGCATTTGTGTTTCCTCTGCAGAGAAAACTGAGAGGATTGAGGTCAAAGACAACTCACCATCTCTCCAACATTAGTCAATGTGAGGCATCTATACTTAGCTTTGCTTCAAATCCTTTGGTATTCTCATTCCTAAGCACTTATGTTTGCTACCTTGAAGCTGGAGCAAAGGTGACCCACTCTCCTGCCTTTAAAGGCAATTTAGAAAAGTGAGGACATTGCTGTGCAGCAGAAAGGATGACTTGGCAGTAGATGCTCTGCCAGCATGAGTCATGCTGCTTTCCTAGGAAGGGGCTCTTACCATGCACTGGACATAGACCAGATTACTTTTTATAAAAATTCAAAATACTGTCCTGTAAACCACGCGCTGACCCAGTGACATTCAGGATAACTGAGTGGAAGGAAGGTAGTGTACAGCTTAGCCAGCAGAGACTGAACGATCAAGCACCCAAGGTAGTGACATTGTGTTCCCCTCAATATGCTCTGACAGTCCACAGACAGCTGGTTGGTCATATGGTGCCAGTCTCTTTTCCCTGCTTCTAGCTGCTACATGATATTAAAAGGAGCAGGAAGGAAGGGAAATCCCTTCTTAGAATCATGTATACAAACAATAGCTGCATTAATGCAGACGGAAGGGGATTCTGTCCAAAACACCCAGTCAAAAGCAGCAAGTGCTTCAGAGTCAGTCTCTCTTGAGCCTGACTTTCATGGAGAAAACCACTGCACCTGGAGGTGTCCCCTGAGCACCGAGTCAGGGGAGGAGGAGGAGGAGGAGGAGGAGGAGGAGGGAGTTGGTGTGGTAGCCCCCAAAGCCCAGCCCTTGATGCTGAGGGTGGCTCCCACTGCCACCAACGTCATCAACATCCTCTCCCTGTGCGACTGTGTGATTCAGGCCACGGGGCAGGGCCCTCAGCCACATTTCTGATGGGAACTCTTCTCCAGAATTGTCTGGCTAAGTCATTACACACATGCAGACCAAAAGGGCACCATGGACGTCCAGGCGTCTTCCTCATCCTACATGGTGACGCCAGGTCAGATGGGGGCATGGGGAACAACATTCTCCCCTACCTTCCACTCTCTGCATGAAGAAAGCTGGGCAGGAAGGCTGGAGGAACACTGTGGATTAGTACCCTTGTTCCCACTGCAGCGGATTCCTTCCTGCTTCTCCTTCTCATGAAGGCAGCATCTTCTGGCAAAATCAACAGCATTCCCTCCTACTCCTTCCTGGTGGTACAGGCTCCTGCCTGCAACCTCCTGTGTTTTCCAGGTGGCTGCTCTAAGAGTAGGGAGGGAACAGACGCTGAGAGTCAGAGCAGGGCATGGCAAGGCTCCAGTGGCACAGGGAGGGTATGAGAGGGAGGCTGGCTGGGAAAGCCATTGCCACGCAGAGCTACCTACCCAACGGAGAGAATTAGGCAAAATTTACTGGGAGAAGCTGCCTTCCTTTGCTCTTCATCCGTGATGGTTGCAGCAACAGCAATGGAAAATTTTATCTTGCACAGTGATGTGGAGGCAAGAGACGAAGTCTGGTTGTTCCTGTACCGCAGTCAGATCTTACCTCCTGCAGAAGGCAAGGTGAGCCAGAGGAGAGAACTGTGCCAAAATCTGCATTCCATTAAACCACAGCTCCCACGAGAAATGGTTTTAGGCTTGGTAGTGGTCTCACAGCATGGCTGCTGAGAAGGGCTCCCCACAGAATACTCTGCCTTTTTACCCACTGGCACTTTTGAGGGGTAGCAGAGACCTTATTTTCAATCCTCCAAGTAGCTTCAAGTTCACCTCTCGAGGTTTCTTTAAGAGTGGTTCAAGTCACTTCAGGAGCAACCTGCTCTCCTGGCTCTCAGTCTTCTGGTCACAGCATTATTTTGCATGGCATCCTTTAATTAGAGAGCAATAGACATCTTGTGCTCAGGGCACTCCCAGGGAGGGCAAGTCCTGGGCTCCCATCCCAGCACCAAGGCCTGGGACTTGGCGTGTGTCAGTGCCTGCACACAAAATGAACCAGGGCTCCTGTTGTCCATTCCTCTTTTCCTCGCACACAATCCAAAAGTGTTAAACCCTTTCCTATAAAGCAGAATTGCTGCCATGGTGTACTCAGCATGGTTGTCCCATGGAATCTTGTAGGTGTTCTCTGGGAAGCTGGGACACCAGCAGAGGCAGGATGGCAGCAGCGCTGTTGGCTGTGCTCTGAAGGAGCTGAGGGTCTCGCTCCTAAACTCCGTGTGGGAGCATCTCTTCTTGGCCATGGCTCTTAAACTCCGTGTGGGAGCATCTCTTCTTGGCCATGGCTCCTAAACTCCGTGCGGGAGCATCTCTTCTTGCCCATGGCTCCTAAACTCCGTGTGGGAGCATCTCTTCTTGGCCATGGTTCTTAAACTCCATGTAGGAGCATCTCTTCTTGGCCATGGCTCCTAAACTCCATGTGAGAGCATCTCTTCTTGGCCATGGCTCTTAAACTCCGTGCTGGAGCGTCTCTTCTTGGCCATGCCCAGCACGAGGGGACGGAGGCATCCAGGAGCCGGAGGGATGAGGTGTGACCCAGCCGCCTCAGTGCTCGCCCCAGGCGGTTCGTGCCGCCCTGCTGGGCGTCCCGGCTGCCAGGAGGGCGGCGTGGGGAGCCGGCACTGCCTCCTCGGGGACTGCAGGCTCTGGAGCGAGGAGCCGGAGCCTGGCAGAGGTGGCTCATCAGTGCTCGTCCTGCCCGCGATCTCAGCCCGCAGCAGCCGCCAGTTTCAGTGATACTGAAGCTCATCAGCATACAAAGCTCTTTTGAAGATGGGACTCAGACGACACTTTCACAACACGCTTAATCCAATCTACTCGAAAGTGGCTGCCAAGAGGGGAGGTCCCACTCTGCCTTCTGGCTGCTCGTTCCCAACCCTTCCTCCGACACCAGCCCGCAGCTAATGCAGCTACACCTTCTGCTGAATGAGGGAATGAGTACGGCTGGAAGCTTTTTTTCCTCTACTAATTTTGATCTGGATCAGCTCCCTAAGTCTGGCAACTCCACTGCTGCATGAGTGCTGGTGCCAGCACAACAGAACTGGAGATTTCGCGGGGCTGGGATGGGGGTCAGGGGACAGCACAGGACCAGCCCTCCTGGCACTGCCTAAGCTTAAACCAGTCACGAAATAGTCACTGCTGGATCCTAAAATAAAGAGCCCTTCAGAAATAGTGATTGTGTCAGTTGTTGAAATTAAGGCTTTCATGACTGTATTCACCTGGATGAGGAATTATTTTAGTCTTTGCTAAATACCATATACCAATACCAGTGAAAGCTGAAAGAAACCTACTGCCTTTTTCATTATAACAGACGTCTCAACTTCTTTAAATGAGGCTTTTTTTTTTCTTTTCTTTTCTTTTTTTTTTTTGCATTACACTGAACTTGAACACAAAAGCCAACATCAGAAATGCAAAGGCCATGATCTGCTGGCTCCCCTGCTTTTCCTTGTCTCTGTTCAGGCTCGCTACAGGGTGTGTTTTCCTCTCAGTGTGTGATGCTGCAGTTAATACAAATGGCAATTATTAGGGCACGTCAAAAGATGAGCACTGCACACATTAGCAACAGAAACCAGCTTTCTGCATTGTTGGCTCTGACTTCAAAACAGCTATTTAGACACCAGTATTTCTCAAAGTATGGATTGGTGATCAGCCATTACTACTGAAACATTTTAAAAAGAAAAGTGCCTCCACATGAAAACCAGAAGGTTAATAAAAGAAGCCAGGTTTAATTACACAATTCAGACAATAAAATACCATGAAATCACCTAATACTCCTATTATTAGTAATTGCAGTTCAGTTCAAAACTCAGAGCTGTCTGGGTGACAAAATGAGCTTGGTTTACTAGGAATTTCAGGGAGGAAAATTCAGAGAGGTGGGAAAAGGAATTGGAAAGGACACATATTGGTTACGGGATGAGGAAACTCCTCACTGCCATTCTCCCTTCCAAACACTGTACGACCTGGCGTAAATGCCTCAAGGAATGGTTCACCTTGCACCTGCCTCCTGCTCCAGCACAAACACCAATGGCCAAAAGGCAATCCCAAAGCAAGGGGGCTGCCATGCTCCTGTGCTGTTCTCTGAATCATGGCTTTAGGCATTCTGCCCATTTTCTCAATTCAAATACAGATGGAAAAGGGAGATGCACTTAAAACGGCTCAGCTAAAGTGTCTAAAGTGGTGTGTCAAAATTTTTGGGACATTGACCCTGCTGTTTGCACCCCAAAGTTGCTAAGATAAAACAGGCCAGAACAAAAAGACAGAATCATATTAGAATCAGATGTATGTAGATATACATGATAAAAAGATACAACTGACTCTATGACGGACCTTACAAACATGGGGCAAACGCATTCACCATTTTGTGATTTAACACAGAGGCACCGGCTTTCTCTGTAAGTTCTCTAAGCTTCTACTGTGCCATTCCTTCCAGAACAAAATTCAAAAGCACAAAAACTGGAAGGTGTTTTCCTCAGACTACCACTCTGGGTCAAATAAGGATGTTTGAACAGGGAAGGAATATTACCTTTTACAAAGAGTGCCCATTCTGGCAGTTGGCTACCAACAAAAAGATACACAATTGCTGCATTTCTATTTGCAAATTTCCTTTTGCAAAGGAGTTTATAACTTTATTCCTTAAAGCTAATTTTGACCCAAACTTGTCATGCAAGTCTGTGGTCTGGAAAAAAAAAAAATTTTGCAACATTAGAACTAACACATTCAGGTATTTCTGCTTGTTTAGGGATGACAACGACAAATAACAGAAAAATGCATGCAAAGCTGGAGATGCTTTTGCAATGCTCACCTTGATTGCACTTCCCTCAGATTTATGGCAGGTTATAACCCATCATGCTCTTCTTTTTTTCCCTGTGTGTATTATCACTTAAGATCTTTGGAAGCAACTGACGTCACGTGCACGAAATTGTGCAAAGCATTTCGCACTGTCCCACACAACATCCTTGTCTCTAAACTGGAGAGATGTGGATTTGATGGGTGGACAACTCCACGGATAAGGAGTTGGCTGGTGGGTTGCATTCACAGAGTGGCGGTCAATGGCTCGACGTCCAAGCACAGAGCAGTGACCAGTGGTGCTCCTCGGGTGTCAGTATTGGCACCGGCGCTGTTCAACATCTTTGTTGGTGACGTGGACAGCGGGACTGAGGCACCCTCAGCAGGTTTGCCAGTGACACTGAGCTGTGTGGTGTGGTGTGGTGTGGTCTGCACGCTGGAGGGAAGGGGTGCCATGCAGAGGGACTTGGACGTGCTCAAGAGGTGGGCCTGTGCAAACCTTGTGAATTTCAACAAGGTCAAGCACAAGGTCCTGCATGTGGGTCAGAGCAATCCTGAGCACAGACAGACACAGGCTGGGTGGAGAATGGGTTGAGAGCAGCCCTGAGGAGAACGGCTTGAGGAAGCTGGTTGATGAAAAGCTTGAGATGACCCTGCAATTTGTACTCACAGCCCAGAAAGCCGAATGTGTCTTGGGCTGCATCCCAAGATGCAGGTCAGGGGAGGTGATTCTTCCCCTCCACTCTGCTGTCATGAGACCCCATCTGCAGTGCTGCATCCAGCTCTGGGGTCCCCAATATAGGAAGGACTTGGACCTGCTGGAGTGAGTGCAGAGGAGACCACAAGATGATCAGAGGAGCTGGAGCACCTTTCCTAAGAAGACAGGCTGAGAGGACTGGGATTGTTGAGCCTGCAGAAGAGAAGGCTCCAGGGAGACCCTACAGCAGCCTTCTGGTACCTGAAGAGGGCTACAAGAAATCTAGAGACGGACTTTCGGCACGGGCGTGTACAGATAGGACAGGAGGAAATGGGTTCAAACTGAAAGAAAGTAGGTTTAGATTAGATATAAGGAAGAAATTCTTTACTGTGAGCATGGCAAGGCACTGGAACAGGTTGCCAAGAGAAGTTGTGGATGTCCCATCCCTCAAAGCATTTAGGGCCAGAGTGGATGGGCGTAGAGCAACCTGAGCTAGTGGAAGGTGTCTCTGCCCATGGCAGGATGGGTTGAAACTACATCTCTTTCTAGCCAATTCTGTTTCTATGATCTTTGAGCTCTTTAGAATATTCCACCTAGCACGGTGTTACCTAGATACAAATAATAAAAACATTAAAAGTTTAAAGTTATCAATAATAAAAAGCAATACTTCCACTCAATCCCCTCCCATACTCAAGACTTCAGGGAAATAAGTCAGTGAGAGAAAATTGCTGCAGACTTTTCTGCAAAGAGATTAGCTCTGTACCAAATCCAAAGGCACAGAAAGGAGATGCTTTCTTTCTTTTTTTTTTCCTGGAGTAACAGGGTGCAGAGCTTAAGTACATGAGATCCTAACACAACCTTCCCTCTGACCACTAACATTAGTGCATCTTTCAGCAAAGCAAATCTATGGATGACTCATGTTACCTTGGTGCAAGAGCCTGTGCAGGGGGGGAGGTCACAAACCACAAAACACACATATCTTGATCTAGTTAGAACCCTCTGCAAGGAAGAGCTTTCAGAGGGAAAGTAGGAAGGTGACAGTCTAGCCTGACTCAGCCTAATCTGCTTCCACCAAGCCCATGATTCTTGTTCCTCCCATGGAACTCACACCCATCCCTAATGCCCTTACTTTTATGCAGAGAGACAGACAGAGAGAGAAAAGCACGGCTTTCCCCTCATTTGTCCTCCTTTTGTATATGCAAAAACAAGAGTTGACTCATGAACTATAATGACAGATACTGTGCACTTTTATATATTAACCGATGCATGCCATGAGCAATGTCCTTGAGGCTCCTTGGCTGTAAGATACCTTCTGCTGTAATCAATTTGTTAGTGCAAACAGTTCTGAATCTCATTATTTATTGCTCTTCCAATGTCTGCCTTACTCTATATGGAGTCTATTTCACTTAAGTGAGCTAAAAATGACAACTGCTTTTCACAGTGCATGTGGATATCCCCTGGTTTGAGCAAGGCTAGGGTAGTTTGGCAGGTTGTCTTTTCGCCTGTGTGTAGCTAAGAAATTAAGTCACTTCCCAAAGTATTTGAGATCATAAAGATACTTTTTACAGTAGACTGATGTAATTTGTCATTAACACTTACAAGTACCAGAATCACTTTACCAGAGCAGCCTAAAGGTTTGTTGAACTCCATATACAATTGAGAGACTTTAAGTGATCCAGTCCTTCCAAAGGAAATGTAACTCCTTAATAATAAACCTAATTGTTTTATATAGTGCTGCTGATGGAAATTTTTCCCAATTCAGCATCTAACATACAAAATCTGCATTAAGACTCTGCAATCTCATCTTTGCTTACTGCAGTGCCAGGAGTCAGCATTTACATAATTGCCTGACCACCCCACCTTTTAGGCCAAGTTGTTTTACACAACAGCCAGCAGCTTTACACAGTTTTACACAACAGCCAGCAGCAAAGTCCCATCCCTTGCCCTTTGCATGAGAAATACATCCCTGGTTTTCTCTGTTTTTGTCTTCCCCCTGCATTAGGAGATCACTTTCTTGATCCCAAGAGCCTCAATCCTCTCCCATGACCTTGAGAAGGGGAAATTCTACAGCAGCTCCCAGGTGGGAGGTGGCAGAGTCTCTTCATTTGCTGTGACTCTCAGCAGGTTTTGCACGGCTGAGTTGGGATTATCAGGGCTGCTGCCAGCCCAGCGGCTGGGCCCCGCGTAGGAGCCACGTGCAGTTCAGCAACTGCAGCTTAGTCACCGAGAGAGGCAAGGCAAACCCTTGAGTCACAGAATCCTCCTCCTCCTCCTGTTACCCAAAGCCTTACTTGTAAGGAAATGCCACCTTTGCTGCCCCATAGCACTGGATTTCAGCTGCTCTTCCACCAAACTTTCCTCCTGTGGTTTTTTTTTTAGAATGCAAAGGGAATGGATGCCGTACTCATGGCTGTGCTGCACTAACGTAACACTATTTTTCTGACATTACTCATAGTCTAAATCAGCATCACATTGCCTCTTGTGCAACATTTAAACAGCATTGTCTAAACCCATACCAGGGGAAGTTACGGGGAGATCAAAAGGCACAGGGGTGAAACTGCATGAGCTGCTTTTGTCTGAGGTTTCACTGGCGCTCCCCAGCAGAGGCTGTAATGTGGTTTTCAGCTGATGGAGTGCAAGGCCAGAAGGGAGACACACAGCAGAACAGGTTCTCCCTCTCACCCTTGTCTTCAGAACAAAACTTTACATCCAGCACAGGGCACTGCATGTTTTGCATTGCGTTAGCTCGACCGTGGAAAGCTGACATGTTAGGAAACCAGGGTAATCCCACTCCTTGTTCCTGACTTTTTTCCTGGCATCTTCCCAAAAGGGGAGGGGAAGAGGAGTTAAAAACATTACAAAAAGAATAAGCATTGCCAAACTAAAAATTATCCAGCCTTACAAAGTTCTTCTTTACCCCAGAAGGGAAAAACCTTCTAAAATACGTATATTTAAACATAGATTTAGGCTCAGTGTTTTAACTTACACAAACATCTGCTAATTAGTACCGTGTCTGGAGTGCTCATGCTTTACTACAATGTCCTAATAGCTGGGCTGAAAAATAAAGTGCTAAAGAATATCTGAATTTAAGCAAAAATATCCTTGAAGTTGAGAGAAAAATTCTTCTATTTTTAGAAGGAAAAAAAACCCCAAACCGACACCACCAAACAAGCCCTAAATTAGATGACAGTAATACAAAGTGAAATCTCAGTATAAGATGTCTACAAACTTGGCATTTCAGTGCCTGAGAAGAAAACTTACATTATGTAAGGACTCACATATTTATTAAATATTTATGCTCTGTTCTATATTGTATCACAACCAGCAAGTGCACTTTAGTATCAGAACACAATATAGACACCCAATTCTGAGATACTTTACTTCAGCAAATGAAAAAAAAAGTAGAGAGAAAGAAATCAAAACAATCTGGATAATATAAAACCGATTAATTCATGGTATCCAAGGAGGATTAGAGGAAAGAAATGCAAGAGATTGGGGAGGCAAGTCTGCCAGACCTATTCGGATAAAGAGAAAAGAGCTCCCCACAGTACATTAAGATACTTCCCGAAAAAAGCAAGAGTCATTCCTAGGCTTTGCTCCAACTTCCATGAATCGCTGCCTGCAGAGTAACCATGACTCGATCTTCTCAGATTTTGTTAAAGAGGCACTGACCTTCAAGCCAGCACTCACACAGAGCAACTGCACTGCGCAGCTGGGAACAGCTTACCAACACTCCGGCCATGTATGGCTAAGTTTAATATGGTCATTCAAACATTTTAGATATGCCAAGTTATCATCACTGCCTAATTGCTCCCTTTGATGCGAAAAAACCAGAAAGCCACAAAACCCCCTCTCTTCCACATGCAGATTTCTGTTCCTAGTAAGGCAGCTCTGAACTTAACGTAGAAGAAAAACAGAAGAATTCCACATGTTAAAAATATCATTTAATTAAAGAAAGATAAATCATACCAAAAGTTTAGGTCACTCTTAGTTAATACATTTGCATTTATTTTAGAATATATTCTACATCTGAGTAAAAAAGTTTTAAATAAACTCCAGTACATGTACAACCGTGGGACCCACCATCTCTCCCACAAGAGATGGATGCTCCTTAGCTCACTGGGTTCCCTGCGGGGTAACAGAAGCAATTTTGTGCCAGTTTTGTTATGTTCATCGGCTTGAGTGGAGCCTCCTTATCAGCCAGCAATGCCACCACCTCGTACACGTACGGGTTCAGCCTCCCCGCCCGGGCGGGCACAGCGACCGCTCACCCCGGACCGTACAATGCAAAAAACACGGAGGGGGTCAAAATAATTAATAAACTAGTATTGATTAATTTACATCTCTTTCTCTCGCTTGTGCGTTGGTAGAAAACCTGCTGCAGTCCTGGGAGCGCGCAGGGAAGCCTCGGCCCGGGGCGCTGCCCTCGGCCGCCGCAGCAGCGGCAGCGCCGGGCGGGGACGCGCCGCTCTCGCCGGGTCGGGAGCCCCTTGCCCCGCTCCCCCCCGGCGCTCACTGCCCCCAGCTGCTGACGCCGATCTCCTGCTTGTATCGGTTGGTGAGGACGTTGGCCTTGCGGGTGAGCTTGGAGAGGACCGAGTGGAGTCCGCTGAGGTGGTAGTGGAACTGCTGCTCCAGGTCCTCCTCCCCCTCGCCCTCCTCGGCGGCCCCGCCGCCCAGCTTGTCCTTCTTGCGGGCGGCCTCCTCGCCCGCCGGCGGCTGCACCACGCCCCACTCGATGTCGTTGCGGATGGACTTGAGCAGCATGTAGTGGCTGTACATGTCCCTGCGGGAGAAGTAGGCGCCGGGGTCGTCGGGCGGCAGGGCAGCATCCCGGGGCGGGCACACGGCGCCCGCCGCGTCCAGCTCCTCCAGCAGCAGCGGCACGTCGCGCAGCAGGCTGGGCACCATCACCGTCTGGTCCATGTTGTTGACGGCGCCGATGAAGCGGTTCATGGCGTTGAAGAGGGAGTATTTCTGGCTGTACGAGTCGCAGATCTGCATCATGTTGGCGGCCGGGCGGGCGTGCTCAGCGAGGCGGCTCGGACCGGACCGCGGAGCTCCTCCGGCGGCGACCTCTTCCTCCCCCTCGTCCTCCTGCGCGCTAGCGGCACCGGCCGCCCTCCGCCGCGGGCTGGGCTCGGCGGCTGCTCGCGATCAGAGTCCTGCTGGGAGGCGGCGGCGGAGGCGCCGGGGTTAGAGGCTGCTCTCCCTCCCTCTCTCCCTCCTCCCTCCCCCAGCCCGCCTTCCCGTCCCCTCCCGCCAGCGCCTTCTCCTCCTCCTCCCCCACCGCCTTTATCCCCAGCCCCGTGTCCTTCCTTCAGCCTTCCCATCCCCGTCCCTTCTCTCACCCTGCGCTCCTCCGCCTGCCCTGCTGCAGCCGCCGGGGCTCGCTGCCGCCGCTCCCCTCCGTATGAAACGAAGCAAAACGCAGAACTCCCCCCGGGAATGGGCGTGGGGGGCGGCCAACGGGATGGCAGCCCCGCACCGCGCCGGTGAATTAAAATTCAAGCGGTCCCCAGCCGCCGTGCCGCGGGGAAGGCACCCACCGT
>VZTG01002436.1:459508-483115 GCA_013397845.1 Melanocharis versteri
GGCCGCCACACGCGAGCACCCGGCCTGACAGGGGCCCAGCGCCCTCCCGCCGCGGCGGCTCGCCCTCCCGCCCTGCTCCCCACAGCCTCCGCGGTGCCCGGCTGCCGGCAGGCCCCGGCCCCGAGGCAGGAGGCCGGTTCTCGGGCTGACGAACCGTCTGTGTGAGGGATGGGACCGCGGGCAGCTCGCGCGCTGCAGATACTTGCGGTTGAGCAGTAGCCAGAGATACGGGCTGGTATAAAATTATGAGCTGTTCGCAGATAATTCGCTACGGGGAAAAGAAGAAATAATCTCACCGGGCCAGAAAATTGGCCACGACTTATATTTGCGTCTTTATATAGATGCAGCGTGTCGTTAATAGACCATTAACAGTTTTGCTGCCTTTAATTGAAATACAGCCTGCACTGAACGTTCAATAAATTGGAAAAAGCAATAAATCTTTAGAAACAAGGGGAATTGGTTTATTGTCCAACTTTCCAAATTAAAACAATTAAACATTTGAACAAATTAAAACTGAAGCCTTTACCTGAGGTTTACAACATGCTAGCTGGGCAGGAGGAAGAGTTGGCAAATACAACCCAGCTTGGAGCTGCAAAGGGGGGAAGTACGTGAGTCTTCAGTGTGATGATATCATACGAATTAGGGTCTGAGCATGAAATAATTTTCACCCACACCTATCTTCTTTGTTTCCCAAAAGGTATAGCCACATGTTCTGCTTCCAGCCTGGCTTTAAATGTTTCCTTATATTAGTGAGGCGTGTGCCTCACCCGTTAGGCTGAGACAGATCATACTCAAGTCACTTAGCAGCAGAAGGCAACTGGCTTTTTCCTTTTTTTTTTTTTTTTACTTAGTTATGTTTTGATCAATTTTGATATGCAGCATAAATGTCCCTGGTACACATAATGTATATCATGAACACAAGCCTCAGTAGGTTTGATTGCTCTTTGGTTAGAACAAAATAAAGGCGCACATATTCCTTACTCCAGTGGCATGTAATTGACATGGCTGTGCACGAGAGAGAAAGAAATGGCACTTTTTCCACTCGTCTTGAGAAAAGGTGATCCCATTTAAGGCAAAAACTTTTATATGCAAGTGGTGTTTGTTTGAAATGTGTCCTCTTCAGAATGATCCGGTTATCGTGGCCATGCAGGGCCTGGAAGGGGAATCAGCTGGAAACCCCTTATCGTGCCCTGAGCAATGAGGAAGTTTGCATGTTCACTTTGCCACAACTCCTGGATAAGGACACCAACATGACAACATGCAACTGTAGTCTTTATCCAGCACCTCAGCTGGATGGAGCATGCCTGATGTACACGCCCAGCGGTGTGGGGGTGAAAACACCTCTCTGCTCTAATAAACTTGGTTCTGCTGTTCAGGAAAGCAGGACTCACATAAAAGTTACTGTATTAGCTAAAAACCCTAAATTTTCTCTGAAATGAACGAGTGCTGGTGATGTTCAGCCCTTTCTGGACAAGAGCTTTCTTTCTTTCTTCTTCCTGAAGAAGAACAGGGATGAACTGTAGTTGCTACTATTTAGCTGTTCCTGTTACTGAGCTATTAATGGCCTTAACTGTTTGACTTAGCTGTAAACCAGTCTTTAGCTCCAGGAACACTGAGGTTAGTGCTACAAAGGTTAGCTGTAGGAACAGAGCTGCGACTGGCCTGTCTCCTCTGGCAACATTAGCAGCTGTGCAGTGTTTTTCAAGTAAAGACAGATGATTCTGTCAGCTTGCGTGGGTTTTCATACCATTTGCGAGGCCTATCTAATTTCTCTGTTCAGTGGCAACAGGATAACAAACCGTCTTTGTTCACAGTTTTCCCGAGACACGTGCTGGCACAAAAGAGGTGCCACTGGCACGCTGCAGACCAGAAATGGCTACACTTTGGTGGCTATGAAGTTGTTCTGCTGAACAGTGTTTGCAAAATAAGATGAGATCTTGTGCGGGCAAGAAGTGATAAATATGTGCAAATATTTAGTGTTGCATTCTTCAGGCTGGGAGCACCATTTGGGCCAGCCTTGTAAGGGTAACATCTCTTGGGAATTTCACTTCCTCTCGTAATCTGTTGTCAATGTGACATGGCAGATTAGAGTTCAGCCTTGGAAACTGCGAGTTGTTTCCTTCTATTCCTATTTGACATACATTTTTGCTCAAACTTGTGAACTGCTCCCATCATTTTGGGAAGCAGTACAGATGCACGCATTTAACACTTCTTTCTCTTTCTGAAAGCGAGTCCAGTTGTACCAAACACTGAACCGAGGAAACCCATCATTTCTCACCCAGAAGGAATGTATGTAAATTTATCATCTTAATTGATGCCTCTCCATGAGGTTCATATAATCAGCCCTTGTAGCTTAACGTGCTAATGAACAGGGTAAGTAGTAATCTAATATATTAAAGGAATGCAGACCAATTTGTCTGAGCCCTGCTGAGACCTGCAGTGTAAGTTTTGCAAAGATTTACTCATCTCTCTCCTATCTTTCAGTTAGCCACCTTTTACTCCTCTCTCTGTTGATCCTCTGCAAGTGGAGTGATTCTCCAAAGTGCACAGAAGCCTCTGTGAGGATGTGTAGAGGGGTCAGGAGGATGTTTGGAGAAGGCAGCGGTGACGGTAAATCCCCTTTCCCTCTGGCACACGCACAGATCTGCACGAGACCGCACACTGCCAGGAGCAGCACAAGAGTTCTGCGTCCTCACGTCCTGGCACAGAACAGTGCGTGGTGAAAAGTGTGGGATCGATCCAGCGGGAACTCTGCTGGCAGTGGGATCAGGGAGCAGTGCAGGGCAGGTGGGCGGCTGTCTCAGGCAGCTGAGCTCCTGTGAAGCCCCCCTGAGTTGCCTGGCTGCAGTTGGCACCCAGGTCTCTCCAGATCTGTCAAATCCTTGCTTCCCCAGCTTTCCTGGAAATCATTACACGCACAGCTTCAATCTGTTTGCCAGTTGCTGTGTATTTTCAGGGCCTGGGATCAGCTAGCTAGCGCTGTGAGGTCGAAACAGGCTGAATCCTCTTCCTCCTTAAAGGAGCTGCTGGGATAGATGCTGCCACGGATTGTTTGCATGGCATGTGCGTAGCATCCCTCTCCTCTATCTCTTGCCAGGCTCATCCATCTTCCCTGGAAGCTGGTCTGCGCAGACACTGCAGTGTGCAGTGCCCAGGACAGCAGCGGCCCTTTTCAAATGGCTCCTTAGCGCTGCCATAATAAGCCTGATAAATAAAACATGGCTTGCAGACACGGATTTACTGGAGAGGGCTAAGGGGGCTGTAGCTCCCTCATTAGTATCTCCCGGTGCAGCATGTGTGCTCCTCATTATGTGGCACAGTGGCGGTTGTCTAGTCATCCATGATGAGGCTGCAGCCACTCCAAGGATGCACCAGGGATCCCAGGGCTGCTTTTTTTTTTTCTCCTGTGTTAATAATAGGAATTTAGAAGAAAAAAAAAAGAGCTTGAATATAAAGAGGATGAAGGGGGAAAGATTGCAACTGGGTCTGATTTTTTCTCCCTTGTGTCTCTGTAAGTCAGCAGCAAACGCAGAGAAATCCGTATAGCTGTGCTAATATGGAATTGGCGTGAGCAGGATCATGACCTCTGTGCTGCACAAACTCTTATTTTGGGGAGCTTTGTTTCTGTTCATTCTAAAATGCTGCTCATAAACTTGTGGCCGAAGTATAAACTTTATCATCTCCCTCACATTTTTTGTCTTCTGTTCAAGGGAAAGGAAGCAATTTGACTGATTTCAAGTCCCTCAAAGCTGGGGACTCAGGAATCTGGGTTAATCTGAGCAAGGTTTGTGGAGGTTTGATCCAGCTTTTCTTTCTGGCCATCGCTTAAATCCCTCCTACCTCCTGCATACAAGTTACAACTGCATCATCTTAGTAACCCTGTGACCAAGAGGCATGAGAGTCTCCTCTGAGACTGTAATCTCACTCTAAACAGCTCTCTGGCGGGTGCTCCTGAGTGGCGATACATCATGCAATTTTCTCCTTTAGAGGCTTGCGGTGTCATCTCCACCGTGATCCCTGCCCTGCCTGGCCAGTGCCGGCGAGCCAGAGACCAGGGCCGGCCTGGGAGCGTGTTCCTGGCACGGCTTGGCACGGCTGGGGCGTGTGTGGGGTCACAAACAGTGTTAGCAAAATCTAATCAGTGTTAGCAAAGCCCCTTCCTCTTTGCCTCTCGACCGCGCTCTGGCAGGAAAGAAACCTGTTTAGGATGGCAGGAGACTTTACTGGTGTAGCAAAGTAATCCTCAATAAGCTCAGGACTTTTCTGTAATGGTATTTAATATGCAGATAGTCAAACGAATGCCACCGTGATATATTTTTATGGACAAATATTATATATTAAGCCCTGATTTATACATTTGAGCGTAATACCTGGGGCTCTGAGGAGAGCCTTTAATCTCTGTCAGCGAGGCAGCACGCATGCTAAAGCGCCGAGTAAATCTGCACGGGAGCGCTGAACTGAGTGCAGCATATATCAGAGTTCTTCCGCCTGATAAAATTAAATACACGAGACCACCTTTCTGTGACATTACCGGGCTGATACGCAGGGGCTGACACCGGGAAATACCGATCTGTGCTTCCCACTCCGACCCAAACCCGCACCGTTCTGCTGCTTCTGCCATCCCCATCCCAAGGGTGCCATCTCAAGCACCCAGAAGACGTTCCTGGGTGGAGGAAGGTCTCTGTCCGCGACTTTCCCCCCTCTCCTTCCATCACCTTGCTCCCATGTGAGCGCCTGGGTGCAGCTGAGGGGATGCCAGTGCCCTATTTCCCCTTCACCAGCACGCCCGGTAAGGTGAGCACCGTCTCGGCATGGGGCTCTGCATTTAATAATCTCACCAGCTCAACTGTTTTTATCTGAATCTCCCTCCTGAACTGATAAATCTAAATTGCACATTTTCTAACCCGCTTTAGCTGAGGGGGAAATCTCGCAGGTATCCTCAGGTGACGCGCGGGCTCTGCCGCGCCGCTCCGGCTCCATCTACTGCACTTTTCTGGGACTGCCTCCCGTTCCCGTCTGCTCCCGCCGGAGCTGCCCCTTCATCCCGCCGAGCTGGCGGAAAAACGGGAGCTCTGGTTTGGTTTGAAAGGCCCAGAGCTGTCCAGGTGGTGAAACAAATACAATACGCGTTCATACAGTCCTATAAATTGTAATTCCTCGTTGTAAACCAGTCACTGATTTTCAGCGCCTGGCTTACTGGGTGAATTCTTCACTTCCCGGTGCTCAGAAGGAGAAGGAGCAGAACAAAGGTGGCCACCGTCACTGAAGCTTTCCGTGCTGGCCGGTGGAGCAAGAACTGGGGACACGGCAGGACGAGGGGCTGGAGGAGAGCTCTGTGTGGGGAGGAGGGGACCTGCATAGGAACGCGTCTTCTGCTTGCTGCCAGGAGATGCTAAGGGGAAGATATCAGCTCGCCTTTGTGCCGTCTGATGGGGACTTTCAGGGTGGGACTAGAAGCAGCAGAATTTTCCTGTGAAAGTCCTATCTCTTCATTTTACATTCAGTATTAAGAGAGAAGCTGCTCTGAAAGAATATCCTGCTTTTCCTGGCTGTGTAGTTCAGAGCTGACATGGAGGCGTTCTGTGTCCTTATTATAAGCACTCCTATTATAGTGTGGTTTTGGCTGGAGGATGCTGTGTGGTTAAAGACGACTATTACAACCAAAAATAGTACCAGAGCTTCCCGAATGCTCTGACTATTATGAATTTGTATGATTAATATTTAGTTGCTCTACAAAAGGCACCAAAAGCTGGAAGTCAAAATCAGAACAAAGTTGTGCTAAGGACTGCATAGAACTTTTTTTTTTTTTAATATGTCTATTCATAGTGCATATTTCTGTAGGTGATCAACATAAAAATACTGCCGGTCTTTTTCAGGGTTGTAAAACACAAGGTACATCATACATTATTTTTTAATTGAAACTCAGATAATCTGTTTGAAATGAATTTGTTTCAATGGCAAGTAACATTTTTCCGCAGTCCTTGTGAAAACTGGAAATAAGGTAGATTTGGCAGCTTAGCCTATGAAGTTCTGGGGCAAATCTCTAAACTGAAAGACCACAGGGTTTTGTCCTGCCTTTGATGAAGTTCTGAAAAGAGCTAAATCAAATCCATGCTGTAGCCATATGTGTAATTTTGTTCTACTGGAATAGCTTATAGCTGTCAGTGAATTTCTCCATACTCCCAGCATTGTGTAAGGGATGACACAAGAGCCTGAAGATTACTCTCTCCAGTAGTAACATGCATTTTCAGCCTCAAAATTATTACAACAGCATTTTTTTCATTTACATGGCTGGAGAGAATCTGTTTTTGCAGTAAATTTGTATTTCAAAGCAGATTTTTGTGTCCATCATTATCGGTGGTTTACAAGATTTCTCCTTTTTCCCCCTCCCATTTGGGGATGTGGGAACAAATGAAATAAACCCATAATAAAAAATAATTTTGTCCAGGTGGAACATAAATCAGCCAAAAAAATATTATTCTACATGGCAAATAAAAAGCATATGCTGTATTATTTAAAGCACAGCCTCCATATTCACATACAAAATTAATGCTACAGTGGGAGGTAAAACTGATGGAGGCAGACAATGAAAATATTAGGAGTAAAACATCATGCCAGGAACAATTCAAGCAGAGCCACTTGCAGGGTCATGGTCGTATTCCATTTCAAATGGGCATGGAAATACACTGTGGGTTATTCTTCTCCAGAGATGCACACATAATAAGCACCTGCTCCCCATGTCTGCTCTTCCCTTTTAACTGTTGATTTATTGGATGTTTCTGAAAGCTGTGGTCAGGCTTGTGAGGGATATATAACGTGGTGCCTGCAGGAAGGAATGGGAGTGGGCAGACGAGCGGCCACACTTCCCGTCCCTGCTGTGGGGTGAAGGCTGAGCGGGATTCACAACAAAAGCTGCCTGCTCCTCAGCTTCCAAGGGAAAGGACACACCACCGGAAAGTAAATCATAGCTATTGTGCCTGGCTCGCACCTAGGAAAGTCGGTAAAAAATTATAAACTGTGTTCCTTGCCTCAAGCTGGAGGAAATGGTGGGTTGAGAGGAGGAACATACAGCGTTCAGCAGTCTAAGGCACCAAAAGGGATCTTTGCCATCACTGGGTATTTGTCTTCCACAGCATCAAGGAAACGATATATGAGTATAAAACATAATATTGCATGTGTTTTAAGGTAATTTTCACAAGATTATGAATCCACTCTTCTTACATGTGTGAGAAGGTACATACCACATACTACTACTCCCTACTACACTGGAGACAGTATCACCAGCAAATATTTTATTCTCATCCTGGTTCTCCCAGGGTTGGGGGGGGTTTCCACTCTATTCCTTCTCTGAAGTGGAGCCTCACTAAATAAGGAATGAACATGATCTTTAGATAATGTTGAAGAGAGGTCACTACAAAGAGACTTTGAGTTAATATGATGTTTATCCGTGTAATTTAACAAAAAAAAAAAAAAAACAAAAAAGCAAGCACACAGAGAATGTTCTTGCTCTCTGCCCTACTATTTCACTATTCTCTGATATTTTCTTCTCTGCAGCAAGGGTGGAGCTTTGCAGCCATGAGGTCTTGAGATATTCTTGTCTTGGTGGTCCTCGAGATATAAAGACACAGCATGCCCATTTAGAAACAGAAGAAAGAACATTATGTTTAATTAAAAATGTGAATCAGAAAATGTAGGGCTATTGAGAATCATCCTGAACTGCATGTTCTATGTACATGGCTAAAAAAAAGATGCACTGTAGCAACTGGAGTAATTCACGGTTCAGTTCCCCTATGATGGTAAGGAGTTTATTGACCTAGAACTACAAAATCATTCAAAATGACATTTGGCAATGCTGAACTTCTGACACAAATCCCCTGATGTAAGGAAATGGAGAGGGCAGCCACACAACCTTCCACTGAGCCCTGCTGTGTCTTTAAATAGCAGCAGGAGAGGTGCACCTAATTCAGAAAGGTTGAAGAGCAATATAGGAGCAAGAAACTTCTGCATTTTAGCCCTGGCTCCTTCAAGGGTCCTGAGCCAGTCACCTCGGGCCAGATTTCAGGTGTTAATCAGTCAGAGTGCAGGCCAGGCTTTACACAGAGCTTCCTGTGCTCATTCCTGAGCCCCTTGCACATGACTTACGCACCCAAAGAGCATTGAGGTGTTTAAAAACCAAGTCCTGATGGTGCCTGCTGGGAGCTTTTGAAGAAGGTCTGATCTTGCAAGTTCATGATGGAGCTGTGAGTCCACTCCAGTTACAGCTCTACTCGTGACACCTCTCAGTCAAAGCAAGGCCTGGCCCCTCACATGCTGTCATCTGCAAGGAGACACAGCCTTGGCCACCGTGTTTGCTTCAAGGACCTGTTGGGGCTTTCCTGTAGGATGAGTGCATGGGCAGAAATGAAAATCAGCAGACCTTATCACTGGCCTGGCAGGTTGGTTCCTGGCTAGCAGAGGATTTTTGACTCAGTGTGAATTTTTTTCTTTGACAGGCCTGCTGCAAGGAAAGCGTTTCCCAGCCTGACCTGCACACATGGATCATGTCTGTCCTACCATGTAACTGGAAGGGAGATTTGGGCACAGGGTTGGCAGAAAGCACAGCCAATCTCAGAAAGCAAGCACACCTCCCAAAATGGGGGGATGTGAATTTACTCTCTGATGTCTTCCAGCTCTAGTAATCTCAAGTGTTCCAGTAATCTCAATTGCTATAAATAACACTGCAAATGTTCTCCTGCAGAAGCTTTATCTTTTGGCTGATGCCGTCCCTTTAAGTGTTAAGACACTGTTGTGCCCAGTTTTTGCTGTAGCCAAATGGGACGAGATGGAAATCAATAGCCCCATTTTGCCTGTCACTTACTTAAGCTTGATTTGAACCCATGTTTGTAAAGCTGAAAGCTTTTGTAATCCACTCTTTTTGTGCCTCCCACAGCCAGCCCACCTCTGAGAATTTAATATTCCTACATTTTAAGAAGAAATATATTGGACAATGAAAATACATGTTTGTTTCGTTTTAATATGCTTAAATCAACGATTTTTCTGTTATTAAGGCCGTGCTGAAAAGAGACTGCTTTGAAAGGAGACACATCTGCTCAGAGCAAAGACTTCCATAACTCATTCAGAGTTATTGGTCATACCCACAATATTAGTGATAAAAATTGATTATCCATTCCCACTTGCTCCACGATCCATAGCATTTTTTTCATTCGTATTGTAAGCTGGTTTATACAGAGTGAGACAGTGTTATTTAAATAGCCAAGGACGAGCATGATACATCTTACTAAAAGCCCACACCAGCAGAAAGCAGGATTTTTTTCATGTTAGTCTTGTCCTGTCTTGCAGGTAGAAAAAAATCTAGATTTGGCAAATATCTTGACTTTTTTGAACCCTGAAGAGTTAATACCCCTCTGCCAGTGTGTGTGCACTGCCCTCTTAGGCTCACTGCTGGCCTTTTATCCCCAAGTGCAAAGTTTGGGACGTGGTAGAGCACTGTCATTTAAAGAAGAGTTTCTGAGATTCCTAGCTCATTTTGGGACTGTCACCAGCAGCTCATAGAAGGCAAGGGAGAGGGAGAAGGACTGAATGTTGCAAAGATGGAGAGAAAAATTAAAGGGAGGGACACAGCTCAAAGCTTCTGCAAAACTTTCTGAGTGAAAGCTCTGTTTTGAACATCGTGTTTCAGCAACATGGGCTCAGCTGCTCCTGAGAAGGGGACCGTGCATAGGACACCTCCAACAGGGTGACATCATGACCATTAGCATCCAGAGCCTTATACACTCTCTTGCAGCTGTAGGGGAGAGGAGGAGCATTCCTGCCATCAGTCCTGTGTTCACAGGCATTGAAAGGGCAGAGAGGTTTGGATATCCCCTTCTGATGAAATTGTAGAAGTTGCAATCTCCAGCTTAAGTTGATCGTTGGGGTCCAACAGGTAGATATGGTGGGGGAGCAGAGGTTATCCTTAAATGGTATAATTTGTAGTGATGCAGTTTTGAGGATGAGTTTATTGACATGACCGTAACCTTAACTCCCTGTTAAGAAAGTGATTAAACCATGACACTCGTTAACAAAAAATAGAAAAGGATTTACTGGCTTGCCCAGGGATTTTTTTTTTTTTTGACTCAGACCTAAAAGGTTTTTGTTATTTGATCCAAAACTGGATCCTGAAGATTCCACCTTTTCCTCTGTAACTCCTTTTAGCATTAACAGGTATTATCTGCTCACAAGGGAAAAGGGAGAACAGACTCCTAATAAAAATACTTCGCACCTTAAGTGCATAGGTGGTAACTTCCCTCACACAGTAAAACACCCAAAGCATAGACTGACATGAGATTGAAAGGAGAGGTGTTTCCACTTGGGACTATTAAATGTAAATCTCTTTTTGTTCAATAGGGAGATGAGACAAGCTTTGCCACTCAGTTGCCGTGTAATCTCTTTTGGAGCGAGGACTGCTTGTCTTGCACGGGATCTCGAGCTCCTGAGGGCAGCTGCAGCACAAACCTCCAGTGCCAGCGAGAGCAATAAGAAAACCAGCCACGTCTCCATCCTCACAGTCCCCTCACCTCCGGTGTTCATGAGCTGCATCCGATCTTCAGGGCGCGATCTCCGCGGTTCGCCGTGGTTTGAAGGAGGGAGGCAGGGCATGCAGAAGGGCAGGGCAGGGCAGGGATGAGCAGCCCCTCCTCCGCGAGGTGCCCGTGGGGAGCGGAGCCACGGGAGCGGAGCCACGGGAGCGGAGCGGCGGTCCCGCTGCCGGGGCTGGGGAGGCGCAGCCGGGGCTGTGCTGCCAAACCTGGCGCTGCTTTGCCATCTAGTGCCGCACGTCCGGATTGCACGGAAACCTAGCTTTATGGCCCGGCTGGAATTACCGCGACTTCATCTTGGGTTGTTTTTTGGTGTTTATTTATTTATTTATTTATTTTTTAAACATTAATTCGCATCAGTATTTTCTGTGCCGCAATGGCTGCACAACCGCGTCTCGGAGAGGCGGTGGGTGTTTCGTGCGGTCGATAGCAGCGGGAAGGGAATAAATCACTGGTGGCCACACGAGCTGCCTGCGGCTCTCTGGGAAACCCTTTCCTCACTGGTTTGCAGTTGCCTAAAAGTGGATATTTAGTGTCATCCGGATCTCCTGATTTAGGGTTGAAAGTGTGACGGAACAGAAGCTGCCGCAGCACTGCTGCCGCCACTCAGCTTGTTTGGCAAATGAGGATTCTTTGAGTTGCGAGGGACGTGATTTACAAGAGAAGGCTTGGGAGCAGAGCCGGGTGAATCCCATTCAGTGACACTGAGTAATGGATCCGATCAGTTTTGTGGACCCTACCTCTCACCTGGAAATTGTCCACGAGTAGGTTACAATATTCTCACATTAACTCATTCTTCTAAATTATTGGGTCAAAAATTTCAGTGAACATAGGACATCCCTAAAGGATGTGCAGGCAGTTTATTGGGGAGCCCTGGAGTCACAGGAATTATGGCTGGTTGACTGGAAGCATGGGAACACTGTACTAACCCTTTTGGTCCAGACACATAGGGCTTATTCACGTGTATGAATTTCTGATTTACTCTCTGAAATAATTCTCCCCTGTTCATTTAGAGAGTGCTGTGTCTACAAACTTCGGGGCTGTGACATTTTTAAGACTATAACTAGATCTGAAAAAATGCCTGAGATGCAAATCCAACCTAATTTCCCATAAAGCATAAATTAATATTTGCTGAACCTTTTCATTTTAGGTTTAATTTCAACAAATTCTAGTCACCTCTGAAATAGAGAGGGCATAGATAAGTGAGTTTGGCTGCCTCACAATCAGTTCCCAGCATGTAGAACTAAAAGGTCTCATGCTTCATGAACTGAAGTTAACAGGGATAGGTTTGGACTTTGAATACCCTTTCCTTAAAGAAGAAGAAAAACAACCTTTTTGTTGGCAACCAGTTTCCAGAGGAGCTTTAGAAATAATTTCTGGTTTTGTTATGTAAAACTTCCTTCAGCAGTTGGATCCACACAAACATCTTTACAGGCCCAAGAACTTGTCATAGGGAGGAGCTGGCATTGCTTGGGTAAAGGACAAGCACATAAACCCTGTGCCAAGCAGCTTAAAAAGTAGATGATGATGAGGCAAAGCAAAAGGAGGCTGAGTTAAGCTGGAGACTGAGACAGTCAGAAAGGGTGAAGATAACAATAATAAACTAAGGAGCTGTTTTCAAAACGCCCCTCCCGCTGCACAGGAAAACAGGGCAACAGATGTGCCGCCACAAAGAAAACTTGGCAGCTTTCAGGTAAAGCCATACCACGCCCTGTAGGCTTGGTGAGCTATGAATAATACCAAAGTTTCATTTTACATGCTAGCACAGGCTATATTGTCATCTACAATTCAAATCTTTGCTTAGGAGGTTATTGGGTTTGCTATCAAGAGAGAATAACAAAGAAGTGTTTGAAGACAAGATCCAGCGAGACCTGGTTTTCTACAGATTCATGGCTTAAAGGCTGAGCACCTAAGAGGAATTTGTACTCTGTAATAGCAGTTAAGCCCACACTACACCTTTTCCCTCAGCTGGGAATATTAATAAGGTCTTTTCCATGCACCTTTCTGCTTTCATGCAACCCACAGGAAATGTCTGTCTTAGACATCTTTGGCTCTCTGTCACATTTGGTTAAATTGGGTGGTAAGTTTAAAAACTGTTGAGGTTACCTGGACTCAAAATCAACAAATGGCTTGAATTAGTCTTTTTTCCTTAACAAACTCAAGTTATTCAACACAGAGTTTTAGGAATAAAGATTTCAGCCTTCAAAAAGAGATTGTATTGCAGCAGAAAGGATGACCTTTTCTAAGCCTGGCAAGCATTTCCATCATTATCAACAATAATAGCTAATAAAGTAATAAAAATAACAGCTGAGCTTTTACATAACAGCTTACATCTCGAAGTGCTTTTCAGCTTCTTTTCTCCACTTTCAGAGTAATTCTCTCAAAATTCATCACATTTTTTGCAGTGTTGCTATAGCCCAGTCCCTTCTTGGATAGGAGAAAGACAATCCCATGGATTGCAACACGCTGCACATCAGTGGAGGGAGAGGAAATTTTAGACAAAGACATTCAGAGAGATTCCTGCTCAGTCATAAAATGTCACAGTTTCTTTCATATTAAAGCAAGGAAGACAGGACTTAAACAGTAGATTTCTTATTCAATGTTTTTTTGTCTAGACTGGGCAAACTGTGAGCATCATTGTAGGTGAGACGCCCCAAAGCCAATCTCCTGTCAATACAAAGAGCTGGGTCTGGACCAGAGTTGTGCTGTGAGTACAGAAGCACAGCAATGTTGATTTTGTGAGATGTGCAGTGACGTGCGATCGCACAGATCCTAAAACATCCAGAGCACACACCAGATAATGCCTCAGATCCAAACTAGTAAATGCCTCTCTTCCGAGGACTTGAATGCCAAAGATGTGTTCAAAGGCAGAGAACAGGCCATTGAAAAGCCTTTGAAAGGATTGCTGCTGAGCTGTGCTTCAGTTTAACTTTTGGGGCAGGATATTTGCTTGTATTCTTACAAAAATGTGAGCTGTGGAGTCTCTGCATGTATTAGGGTATGCATACAAAGAGACAGAGAGGAAAAATTACTGAATACTTTGTACTTTACAGATTCTAAAATTGATGGTAGTTACACATTGAGGGGAGGCTGAACTTGCCTGCCGTCAGCACAGAGACAATGACTGTGCCATTTAGCAAACATGCAGAAAGGGTACTATAACATTTATTAATTAGTTTCTCTTTACAGTATTTCACTAAGATATTATTATTATTGTTATTATTGTTGTTACTTTTCTCATAGTGAGTGTGCACAGAGAATGACTAAATAATTCAGACAGACAAAGCATTATTGGGAAAGAAAAGGGTTTCTAAGCACTTCATTTCCCTCCATCTTGTTTCCTACAGAAATGAGAATAAAATCCCATGGTTTTTGCACAGAACTTTGGGCAGGAGACAGGCAGCAAATAATTAAGCATTATTTTCTGACAGCTCAGCTAAGGCCTTCCCTGTGTGCCAGCGAGGGTAGGAGGTATCCCCTCTGATAAAGGAATCTTGGATGACTCCTTTAAAGCTCCTTAGAGCTATAGAAGCTCAGGGGGTTTTTTTGGATGAAATAATAGATGTGTCTGGAGGTGGAATTGAGATGATAGAAGGATAGACTACACTGAAGCTTCCTTCTGTACCTTGTTGATGCAGTCAGCACGGATAGCTAAACTGAGGTGCAACACTTCGGAGAGACAAAGACAGATAAGGAAAGGACTGAAGCACTTTTCAGAAGGGCTGAACCACTTTTCCGTGTCAGTAACGCTGTGCCAGGAATGTTCTTTGATTATTTTTCCCCCAAAAATAACAATATGTGAAGTTGTATGAAGAATGTTTGGTAGGAAGCACCAATTGTGTGTAAAGCTCCTTCTGTAAGTTCTATAACTGAGCTTTTCACACAACTTACAGAGGTGTGAGGTCAATTTCCATTGAATTTTAATGGCATTTGTGCATCTGTTATTTCAGTCTTGAACAAAATTCTAAAACTGTTGGTTTTCACAGGAGCATTGCTGAACTTCCTTCTTTATACTGTAGTAAAAAACATCAAAGTCCTTTAAATACAAATCAATATAATGGACAAAATTACCATTTGAAAATTGTAGGCTACTATAGTAATTTAAAGAAAACATTCTTTATCTTGCTTATCCCTATTCAAATAAATCCAACAACTACTTTAAGAGACATATAATGATCTAATGTACTCAGCCAGCTCTGTGTCTCCTTGAATAACTCGAGGGGACAAAACAAATCAGAATTCCATCCAATAGCCAGATGGGGATATGGCACAACTTAGTAAATTAAAGTAAGATGGGAGACAGATGGAGGCCTTTTCAGAAGTCAGATTTTGGTAGTTGGAAAGGACAGTGATACTCTGGCTGTGATAAAATCTCAGCAGATTGGACTTAAAAAAGCTGTGGGTAATGTGTGGTCACAGCCTGACATTAAAAGTCTGTAAACTGTTTGCGTAACTCCACACATCTCCTATGCCTCAGATACGAATTATCTCTTAGGAGCATTGCTGGGGTGTTTGGGCATGAGCAGTGCTGGAACACTCGGGATGCCATGAGGAGCAACATCGGGAGGGGTTTCACAGCCCTGATCTGAGCCCCTCAGGCAGCTGCCTCGAGGGGAAGAGCCCCCACGAGTGCCTTTCAGGGCAGACACAGAGGTCCTTCTCCCTGTCCACCCCGGAACTTCCAGGCTATTTTCTCTCCATTTCAATGTCAGGGAGCGGAGTCACTGCAAAGTGCTTTCCCACACTCCCCCTTCCACTCCTTCCTTTTCAGCATCGTGGGAAATACTGTGCCCACACTTTTCATGAATATTCCCTAAATGGCTGAATGTTTGTGTGGGGGGATCACTTACACCATCCTGTACTTTGAGGGTTTGTTGCTGTTGCAGTATTTCCTTTTTGGCTGCATTTCTTTCCCTGTTCTCCCCTTTTTGCTGGAGACACAGCGTATTAGGCCTTATCATGCTCACATGGGAGGCTTCTGCTTTCTCCAAATCATTTATATCTCATCAAGCTGAACACGCTGACAATTACCAGGTGGAATGCTGCCTGCTCTTTTGAATTGACATAATTTTTCATCCAGACTTTCAACCTGCTAACAAAGGCACTCACGGTTACCTGCCAAGGTGCTACTCCCCATCTTTTCCTTTTCTGTAATGGAGTGGTTTAGGTGCAATTTGTATTAGGATGCCACAGAGTGAGGGGCTGGCCATTAAAAGAATGTACAGTGACCTACGTGGCCTGGCACATCTATCCAAACTGGTTCCCATCCTTGCTGTGCCTCCTGTGAAGCCCACTACAGGCTACAGCTACTCGAGCTTGTATTTCTGGGGTGACACGCCACCTCTCCTCTCTTTGTTCTCCCTCTGGACATCTTGTTCTCTTTCAATTTTTTGCAGATTAGCAGCTTTCCAAAGGCAGAGACACTTGATCATCCTCTCAGCTTCGCCGAGCATGTTAAGTCTGTGCTGCACATCAACAGATGTCACACTGTTTGATGGATTATCGTTTAAGAGTGAAAATATGGCCATCCTAATGAAATAGACACTTGTGAAGGTGGGAACTACCGACCATGGAACATTTTGTAGTCCTTGGCACAGCTTGGCAAAGTCCTATTATTTATTTACAGCTGCATTTTGCCCTGTAGCATGAGCCTGAATGTAGTGGTAGGAGGGTGAAGAAGGAATACTGATGATGCTTGTAAATGCTTCAGGTCCTTGCTCTCTCAGAATCACACAATGGGGAAGGTTGGAAGGGACCATGTCCACTGCTCGAGCTGTGATAATTACTCCATGTCTGAGCAAGGCACTTTCTTTAGCAAGTGGTTTGAGTTGGTGAGTTGGTGCTGGGTGTGAACACACTGACCTACTTCAACCTCCTTTGCAATTTCTAAATTTCCCTGTTTACCCCTTTCATTGTCAGCTTGTTCACTGTTGCTTATAATCAGCAGGCTTTACTGCCTTTGTGGTTGGTTTCTCCAGACATAATTAAATTGTCTGCGATTGACATCTGGCTGTGCTGAGGTTTGGGTTGCATCTTCTTGGCTGCCTCAATGTCCTCCTTGATTTGGGATTCTGATCACTGCCTGCCCGGGCATGGCACATCATCAATGGGTGCTTTCATTCCTGAAGACTCCCTTGCGCCCACAGTAACGCAGTGAAGCGTCTCTGGCTCTCGGAGCACTCCGGAAGGTTATTTCAAGACAGCCTCAGCTGTTGTGCCTGTTGTGCATGCTGGAGCCTCCAGCAGGACTGCATTGAGCTCCAGGAATTTCTAAGGGTCCCTGTCCCTTTGCAGGCGGGCTGTGAGCTCTCCAGGGCTGGTGTCTTCACCTTCACACCCAGCCAGGGGTCTCATTTGGAGTGTCCCTTGGTCCTTCAGTGGCTGATAAAATCCTGACAAAAAAACTGATTCATGGAAGAATTTGGTTTCTTCTTGCTCTCCGTGATCTTTCCAGAGGATCAAAGCAAGACCTGGGACCTCTCCTGTGCACCTTCTCTCCTCTGCTGTTCCTTATGGCTTGACCCAAACTGACAACTGATCCCCAGGCAGCCGCTCACTCACTCCTCCACAAGTGGGACAGGGGAGAGAATCAGAAGAGTAGAAGTTAGAAAACTCATGGATTGAGATACAGACAGTTTAATAGCAAAAGCCTTGTGTGCCAGCAAAACAAACCAAGGAATTCATGCACCCCTTCCCATGGTTGGGCAGGTGTTCAGCCATCCCCAGGACAGCAGGGCTCCATCACGTGTAACGGTGACTTGGGAAGATAAACACCATCACTCCAAACATTCCCCCTTCCTTCTTCGCCAGCTCTATATGCTGATCATGATGCCATATGGTCTGGGATATCCCTCTGGTCACTTGGGGTCAGCTGTCCCTGCCGTGTCTCCTCCCAGTGTCACAGGCACCTGCAGGCCCCTCGCCAGCGTGTCAGTACAAGAAGCAGAAAAGGCCTTGATGTTGTGCAAGTGCTGCTCAGCAATGACAAAAACACCTCTATATTATCAACACTGTTTTCAGCAAGTCCAAAACACAGCCCCATACCAGCCGCTGTGAAGAAATTTAACCCTACTCCAGCCCAAACCAGCACACTGTTACAGAGCTTTCTCTCATTTTGTGTGTCACAAGCTGTACTATCTACACTCTTCGTCTGCAATGCTTCTTTTAATCCCTTAATTTCAGGTTTGTGAAACATTGCGGGTTGTGTCAAGAATAGGGCTCATCTTTTCCATGACATACCTTTGTGTCTCTGGTGAACAGCCCTGTGCCTTTCCTATGGATGCTGTTGGTCCCTTTGCTCCTGGGAAAGATTTTTGCTATTTATTGTTGCAGCTTTTGGTGATGTGCACCCTCTCGGTCTTGGGCCTAACAGTTCAGGTACATGCAATCTCATGGCCTACAGCTTTTGTGGGTCAAATTCATTGACTTTTGTGGATTAAATGACAAGTACCCAATCTACAGATGTCCCTCACTGGAAAGTTTGTCATGGCAAGTTTTAATCTTCCTACTAAATTTCCTGAATTTTGTGGTCCCGTGCTTACTTGCCTGGCCGTGGTTAGCTATGACTGTCACTAGACGTTTTCACATGTGAGAGCCTTAAAAGTTGACAGAATGTCTTCTCGCTGCACTTGAAGTTGCTCCTATCTTTCCTGTAAAGACCCTCCACATTTAACCTTCACCTCCCAGTTTTTCCCGTTTTGAACTCCTTATGATTCTTTCTGGTTGGAAGCTCTTCAAAGTATTCATCCAATCTGTCTTGTTATCACTCCTTGTAGGAAATGGTTCCCCTCTTCCTCTGGATTTTTTATGCACTTTTCCTTTGTCTGCTTTACTCTGGCGTTTCCAGCCACATGCTTTTTGATACTTTCTAGAGACTACGTTACAGATGTGTTTGTTCATTTCTGCTTTGCCCAGTGTGATCTCTGCACCCACGCAGAGGCTGCCATGTATCTTTATTTTCTACAGCCCAACAGGAGACATGCTGCATGCCTGAAGGATGCTAAATGAAGATGTGTCAAGAGCTGATCAGTTTGAAGTTATGGGGTTTCTTTAATGTGCCAGACTAACAAGGCTAATTATTTCTTTTAAGTCTGTTTTAAATATGTAGGATTTTTTTTATCTGTGACTTCTTATGCAGAACATTGATCTTTGGTAGATCATTTATGTAAAATGTATAATTTCTGAAGGAATGCTCTTCCCTTCTTACCCTCACTCTCAACTCTCAACTCCCACCACTAAAACCAACAAAAAGTGACACTGACTGCTCTTTCCCATTTTCCTACCAAGAGGCAGGCCTTTATCTGATTTATTTTTCATGGCATGCTTCCATGTTCCCTACATTTAATCTTTTAAGCTTGGTGGCTGATCTGTAGTAAGATTTTTTAAAGTAAACAAAGTAAACTCATACAGCACACAGCCCTCCAACACCGCTGTACTCTAGTCTGGGTGTATTTTGGAGCTGCTTCCCAGCTCCATGTTCAAAGCGCTGCCAAAGTCAGCTGGAAACTCAGTGCCCCACAGTGACCCATGAGGAAATACAGTGGCTTGGGATTGCTGCTGGGCTTAACACTTCCCTGGACTAACCTAGGGATCTTCTGCTCTGGGCAGAGACTGAGCCTTGCCCTACAGGGGCTCTTCCAGCTTGCATTGAATGAGACATCCTTTATCTGTGCCAAGGTGGGGAATTGTATTATTAAGATTGAGTTTTAATGTTCGTTGCTCTGATCTCATGCACGAGGGCAATCTATTAATTGCACCCTTCCTTGATTAGAAAGTCTTCTCCCAGGCACCTGGGCTGCATGAAAGTTCAGGCCCTGCCACAAGAGCCCTGAACAAGCCCTGGCTACATGGTGTGGGGGCAGAGCTCTGCCTGGGAGAGGCTGGAGCTGTTCTGGGCTTCAGGCGCTGGTGAACAAACTTGTTTAACAGAAGAATATCTAAATCCTCAGTTTTGCACCCGTGATCCTAACTATATAATGAGAAATCTTTTTTAACGTTGTGGGTTTGGTGCAGGAATCTTCGTATCAAGTTCCCCTGATGATCAGCGTGTCTAATTGCGCGTTTCAGCAGTACCTCATTTACACCTGGACTCATTAGTAAGAGCTGATTTACAGGAACAGCCACTGCTGGAGAGACAGGGGTCCTCTATTCCTTAATTTATCTCCCTGGACCCTGACTAAAAGCACTCCTGAGATGAAGGGAGTGCACCCACAAATAATTAGTATCCAGCATAACTTGTTTTTCCCTGGTGGAGCTGCCAGATCAATCAGCAGAAACCAGACTGGGACCAGTTTCAGGCGACTGCCCTTTGTTTGCCATCGATTTCCAAGCTGCCTCTGTGAAAGGCTAATGAGGGCTGCTGGGTTCCAGGTGCTGCCGGGGATGCCACTGCACATCCTTCCCCTGGATTGAGCTGCCGCCGTCTCACAAAGCGGCGAGAACAACTTTGATTCACGCACAAGGTGAAATGGCAAGTACAACTGTGGAGCTTGAAAGGGAAGTGCCAGAAAGCAGAACACAAGCTCCTGCTTGTCATTTAGCGGAGGCAAACACGAGTGCCACCAGAACAACAGCATTATCTGATTAGCAAGCGCCTGCAACGCGACAGGAGTGGATCTGCAAAGGCAGGGAATCTGTCAGCTGTCGTTGCAGCACCACTGCGAGTGCCACAATACATTAAGTGGGAACGAAGGGAGGTGGTGTAACAGGTGTCACTGCAATAGTGCTGAGAGAGACACTGTCACAGCTTGCAGACCTGAAATTTGACCTCTTGATCTCATGTGTGGGTATGCGGGAGGTGCAATGTTATATTGCACTGAGGGCTCTGCCTTGTGGCTCCACGGTGACATCCAAGGATGCAACAACCCTGAGCTTGAGGAACTCAGCACTGACCTTGTTTACAGCCCAGAATAAGTGGAGGGTTGTTTTGAGTGGGAATACCCCAAACAAAGTGTCTGCTACGGCCCTGCTTGGGACCGCTGTGATGACCTACCAAATCTCTGCTGCCCTAGAAAGCTGTGTCTCAGAGAACAGCTTTAAAAGCACCCAGACACTTCTAACTTGTCCTTCCCTTGCCACGTTCTCTTCCTTCCCATAAGGAAAAAAAATGCATTCAATTTCAATCAGAGTATAAGTTATACATGTATATTATACAATGATGATGATGATAATGATGATGATAAATGGCATAATAGCTGTCTTTTGCACACATACCCTGATGTGAGTGCCACCACATGCTTACATTACATATAATAGTATATGAAGTATCACCTAAGCATGGTTTATCTGATCATATTTTTACTCTGAAGGGTAGTTGGTAAAAATAATGAACATTGATAAATTGGGAAGTGTTTATAGGGTTTTCCATGGGATCTTCTGTTCAATAACCTGCATAAAACAAAGAAGATATGGTTCACATGAAGAGCTGATGTATCATGCCCATCTGTCACTTTCAAGATGGTACAGGCCAGTTCATTAGGCTGCCACTAATACATTCAGTTTATTATTTAAATCAATCAGCCATGGGTTGTTGAGCTGTCTTGAGACTGTGCCTTAGATGCAGAGATGTGCACCCTCACTAGTACCTTGCCCAGGTGGCACAGACATACACCCTTCTCAAGGAATCAAAACATTGAAAACATTCATTGGTGGAGAAATTACAGAAAGCTTGGTCTTGAAAATTGCGTTGTCAGCACCAACATGGGCCTGGGAGGCACTTCTAGAACTGGGAAATGCAGTTCTTGTACACCTTGGCAGCTGGGCCTCTGGGTTGTGTCCTCCACAGCATGACTCAGGTTTAGTCAGGTGGATTGCACTGACAGCAGCGTGGCAGAAAAGCCACGCCAGTCCCTATTTGCACCACGACATTTAGGTGGACTTGCTGCAGAAGGGATGAATTTTCGATGTCTTTTGTGTGCTGGGACCCCATAACACCACCAGGTGAGACTGTGCTCTCCACCAGCCAGGGAAGGGATCGAAACTCCTGTGAGAGGGGAGATACGAGCCCTCCCTGGCCGTTTATCTGCTGCTCCCTGGCGTGTTGGTGCCGGCGTGAGCATCACAGGCTGGACTGAAGTGTGGGTATTGCACCTGCACCTGCACAGTCACCCTTTGGAGGGATACAGCCCCATCACAAGATAAATGAGGCTCTAGGGATGGAAAGGCCCCCTGTTTCACCTCCTAAATATACCCTTTTTCAGGCAGCAGGAATCATGGAATTATAGAACCATAAAGTCACAGAATGTTTTGGTTGGAAGGGACCATAAAGATCATGTGGTTCCACCCTCCTGCAATGAGCAGGGACATCTCCAACTAGATGAGGTTGCTCAGAGCCCCACTCCATGTAGTGCCTTGTTGCAACCCATGTCTTTAAAGCGGCTTATTTTTTTCCAGAGAGATGATAGAGTTTGCTGTGAGTTTTTGGGCACCTGTGCACTCAGCATGGCTTGTTTGACCACAAGCACAGGACTAGCATGGCCTTGAAAAATGTATCCTACTTATAAAAAAAGGGAGTCCAGCTATTCTCAAATACAAGACACTGGTTGGCAAGAGAGAATTAGGGAGGCTGAGGAACAGTCATAGCCGTGGGTTTTCTAGTTTGGAAATAAGTCAGTGACAAACACAACAGCTCATTTGTCCCCCAGGTAAAATTTGCCTCCTGACTGCTAAAACTGTGCAGGGTGTCCAGCATTTGAAACCCTCCTGGGAGAGTGTAATGGTTTTACCCAGCTGGCAATTGAGCACTGAACAACCACTCATCCACTCCCCACCCACCCCAGGGGGATGGAGAGGAGAGTCAGGGGAAAGAAAAGTAAAACTTAACTGTGGGTTAAGATGGATTAATAATCAAAACAAAGTAAAATATAACAACAACAACAACAACAACAACAAAAATGATACTGCTATTAATAATAATTGTAATTAAAAGGAAAGGCAGAGAGAGAGAAAACCCAAGAAAAACAAGGCATACTCAATACAAAGTCCTTGTAGCTGCCTTTGTGTCTCAGAGTCTGATCTGTCCTGGCTGCAGATACAAGCAGTTGGTATTTCTTGCCACCGTTGCTGTGATGGCATTGAAGGATAATTCCCTTTCTCAGGCTTCAACTATTCCTGCAAAAATTTCCCTTCCTGGTATTGCATGAAAATGAGTGAGGGAAAATATGGACTCCAGCTCTGTATTAATCCATAGGAAACCCAGCCTTCATCCTCCTTGGTCCTCTGAATCACACCAAGTCTATCTATTTTGTTTGTTGAAAAAAAAGGAAAAATCAACCAAAAAAAGGGTCAACTTTCTAAAAACTAAAACTACAAATAAAATGCATTAATTTAAAATATCATTATATTACCAGAAAATGTAATCCTTGACCTCAGATACCTTAAATGTAGCAGTTAAGTGATTCCTAGTTCATGTTTCAAAGCTAATTACAGCTTGTTGAAGTTCTGGAAACTTCTGCATTGGAAAAAATCAGTTTTTCCCCCTTGTAAAACTTTCCCTAGAGGTCTGCCAACCCTTCCAGCAATAACAGAGAATAGAACTCTAGTGAATACTAACTGAGAGACCTTTTTTTCTCTTTATACTAAAATCATGACACAGCATGGAAATCAGCCTCCCCAGGGCCCCCCACACTCTGTGGGAGCATTCCCTTAATCCCCACGACTCCGCAGCCCAGGCAGCTTTTCCTTTGGGGCAGGAGCTGAGCGGTCCCACTTCCCATCCCATAAAGAGCTGGTGAGACAGGCACTGGAGGGCTGCTGTAGGGATCACAGCCCTGCTAAGGATACCTCAGAGGATGGTTATGGTTCCACATGAAAAAAAATATTTTCCCGCATGTACTTTATTTTTGAAGTGAAGTAATTACATCAAAACAAATGTGTGCTCAAAGGAGCTTACAGCTGTGAAATTAGGCACCCATAATCTATGAAATGCCAAAATCGAGATTGCCTAAAGCAAGTCTAATGCAGCTCTGTGCTCATTGCACTGATCCCAACAGCCTCCGCACTGCCTAATGATCTTCTCTTTTTTTTTTTTTTT
>VZTG01002436.1:483172-572874 GCA_013397845.1 Melanocharis versteri
GGAAGGGACCCACAAGGATCTGCCCTTGTTTGTTCCTGCCTTGCACCTACAGCCTTAGCTCCTTGGCATGACTGAATTCTCCTGACATATCTAGGGAGCTCTGATCCCACCCCATGGCCTGCAGGGAGCTCCACGCTGCAAGCTGAGCAATCACCACAATTCCTGCTCACCCGAGGGGTTCCTCTCTCTGCACACAGCGTGGAGCAGCAGCTGAGATGTGGCCACCACAGAGGCTTTTGGCCAAGCTGCCTGTTAAAGCCTGGCTTGGCTCCAGAGCCGGCTGCCACCCCTGACTCCAGTGTCACCCATTGTCCCAGGCTCTGCAGCACCATCTCCCAGCAGTCCTCATCCCCACCGTGGGCTGGACTGTCCCCGCTTCCCAGGAGAGCACAGGGATAGCTGGAAGGGAGGAGAGGCTGGACACATCTTTTTGCCCTGGAGTGAGAATGGAGTCCCCAGAAAATACCTGTGAAATTGCAGAGGGAGTAGTGGGTAAGGAAGATCTTCCCAGCAGCATGCAAATGTGCTGTTGGTCTCCTTAATTAGACCTTCCATTACCGACTGTCTTTCCACGGGCAAAAGCCCTGGGGGCCAAACTCCCCAGCATCATCCTGGACCACTTCTTCCTAATTTGACAGCTGATCTCAGAGGGGAGGATTCAGCTCTTCACTTGAATCCTCAGGTTTATGAATGTAGGGGGATGCTTTTCTAGCCTGGCTGTGCCATCAGCCCCTGGTCTGCAGTGGCAGCTGGGGTTCCCACCAGACCCGGGCTGAGCAGAGGGGTCAGAGGGGAGCAGCAAGGATGTTCCCAGGGCAGGGGAAGGGAAATTGTTGGTTCATCTGTTTAGTCTGTGAGGGCTTTCCTCTGACAGAGAGCTCTGCCTGTGCTGTGCTCACCAACCAGAGCAGAACCAGGTGGCTGTGATGGGCTGTCAGAGCAGGAGAGACACTGAATTGAGAAGTTAATGTGATTTTTGCATCTGCACTAACACATGCCTCCCTAGAAAATGCCAACAGTCAAACAGGAGCGTGGGGGAAGGGGTGCTGTCCCCAGGTGCTCATTCCCTGCAGTGCCAAAGGGTTAAGCAGTGGAGACTGCAGGGACACACAACCCCCTGCCATTTGGCTGCCAAACACCTCCAGACCATAAAATCACCACCTCCAGACAACCACGCAGACGAGTCCTGTTCCACCCTGCCAGGCTCTACAGGCACCATCAGCAAAAGGTTGTGGCCAGCACTGCTGCATCTCCATTGGCTTTCTCATCTTTGCACCCAGGGAAATGAAACCCTGTTTTTGGTATTTATTGCTTCATCTCCTTTATGAGTAAGAAGATGAGTCTATAGCACCAATCCAAGCAAATTATTAATGGTCTTTCATTTTTATGCAACCAGCTCCAGTGCTCACCAGAGCAGGCTCGCCTCCTGTTTGTGACTGTCCTGCTGCCTCTGTTGTCAAACAATGTTGTTTTATAACAACATTCATGTTGAAGTGGATTATTATCGGGTTGACTACCCCTTGGGGTGTAATGAAAAGCATTCATTAATGCTCAGGGCAGGAGGGCTAATTACTTCTTTATAAAAAAATCCATGCTAATTGCCAATAACTATTTTATTGAATGGGTCTCATAGAGATAATTTTGATTGGGTTTTGATTTCCCTCTCATATTGGAATGCTTAAAATGCATAGTCCAAAGAAGCTGGGAACAGCTAGGTTATCCAGATGAGCGTGGGGAGGAAACCCCACCATTACAAAGACCAGTGGACCATGCCAGTCTGTGCTCAGTTCAGTGCTCGAGCCTGCTGTGGTGCTGGCCAGGATTTTCTGGGTCTCATACCTTCCTGCTGCCTCATGCTTCCACGAAGCAGGTGGAGACCTGTTTTCCATTCTCCCCCAAGGCACAGCATTGATTCTGGCAGGCCTCTGAGCTGGCAGAGCAGAGGGAATGCACAAGGCTCAGGCGGGTTCCCTGCAGGGCTGAATTCCACCTCTCCTGCAGGAGCAAGGCAATCCCTGGCCCTGCCAGCACCAGGACGGCATGAAGGCAAAAGGAGTAGCACACAGCTACCCACGGGGCCAGTGTACAGTTCCTGTACCTGCAAGACTCACCTGATCTTTGGGTCACACTGCACTCCGGGACGAAGAAAATTCTGGGCAATCATTTGTTTGCTTTTATTTACAAATAACTACAGAGCTGATGATACCAAAAAATCAACACAGGCACTGACCCAGTCCTTTTAGTTCTTTTAAGGAAGCAATAACTGACAAACACTACATTAAGAGCAAATCCCACAGAAGTACAGTCAGCCTGTGGGAGGCAGAGTAGGAAACTATCAGGGCCCAAATGCTCCTGCAAAGCCTCTGGAGGTGCCGTGGGTTGATGCTGGCCACAAATTTCACCAGATGTGCACTGCAGTAGTTTCTAGCACTCTGACACCTATGGACTCCCACAAAAGGCTGCTCTCACCACCCAGAGGATGTAAGAAGTGTCCTGGCAGGCGACAGTCCCCTCCAGACCAGACCTCAGACCTGCAGACCTGAGCTGCTAAGCCTACTTACCTTGGAGCTACTGTCGGACACATCATCAGATGGAACTACTTTCCATTTCCAACCCCTCTGATGGGAGAAAAAGATTTTTTTGTTTTGTTTTGTTTCGTTATTTTTTTACCCTCTTTTTTCTTCTCCTATCCCACTCCAGCAGTTCTCCTATGGGGCATCAGTCTTCTCTCCCATCATGTTTCTCATTCTCTACTCAAGAAGATGAAGCACACAAACCGTGCTCTCCATGCAAGTCAGAAATCTCTTTTCCCCTGGAAATCACAGTTTTAAAAATACCAATGTCTTTTAACTTGGTTGAATGATCTCCATTTTAAGAACAGATAGGGCTTTCAGAAATTACTTTTCTCAGTGCCCTGAGAGGTTTTGAGAGGGCTGGATTAACAAAAAGTTGGTCGTTTGGCACTTTCTGAAAGCATTCTGGAAATACCTCCAGGGGTTGCCTGGAATCTACTGCTCCTGCAAGTCTTGGCTAAGACACTGAGTAGAGTGAATAAAAAATAGCATTCAGGTGATTTAGTAGTTGCTTTGGGAATGTTTGGAGTTGCACTGTTGCACAGTGCACCAGGCATAGAATCACAGAATTACAGAATGGTTTGGCTTTGAAGGGACCTTAAAGATCATCTTGTTCCAGCCCCCCTGCCATGGGCAGGGACACCTTCCCCTCGGATGAGGCTGCACAGTGCCCCATCCAACCTGGCCGGGATGTTTTGTGTCTGTAATATACACTCCCCAGTTACTGATCACACGGGAGGACCACAATCTAAAATAAGTCCTCGGTGTCACCTACAGAGAGCTCCAGACACCAAAAATAACCACACTGCAGCTACCAGGGAGCAGAACAGGCTCCAGAGCTTGAGGACTTGCTGCCTCAGCACAGCTTGCTTTGAATGGGCTCGCACATACCAAACATCTCCAGTCATGCTGGACAAAACTGAAATGACTTTTGGATAAAATGTTTCCTGGTTGTAACAGGAACAGGTGCAATGACAAGAAAAAGGCAAAAGGAACAGCTTTTTTCTTCAAAATCAGGCCAAGCTGGCAGAAGCAGCTTGCAGAAAGCTGACCATACTTTACACATTTGGAGGGCAGAACATTTTTACTTACAAAATAGAGAAGTGCCATTTCTATGCCAAATCGTGAGGATTTTTATTTTTATGATATGGGTTCATAGTGAAGCAGCCCTCCCTCAGCCCTGGTAGAAGTCTGACATCCCGACCAACCCTTCCCCTCCAAGGGATGCCAGGTATTTTATGCAATGGGCTTGGCTGGCAGCAAATTAATTTCCTAGCCTTAAAATTATCTTCAGCAGTAATGAGCCATTAAAGCCAAGGGAAGAGTCACAGAGGACAAAGTCTTCTTAGGGGCTGCATTGGGCCCTCCAAGGAGCAGCAGCCTGAACTCCTGTAAGCAAAGGCAGTCAATGCTCACCCAAGGATGGCAGCAGCAGCAAGGCCTCCACAGAGCTGCCACAGTTGGCTGACACCATGAAACACCACCTTCACAGCAGCATACTGTCCTCTCAGCAGGGCTCAGGGCTGTCCTCAGCAGAAACAAGTCCTGGGAGGCAGCTCAGGACAGGACACACATCAGCTAAGGCTGCTGGCCCACCTTACAGCCAGACCAAGCTGGCAGCTCACTGGGAGCAATGAAGGTTGTGCCCCTTCTTCCTCCTCCCAGAGTCCCACTTCATCTGTTGTCATGGTTTTGTGGTGGATTTGGCAGTGCTGAGGTAACAGTTGGACTGATCTTAGAGGTGTTTTAAATGATTCTCAGGTGCCCCTCTTGCCTTGTCCCCCCAGCCATGCCCCATTTCTCCCGCCCCTCGTGGCTCTTGTCTGGTTGCCCCATCATCTGCTTTCACTCCCGCACTTGCCCACCTTTCTTTGGCCCAGTTGGTTCAGTAATTGCACAGAACACAATTTGCTCAGGGCGGGATGAGGCAGCCAGGGCCAGCCCGGCGCAGAAGGAGCCTGATTCCTCTGCTGCTCATTCCCTACATACCAGAGGGAGCAGAGGGACCGCAGCCCCTGAGGCGAAGACCTCTGCTACCTGTGGCAGCTTCACCTCCGGAGGGAAAATCCTGCGCATCTGTGCCCGGCTGGCACTGACCCGTTCTCGGCAGCTCCGGCTTCGTTTCCTTCATCAGCTACCCGACCTGTCCCTCCGGGAGGGAGGAACGGAAGGGAGCGCGGGGATGCTGCACCCAGGGCGGGGGATGCCGCGGTGCCGGCCAGCGCAGCCCGTGTGGTCCCAGCCCGAGCCAGGGGGATTTCGCCAGGGAAGCCCCTGGCAGCTCCTCCGCCAGCCGGATCCTCTTCAGGGAAGCTGCCAAGAGCCCAATTAACACACCTACCCCATAAAAGCGGGAGTGGTGCTGCGCTGAGGGAAACAATCGACCACGCACTGAAGGGCTTTGCTGAATGGACTTAATTCAGCGCTCACGCCGTAAAGCTGAGCGCATGCTTTCCTGAATGGGGACAGGCACGTTTGGGGGCCTGCTGACCTGTCACCCAACATCAGCATCTTCGAAAGGAACAGCTCTTGGCACAAACAGCTCTTTCTTTCAGGAAAATCAAAAGGGAAAAAAAAAAAAAAAGAAAAAAAAGAAGGAAGGAAAACCGAGGAGAGGCTGGTGCTTTTCCCCTCCGGAAGGTCACTGGTGGCTCCTGAAGGAGGCGGTGGCAGCCTCACCCACCTCCCTCCCCTCCTTGGGGCAAGAGGAGACCTGCCCGGGAGTGAATAGGGGAGGGAAACTGGGGCAGCTGGTGGGCCAGCTCTCTCTGGTATGGAAAAACATCGCTCTGTGAACATCCTGTGCCTACGGGAGAAGGGCATCGCTCCAGCATCGCGTAGCCCCAGCAACCGAGCGCGCGGCTGTGACTGTTCTTAAGCCCTCAGAAGAGACTGCAAATGTGAGTGCTGTGACCTGCCGAGTGGCTTTGTCCCCAGCACAGTCCTGCTCGGCTGCCCAGCATAGATGCAGGACCTGTATTGGCATCTCCACCTTTAAAGATGTCTCGCTCCCTCATGGCAAATGTTTTACTGAGGGTGGCTTTAAATTTGGGGACCAGATTCCTCTTCTATTTGCAGAGCTCTTTTTCTCTTTCCTGTTCTGGAAGCGCCCTTTGAATAACGCTAAAGAGGACGCTACTGGGATTTTTCAGGCGTGCTGGCACGTTTTTGCCCGTGTGGCTGTGGACCCTGTTAGAGCAGCGGGTGGGAGGGCACTGACCATGCCAGCACCTCTCAGGGGTTCACCAGGACCTGGGGCTGGAGGCACCAGGCAGCGCAGCCCCCTGGGCAGGCGGTGATGGATGGACAGACAGAAAGAGGAAGGACTGGGACTCCAGCAGCTGCACAGCTCCTCCACAACCAGAAGGCTCCAGGGCTTCTCAAGCCTCCCTCTCTGTCCACACTGCCAGGCTAAGGGCTTGGCCCCAAATTCCCAGGTTTAAACCTTCATGGGTTTTCTGTCAGGTCTGCGACGTTTCACTTATGCAAGTGAGAAAGAGATAACTGCCTGCCTTTCCACAAGCCACCCCCTCAACCCCAAAGCTCTCTTCTCCCCTTCCTCACCAAAATCAAGAGAGAAATGCTTAATGCCAAAATCACTCGCAGCACTAAGGATGGGATAATTAAACACTGCCGATTTTTAACAGTCACAAGAAGAAAAATTGCAAAGCAGAGGGTGTGTATTTGTCACGTGGTGAAACCAGCTGTGGAAGGTTTTTCTAGGAGTTTTGAAACAATTCCAGCTCTCTCTTTTTTTTTTTTTTTCCTTTTCCCAGTGTAGTAATATTTTTCTGTCACAAGCAAATTAGTTGTCAAAAAATGCATAAAGACATGTCACGCCAAGCTGTGCCCAGGTGTTTCACATTCACTTCCCCCCTCTGAAAAAAAAGGGTTTTCTTATTACTAAAGAACGAGAAGGAAGCAGCTAGAAATCTGTAATGGTTCCATTTATTAATACGTATATCACAAATACTCACAATATCAATGCATTCTCGTTGGCATGCTAGACAGAGGCATTATTAAAAAAGTCCTATCTTTTTTAAAAAGGTTTTAAACTTTTGCTTTCCCCCAAAAATATTTCATATGCCTGGTTTTTTTTTTGTGATTTTTTTTTGTGTCTCTGTGTGTGTTTTTATTTCGATTTGATTCAACAATGTATTTGGTGGCTGCAACCTCAATGCAAAAAAGAAAGAAAAAAAAAGAAAGAACAGGAAAAAAGTATGAAGGCCGCAGTACAGCACAGTTCAATTAGTTCATAGCTACGTAATAAAAATAAAGGGAGCAAAAATTTCTGCCTTCACAGTAAGCAACAACACAGCTTAATAACAGTATTACACAGGATCAGGTTCCGAGGCAAAATGCACTAGACAAAGCCTACCGGGATACGCACTAGGCATACAACACTGAGTAAGAATCAAAGATGTAGAAGAACATCAGGAATAACAGTTCCCTTCAAGCACAACATTTCAACATCATTTTCAAGTATCTGTATGTTATGTTACTGATTCCTCTGTTTGTGGGGAAAGGGGGACAGGTGCAGGGAAAGGGGGGAAAGGATGGAAACCTTAGTAAAGCAATAAACAAAACAAGAAATTAAGATAAAAACCAAAAGAATATATATTTCATATACCGGTTTATATGAACGTGTGCAACACTTATTAACCATGGTGAAAGGCTAATTATGCCCTCCAGTCACTACATGCACAGCCCGATCAATGCTGTTAATGAGTTACCTTTGTTAACTTACGATGCAACTACTGTGTGACCAAGAACATACAGACGGTGCCGTCCTAGCCGAGCCGCGGGGATGGGGGCTGGCTCTGGGGGGCCGAGGGGACCCGGCCGCTCTCGGTGGCACCGTGGAACTTCACAGAATGGGACACTACGCATGGGACAGTTCGGGAGGTGGGGTGCGAGTGTGCGCGCACACGGGCTTGCTCGTGGGGGTGTGCGTGCGTGCGTGCGAGAGACAGTGTGTGCTATAACATTCATGTCAGTCTTTCTCCAGCTCTGCAGCTCCTGGTCTTCACACAGGCTCTGGACTTCACACTTCTTGAAAGACTGGAGAGCGGGGAGGATAAAAAAATAAAAAATAAAAAAACCCCAACAAAAACAAACAAATAAACAAACAGACCAACCCCAACAAACCAACAAGTACGTTGCTTTGGTTGCTAACAGTATTCACAGCAGTTGTTTTGCAGCCTCTTTTCAAGAAGACTGAAATGATGAAATTCAGCACTGCATTTCTCCCCCCCCACCTTTTTTTTCCCACTACACACAATATTGGGATGAAAATCCCAAAGCAAAGAAGCCCACGGGAAGGCTTAATTCTCAATGAACATGCTCAGAATGTAAAACTTGCTCGCTGTCTTCAGCAGAAGCAGCACAGCCACAACAACACAGCAAGGCTTTTATAGCGTTACCACCTGGAAAATGGGAAAAGCTCACCTTGTTACACCATCTCGTACTGGTTAGCAGTAATAAACCGGGACAGACAGCATGCCAGCAGCATCCCGATCAACTGTTCCAGACAAGACACAGACAGAATAGAATTTAAGTTAAATTACGTCAATGCAAAGCATTGGTAAACAAGTATTTCATGTTCTGGAGTTATTATGCACAACGTATTTCTGCCCTATTTTAAGGACTGCTCTAATCAGGAAAACAGCATTAAAATCTGTCATCTTTCTTTGTCAGATCTTCCCCTCGATTTTTATCATTTATTTGGCAGGCAGCATGCCTTTTTGGTATTTTTCAATCCCGTTGTCAATGCGTGGCCAAACCAGATGTGGATGAATAAACTGTTGGTATCAGCATGTTACAGGCTGTGTTTCACTTGCAAGCTCCACCTGGGTCCCTCACCACCACCCATCAGCCCTGAGAGCTGGTGCCTTTAACTTCTTTATCACTGTGCCAGGGAAAAGCTTCCTGATGTTCCAGAGTCGTTATGCTTCCTTTACAAGTGATGCAGCACTGTAGAAATGAGTGCTATAACTCTGGAAATAAATTTTTAAAAAGTCATTCACTATTCCCTTGACTGTCACTCAGATTATTAAAAACAGATCCCAGTCTTCCACTCATCAATAAGCACTCCATCTTTTCAATGTTTTGTCTACTGCAGCTTCTCAGTGCTTCCTGCATGTGCCAGTGGTGTTAATACGCTGTAAATAATTCAACCTCGCTTTTCTCATTGGGGTTGGTCAATTAATTAATTCCTGAGCATATCCAGAGCATGCCTAGGTATGACTGGCTGGCTGCTCATCCAACCTGGCTCCTCCTATTTCACTCCAGGAGTGCGTGTCCCTTCCCCTGGACCAGGCAGTGTTCCCCCTTACCACAATCATCATCAAAACACACATCTTCTGCACCAGGAAATTGCTTCATTTGGGCTGGCATCAGCCCAGAGCAAGGCCAAGCCAGGGTAACTCAAATCTGGATAAAATGTTTCCTGCCCCTAAGATGTCACAGTCCTTGTCAGGCCACATTTCTTTTGCCAGAAATTTGCTCTGATTCCTGTTTCATTGTCCACCAGAGCTGTTCTGGGAATTTCAGAAGGGCACAGAGTCACATTTAAAAGCAGGTTGAACTCTCCTGTTCCCCACATGCACCCCCTGATTTTGGCACCAAGGATGACACTGCCTTGATTATTACTAGGCATGGGGCACAGGAACCACCTCCTGACCAACCTCCAACAAAAAACAAAGCTACCAGGGCCCAGGGGCTATGTTTTTAGTTGCCAAAAGAGATGTGGGCAGTGAAAACCCTCCTCAGCTCTGAAAATCTCACTTGATTCCAAGCAGACATTTTAGCCATCTTGTTGCCTTTTCTACTCAACTTCTCTTGTGGGTGTTAGGGCAGGAGATGGACTGGCAGCAACAAGGACGCCAACATTATCTGGCTGGGCTTTGGATTCCATGCTTAATACTTCTGTCACTGGTAGGGCGAGTTAATCAATTGCTGAAGGTGTTGCTGAAAACCAACCACACCCTACAGGTTACATGACACTCCTGCAGCTGGCTCATGCACTGTTTCTTTAGCTCAGTTCAGTTTTGGAGAATGAGATTTCTGTTTTGGACAGTGGTATGTACTTCTCCATGCTTTGACAGGCCGAACAGAGTGAGTGCCTCTGGGTGGCCCTGTGCCACCTCCTTCACTGTCACCTTTCTGTGTCTGTGGTGACTTCCAGTCTTTCTTCACCTTCCTTGGCTGGGCTCAGAAGTTACTTCTGTGCCTTAGTGCATTTTTCAGTAAGATGAACTTCACAGTGTATTCCATCCAAATTATTTTATCTGAGCAAATTCCAGCCCAGACCCAAATCAATTCCTCTCTTATCCTGCAATGGCCAAGAATGTATGTACACTGAAGTTGTTTGTTTATTTTCCCCCATCACAAGCACCCAGATTACAGCCACTGCTCTTCTCAACCACAATCTGCTGCTTGTATCAGGTTTATGAGGGGAAAGATGCTGTAACCTCTACAAATAGGAAGCCACAGGCTTTTCTCTCCCTCTTCAGCTGGAGCAGACTTCCCCAGATACCTTTAATTAGGGATTCTTCTGTTCTGCACAGGCTGTAACTCTAATAATCAGTGTGTCTAAACTTTCTAGCATCTGCAGGCATGTAACGGTGTTTTGTTTTACTCAACTCACTCCTAAGATAAATGGCAGGTTACTCATGAATGTATCTTTATGATCTTTGGCCCGCTGATTGATTCTTGGCTCTGACCTTAGGCTGGTTTAGGCATTTAAGTGGCTATAGTGATGTAATATTTAACTCTCTATTTCAAGAACAATGGCATGCATATCAAACCCTTGCGTACACATTTTATTCAGCATTTTTAAGTATTACCAGGACATGGCAGAGCTATAATGAATATTCTAGAAATACTTTGAATGCATATAAAAACATGTGGTTTTTGGTGTGTTTGCTTGCACATTTAACCACAAGAGCACTGTTCCTCCTGTAACCAAGAAGAGGCAATATTGTACTGAGTTGCTGAATTTTCTTCATGGTGCTCTTTCATTACAGGCATAACTACAGTCCTCTGCATTTCAGTCAGGCTAGAGGCTTCCAGACTGTGCAGCACAAACGAGCACTCTCCACCCTGCCTTGCTCTCTGCATTTGTTCTGTCACTTGCCTCCTCTGCTCTTCAGGCAGGAGGAAGCTCCTTATCCCATTGTGCACCAGGTCCCTGCAGCTCCTTTGAAAAACCAGAATTGGCATTAAAGGATTCCCACAAAGAAACTGCTGCTGGGAGCTGCATTCATTTCCCTGCACTCCCATTGCCTCTCAAATACCCCATCTCAACTTTTATCCACTTATTCATTTATTTTATTTTACTATCTTGATTTTTGAGTGCTAAGATGCCAGACTTGGTTCTGCATTTGTGTTCTCTCTTACTTTTTTCCTTTCTTCTCTTTTTTCCTAAGGTTATCTTGGTCTTCTGAGCTACTATATAGACAGCAGAGAGTTTTCCATACCATGGTCTTGCCATAGAAAACCTGAAAATGCTGACAAATTCTTTGGTTTAAACAACTGGGAAACCCACACCCCTCAGGTGTGTCTCATCCTGTTGGCCACAGCTCATTCCAGCAAGCAGAATACAGTAAATTTCTTCATCTCTCCATGGTTTCTAGGAGTTGTCTCAGGCATATCTTAGTTCTGACCATTGAAAACCATCCACAGCAATTTCCTAGCAGTCTTATCCCTACTGTACACATAATAACTGGCTTTTTAATACAGTTATTCTGTAGGAGTTACCACTGGCTGGAAGCTGTTCTGCATGACATATTTATTACACCTTATTATACTGAAGAGAAAGAAACTGAATTGCAATTTGATCTCCCATTTCATTTTGGGTCTTGGTATCCTCACCATTTTTCATTCTTTGGGAGAATTTCTATAAATAGAAATATGTTAAACTAACCTGGAATTCATCAGCACATCAGGTAAGCTAAAACTGGGGGGGGGAGGTTTAATCCATCAGGAATCATTTTTTAGCTCAATACCTTGTGATATTCTCAAAATGCAAATCCCCAAGCGTGCAGGTTCTCTGGCTCTATTTTAAAAGAGAGAATTTTCTATGTCACGTCTCACTTATTTGAGTCAGCCTCCTGTGCCATGGTGTCTCTGTCAGAGGTCCTGTTTCCACACTGAATCCACCGTGATTAGTCTTTAGAAACAGCCCCGTCTTAGAGCAGATTTCAAGTCACATATTGGGTGCTGATGTGGATCCCAGTCCCTAAGCCCTGAGCAAGTCCCAGCCTCCCCGGGCTCAGGGAGCAGTTGCAGCAGACAAGGTGGATGATGTCTGCGCCAGAGCTGCGTCCACGTTCAGGCAGAGCTGCTCACGTTAATGCTGGCAGCAGAGAGGGCAGGTGGATGTTGCACAGCAGGGAGGGTCCATGGCTGCATGGGAGTTTATCTTAGAATGATGTCACCTGTATATGCCCAACAACTGGTTTGGAGCATGTGGAGAGCACCTGGTTTCCAGTCCTTCGGCACAAAGGGAATAATGCGGCCTGAACGCTGCACTGGGTCTCCCCTGCTCACAATCTATAAACCCCTCCAGACAGTGTCTCTTGCATTCCTTAAGCCAATGCCCGCACTGTAGTGTTATCTAGGCACTACTCTCCATCATCTATGCAGTTTGCATAATTTTATTCTCTGTTGGGCACAACACAGCAATCATTTTTCTGCTCTGAAGAGCACCCGCTAAACTGAAATTATTCCAGCTGGAAGTCAGCATCGGCATCCAAGTCCAAAAACAATCAAATTTTATTTTATTGATATTGTTTCAAACCCGAGGAGCAGGGCAGACAAGGTCAGCAACACAGTTTTTTATAAAAACTCTTGATTCTAAAGGGGAAGTCTGTGCCAGGCCTGTAAGATTTGCAATGCCGTTACATCAACTTTCCCTATTTCTGGGCATCAGCCCATTCCCCATGCTAGTCAACACCTAACAAATCACGTGAAGGAAAGGCCCTTGAGCATGTTTTACTGTAGAAGAGCAACATGATTTAATTTGTCTTTTATTTAGATGAAACCTCTCCTCAACAGGAGCCGCGGAACCTCGCCTAGAGCTGGAGCCCTGCCTGGCATTACTGCCAGCCATGTTAACCCGAAATCGATTTGTAAACACTGTCCCTAATAGGGCCCAGCAAAACAGATTAGGCCATAAATTACAACTGGCCGCCTTCTATTCTTCACAGCCTGGGAGAGCTGCGTTTTTCTCCCCTGCAGCCTCCCTCTTCTCCTTTTTACACGTTTGCTAGCACCCCAAGCAGCTGGGTATGTCCTCTCAGTGCCAGAGCCCAGTGCCTGGGCTGGGGAGTGACATCCCCACCTGGCAGCAGGGCTCATGGTGCCACCAGCAGCATCAGATGCCAACACCACACCAAAACACACCTCGTTTTTCCCTCCGTCACAGGGACAAAGGGCCTTGCAGCCCGTGCTGCCTGCAGCCTGCCATGGAACACCCATTAAAGGCTTTCAGGCAGTACTGGTCCTGACTTTTCCTCCCAGTAGCATATTTTACCATTCTACTCATCTCGTTTTTCTTTTGGATAGCTTTACACGAGGCATTTTAAAAGATGCTTTACAGCCCCTTCTGGATATCTAGAACCCAAACTGAAACCTGAATTTAGAGTCCTATAGCAGTAATCAAGCTATAATCAAGGCTGGAGAAGAGTATCAATGCTGTAATCATTCAACAAGAACTAGAACAGCCTATTAAAAAATACCTGACCTCCCCTCATCCATGCCCAAACAGCTCCAGGCCGTTCATATTTTCTGGATCCCAAAAACCCAGCATGCAGGCACATGCTCTGGGCAGCTGCTGTTGTGATGAACCAACATTTCCACCCACACAAAACTGGTTGTCAGGCCAAGCCACAGGCTCCTCACCTCCAGCACCTTGGCTACAGGCATCAGGCTTCCAGATATGCCCAAGGCAGGGCAGTCAGCCAGTCTGAGCCCAGACAATTTTAGGGCTCCCTCAGGTTGTGCATATGCTGATGTAGAGGATGTGGGGGCCGTTTTCCTCATGGCTTGGGGACAGTTTTGAATTGTGCATATTTCCCTCTCTCATTTTTGCATGTTTCCAGTAGAGTCCTTGCCATCACACGTGAAGTGACTGGTGTAAAGGAGCATCTTGTTGAAAGATGCAGGTGTTTTCCTGCCCCTTCTTGATCAGAACAATCCAACCAGGCCTATACTGTCCCCAGTTCCTGTCTACATAAATGCAGTTTGAATATCATGGAGCAGAAAAACCCTTCTTAGCTCTTCTCCTGTCACTCTCGTGCCACACTCCTTTTGGTGCAGACAAGGAGTTGGTTTAATAATCTGATTTTAGTAGACTTAACATTTCTCAGTGTTCAGTGTTAAAGGGAAAATAAATAAAATCGGTCACAAAGTGTCTCCTCCAGGCTCCAGGTCCAGGATGGGGAGGCCTGAAGGTGCACTCGCTTGAATTCTTGAGTCCTTTAAGAACAAATAAGAGTACTTAGAAGATAGAAGCCTACCCAAACAACGGATAAGCTATTTGTCTTCTTAGCTGTTTATGCTCCATTTAAGCCAATGTTTTATTGGGTTAACCTCGATTTGACCCAGTGGAGGGACAAGTTGTTTTCCTTGAGCTAGTCATTAGCTCAACCGTAACTGATATTCCCAAGGAGAAACTTCATTTAAGTTGAAAAAAGAAAATCAATGAACAGATGACCTCAGGACTAATGAGCACGCTGAGTTCAGTCCCTTTCCATAATCCTTCTTTCCTTGAAGTCCAGGTAAAGAAAAAGAGGGGAAAAGAAAAGAGGGGAAGGGGAGTGATTATGCAATTACCTGTGAGAATGCAATCCCAAAAGCCACTCCAGCTATGATTCCCATATTTGTCTCCATAAAACTGGTCACCAAGTCATAACAGCCCTGGAAAACAAACATCATCATTCCTGGTCATGAATGCACACATACAAATTTCTCATTTAAAATGAACTCTGGCTAGACAATATTTCTGCTGTAATTTCCAACAATGTCACCTTTTTTTAAAATAGCAATTCAGAGTGAATGATTTGGAGTGGTGGCAAAAACAGTTCCGTTTTGAAACAAATGCATTTCTTTACGTTTAAAAGCTAAATGTGATGTTGCACTCATTTTTATAGATCTTTTTAAAGCAAGTCAGTTAAAAAACAATATAGCTTTGACCTGAAACCAAACCAGTAATGATACACCAATGTTATAATACAATACAGATGTCAAAAATGAATAAATGATGCTGATTTCCTAATACTCTAGATATTTAATAAAGTGTCCCTTGAGGCATTCTGCTTGCCTTTACTCATCAAAGGACACCAGGCAAGGCACTGAACAGCATGTAACTTTAAACCATGTAACAAAGTTATCCAGGGTTTTGTATGAATTTGCTCGGTTCATTTGCCCCTGGACATAAAATTCCCTGTCCTGCTCCTCAAACCGAATTTTCTCTCTGCTGACTTGCTTCCTCAGGCTCCAATTCACAGCCCAGACTGGGGCAAGAGGATTCATCTACAAAATCTGCCCTTCTCTTGGACAGACTTTTTTGAGATGTTTCCCCTCAGTACAATAATGTTTGCCAAGTTTCTCCCCTCGCCTATTCGACCCCTCAAAAAAGCATTTGAAATTGTCTTGCCTAGTTTATGGTGCCTAAATTAATCTAAACAAGTGACTTGATACATGAAGAAAAAAGAAAGATGGCATCTTTTTTTCTTTCATTATCAACCCATCTGTCCCACAATCCAAAGTCACTGCTCAGCCCCTTTTGCCACCTTCCTCAAATGACCAACACTCTGCCTTAAGGCCAGTCCTGAGGAGTTTTATACATTATGACTTTATCCACTTTATCAGAAGTTGGAAAACTCGGAAATAACAGTGAGTTGCCTTTCCCAGTCTGGACTCCTGTCCCATAAGAGAGAAGCGTCTCTACATTTCACCTACATCCACACACCCCTCATTCTGCAAGCACTGTGGGGACTCTTTATGACCTCAGAGCATCAGGTGCTTGTAAAAAATAACAGTGAAAAGGACAAACAGTGTCCTTTTTTAGAGACAGGCCATTCATGAAATAATTTTCACCATTTCTTTTAACATTTATTGTACCATTTCTTTAACTTCTTTTACAACATCAGAAGATATTTAATCCTGAGGGTAACGAAGTGCTGAACCTAATAGTAGCTGAGGACCAGCACAGTTGGTCCTGGTTCATTTCTGAAATGTTTAAGTGTACATATTAACCTTAACTAAGCTTTACCACAGTGTGCAGTAAGTCTGATTCAAGCTTGCTTATTTACCCCATCAAGCAACTATAGTTGGCATGTCTTACATGTTATGCAATGAGATTAGATTTCTCAAGCAGTATTTTCATCCTGTCTGACATGGCTTAATGCTCTCCCAGCTCTTCTGAAATCTGTTCTGTTGAAGAGCCTTCAAGAGATGCAACACTGAAGCACAGTGGTAATTTGTGGGAGACAGAAGATCTCGTTAACAAAACATGCAATGGCAGAGTTTTGATCAACTCTCTTCACTTGCAGACTCTGTTCTCCCAAGTCACAATAATCTGTTTACTGAAGTACAAGGCTTAGGTATGCCTGAGTTGCTCAGTCCTTACTGTGCACGGAATGAGAGTGCAAGCAGCTCCCACGAGCTGCGTTACAGGACAGAAGCGTGTGAAGCACTGTGTGAGCACCTCTGGCGCTGATCCAGACATCCGGAGCACAGAAGGGACAGTTCAGCAAGGATCTGATCTTTCTTGACTACAGGCATCTGCCCCTTTCTTAGGATTTTAGAGGGAAATAGTCCTTGAGGTTTGTTGGTAAAGAACTGTGATTAAAAGCACTAGATGAACATTAATTAGCTAATCCTAATGACAGCTCTTGAAGTTAGGTATTAGTGCTGTCTGAGATGAAGAAACAGAGAGCCTAAATAATTAACCCAAGGTCACTAAGCAAGTTAGGGTCAGAATTGGCAAAGAAAACCCAGGAATGCTGTCTTTTAGTCCTGTAATTATATAATTAGCTTAATCCTCTTTGGTTAATTCATTATTAGTCCTCAGAAACAGCTAGTAATTTGATTAGCTCATAGAGAACTCGTCTTACTGATAGTTTTGCAAGATCCACCAAAAGATGTAACCCAAATATACTTGTCCACAGGCACGGTGAGAAGGGTCTTCCACAACACAGGCAATATATATTTTCCTTTTTCTCCAACACACAGAGAGCAAAGGGCCTGTTTCCAAGATGAGCAAGGGGCTTGGGTCAGAGGCAAGGATGTTTGCTACCTATCTGAAGTGAAAGGATGGGGCCAAACAACATTTCCTCCTTCTTGCTTTTTATTCCCATGCGCCTTTCAGAAGCATCTCACTTTGCTCAGATGTCTGGGACAACTCCAAGGTCTCATAACTGCTGATCAAAAATCTGCAACTTTCCATTATCAATGGCTATGTCAGAAAATGAGACAAAACCAAACGAACTTCCAAACATCCAAATTTCCTCTAGGTAATTAAATGAAGTAATTACTTCAACTATTTCCTGAGGAATCAGCAGTCATTTTCTGTCAGGTGATTTGCACATTTGACAGGAGAGCAAGGAGCAAGAATGGCTGGATGTGTGTTACTGGCCCTGGACTAGCACACGCTCATCCCTCAGTTGCTTCCTAAAATTCAGCAGGCATCCTGTGCCACGAGGAGCTCAAAAGTGGGCAGGGATTTCCCTGTGCACACAGAGCAGGCCTGGCACTCGGGGGAAACATTAGATCAGTGCTGGGAATGCAAACAGCACCTAAATGGTTGTGCAGCCAGGAGATGTTCAGAGTGCACGGCTGTCCTGAGCTGCAAAGCTGGGACCTGCAGGTGGAACACCAGTCACACCAGAAAGCTTTGCTGCTGGGCAGAGGAGTGGAACCAGGGGCTCAGGGTGGGCTGCCCTGGAGGCACCATGCCTGCAGTGGGTGCTGGCTGTACTGCACGTGCCCCAGATCCACCCTGCCCTGCCTCTCGCCTTCCTTCCACTTCTACAAAAACATCAATTAGTACAAATTCCCAAAGAGCGGCTGAACAGAGTGGCTCACCCTCTATACTCATGCAAGATTACTCCGCTGGTGGTGACTGGGAGTTACTCAACCAATGGACACCACCGACATTCCACATGTCTGCAACAAGTGGCTCTCATTAAACCATTGCAAAAAAAGGAGAAAGGCTTAGTGGAAAATAATCCTCTAGTATCCCTTTGACAATACATGCCAGAAAATGTTGTCTACTTGACTGGTTTTCAAAGATGTTTCAGGCTGTGCTCAGCCACCAGTCCAACCTTCTGAGTCACAGGTGGCTGAGATGAAAAAGACAGAAACAGAAGAGACAGAGGCATTTCCATATTTCCCCTGTTGTCTACTCAGGACTTCTATTTATTTTTTAAATAGATCTCTGAAAATAAAAACAGAAAAGAAAATAATCCTTAAGTTGGACTAAGCTATGCTGCAATTTAGAATGGTGATTTGGCCACGATATCATTCCTCTTACCAACAAACCGTTCCCTCTCTTGCAAATGTCAGGTGAAAAAGAATTGATGATGCACTAGCACTTGAAACAATAACTTGAGTTGCACTTCTTCAACACAGTGTCTAATGCATAGACGCTGCATTGTTTTCTCTTTATTCTTCCCTTTCTTAGTGTATTCTGTATTTTTATTCTCCAATTATACATTTTCCTCCTGTTCTCCCAACCTGCCTTCTCAACCCTATTTCTGCATTCCCAACCCACTCCTTCAGGTGACCCCAGGGAAAGGGTCACTTTGGCTGTGCTGTGCTCCCAGCCCAACGTGTTCAAAGACTTTCACTCACAATAAACGTACCCACCAACCACAATATTTACTGTCAGCCACCTGTGTTTCCTCAGAACTGCTGCACCCGGGGTTGGATTTGAGAAAGGCCAGCTCAAAGAGTATGAAGCAAGTGCAGGACCAAGCCCATCCTTACCATCCCTCCAGCCTCATTTGCACATTATCAACCAACCATTTGAAATGAAACGCAACTGCAAGCAGCCATACACTCCACTGGGCTGCTGGATGGTGTCACAACTGCGTCTGGCACAGTGTTAGTGGTACCTTCTGGTTTACTTTAGTGGCAGCCACGGTCATGTTGCGCAGATCCTGAGTGTTACAGTCACTGGAGTTCATGCAACAGCTCGTAGGGATGCCGTGCTTGAAGAAGTAAGGGCTGGTGCTCCAGTTGGTGTAGCTCTGAATGCCACAGCAGCTCAGCTAGGAGGGATGAGAGGCAGGTTTAAAACACACAAACAAACAAAACAGAATTAAAACTAGCACAGGATCATCACGGCCCACTTCTTAAGCTCATAAGCAAAATAAAGACAGGGCGCCTCAAGTTTTGAAAAGCAAATACCACCTCTGCCCCATTAATTAGGAAAATATCAGGGATGTAATGTACAGAATATTGGAGCAGATGACCTACTAAAAAGAAGGTATTTTATGAGCAGAACTATTATTTGTAACATTTGACAAAGGTCCAGCCATAAACCCATGTTTTTTTAGTTGAGGGTCTGTTGGGTTTTTTGTTTGTTTGTTTTCTTTGCTTATTTATTTGATTAAAGATGACCCAGTAAATTCAAGACCTCAAAGCATTACAGAGAATTACATGTAACAGATTCAGATTCACACTAGTACGAAGCAATAAGGTGAAGCCTCTCTAACTCACCAAAATAATTTCTAGGACAATTCACTGAACTGTGAATAGAAAGAGACCATATGTTCAGAGGGTGTATCTAGGAAGTCAGCTAGAAAACCCTAAATTGGGAAGGATGTTCTGATTTAGATCCTAAGCTAGAAGACAGAGACTCAAAAATATGGAGTATGTGCTGAATTTTCTGCATGGAAAGGGCTTATAAATGCAGTTCCTGTAAAAACAGAGCTGTGAATGAAATGAACATTTTGCTACAACAGGAACACTGAAAAACTACTCAGAACTATTTAGTTTGGTCAACTCCAAGGAATCAAAAATTTAAAATACAGGTTAACATTAGGCAAACAGACAATTTGACAGCAGAATATATTCAGTTTAGATGACTGCAGTAATCTGCTAACTAGGGAGAAGCCAGTTCAGAGTACAGTTTCAACCATGCTGAAGGGTCCAACATTACAGCTGTGATTTCCAATGGCTAGAAGTCATTGAAACAATTACACTGACATTTCAGCCATTCATCAGGTTACAGTCATATGGAAAGCAAACTGGCTCGTAGAATGTATTGCAAGCTGAATGAATGGCTTCTTTCTATGGTACAGCTCCCAGGGGAATTTATGTGGGAATTTAAATGTGAATTTCATCACTCTGTGTTGTAGTTGGTGGACTTGGTCTCTTGTGGGTGGCATCCCCAGCTGGTTTGGCCGTGCTGTGGCATTTGTTCCTGCCTGGTGCCCTGCTGGGAGGCAAGGCAAACCTCCACTGCACTGCTACCACCCCCCGAGGTCAGAAAGGCTCTTCCACCAAGCTCCTACTCATCCCTCCAGCACAGCTTTCACTGCCAACCTCAGCAGTTTTCCACTCCATTTTCCTCTGGGGAAAATACACCCAGTTTTTCTCCTTAACTCACCAGGTCTCCCTTGCCAGCCTTTCACTGTACATGTGAAGAGAACTGCTGCAGTTTATCAGTGATGCAGGATACAAAATCATAAAACCCTGTCTCATCCAGCTCAAATTTAAAACATTTTATAATCTTATTGGCAAAGTCCCTTAGGAACAAGGTGTGCTCTTTAGGAATAGAACTGTCCCCTAAACCTAATTCAAGATCTGGGACCAACAATGAGCCAGTGGGAGAGGCCCTGCCTTTATCAGACAGCTTTTCCACCAACATTTAGGCATCTCGGGCAAGCATTTCAGCTGAAATACTTTTCCTTTAGATCAGTTTTGCCAGTGTCTAATTTGGCTTGCAAAATACAGCTTGCAGATTGAGCCATCCAAACTTCACGTTCTGGGATCAAATCCGAATGTGTGCTTTCTCTGTTGACTGATTTTTGGTATCCAGTTTCAGACTTACACTTTCCTGTACGTTATCCACTGCATGGCTCCGCTCATCGTTCTTGTTGTAATTCTGGATTGCTTCAGTGTATGTCCTAAGGAAAGTATCCTTGATCTGTGAGGACGAGGAAAAAAAAACCTCCACGTGAGCAACAAGAAGCTCAACATCTGAAGCAGTTTTTGCAGAAAGCAAATGCATTTCCAAATTTCCTAACAAGACACCCAAACTAGCCCTTCCCAGTTATTTTTAAGGGTGTCTTTAGAGCTGGCAGAGCTCCCTCTTAACTGTCAGGAGTCATTAATTTTCCAGTGGGGTATCACACACAGAAGCAAAGCTACCCCAGCAAACTGATATGTTTAAAAAAAATACCGTAAAATGACTTAACCTATCAAAAAGTTATCGTTTTCTGCTTTTCCCCCCAAACGCTCTGTTGCAGCACTAAGTCTGAAGGAGACTGCATGCTTCTCCCTGCTTGTGGATGCCAGGTGGGAGCCAAGGCTTGTGCAAACACCCTGGGGACACAAGCCAGTGGCACCAAAGGAAAACATGAATCCCCCGACCAGGCATCCCCGGCACCAAAGGGATTTGGGTAAGGAAAAAGAGGTCCCTCAGCTGGAAAAGGTCAGGCACATCGTCAGGAATGGCACTTGGGCTGGGTGGGAAAGGGGCTGGGAAGCAGATGATGTGGGCAACCCACATGGCTGTGGCCTCCACAGGAGACTGCCTCTCCCAACGGGGAGCAGTCTGACACTGGGGCTGCAGCTGAGGTGGGATGAAATGGGAATGCTCAGCAAGTGGACAGACACCTCGGGACCACATAAAAACAATCCACCACTTCCAAGGGTGGGCACCAGGAAACTCTATAGCAATGGAAATGTCGTGTCAAAAGAGGAGACTCGAAAACCAGCTAGTACGAAGAGAGAAGAGGCAAGGAGGGTCTCTGGGGTTGCTCTGGTTCAGCACCAGTGGCATGTAGGTCCATGGACTTAGAGCCAGAGATAGACCTGATTACAGTGGATAAAGCAGAAGTGCTACTACAAATCTAGACCATCACGCTTTCTTAAAGCTTCTTCCTGTCCCAGTTTCCTACCTCACTCTACTTCTAATCTCTCGTTATTCTCAAGATAGAAATGAAATCCCATCCCACTCCCTCCCCAACCCCCTCTTCTCTCCTGCCCCCNAAGTCTGGTCTGATGCAGAAGTTGTCTCTGCCTTATATAAACCAGCACTTGCCTGGCTGAAAAAGCTGTGTTTAAGAAAAGCATTTAATCTATTTTGCAGCCCTCAGCATATGTAAAAGAGTAAAGAAGATCTTACATGGTGGACACACAAAACCTGATAGCTCCAGAGTAAATCACCAGGCAGCTGAGGGCAAGAGCTTTGGCTAAATCCCTTCATTTGGAATCGCGTCAGTTTTTAAGAGCTGTACAAGTTATTGTTGCACATCAGCCACATCCCTGGGGGTGTGCTGGAGCCGCCGAGCTCAGCGCCCCACACATTCTCCACGCTCCAGGGAACTTCTCACCAGCTCCTGCCCAGGGAGGCGCTGCCAGGTGCAAACTCAGCACATTTCCACCTACCTCGTGGCGAAAGACAAACCCTGAAATGCCAGCCACTAGCTCAGCCAGGAACACCAGGGACAAGAACATGGCATACTGAAAAGGCAGGAGGCAAGAGAAGTCAGAGCATGATAGGCTTTTGTCTCAGCACAGATATTATCACATAAAATGTAACTTTCCCCTCTAGGCACCCTGCAAGGATGTTAAGAAACCAAAGGTCTTTTGGAGGAGATACACCGGTTATGACCTGAATGTAATACATTTGTTTGTACAACTCACGACTGATATATATTGCTTAATTACTGGCTTTTCTGACATTTCTGTTCCCACATTTCTTAGCATTCTCATATAAATTAAAACACACTCACATGCCAGAGATGAATCCAAGTCACTCAGGTTTTGATCTTGCAATAAGGAACACAAAGAGACCCTTCCTGTTTGCAGGGTGCTCTGCTAAGGTAAATAGGCTTCCCCAGGTGTTTTGGTTTGTGTTTATCTACCTCACTGCCACATTGGGATTTGCTGCCTGATTCCTGAAGTTTCTCCAATGAATGAACTGAAACATTGCCTTCACTGGAAATACTCCCACAGTAACACTAGACATATGCTCCAAATACTTCACTGAGCCAAGGTCTGTGTTTGGCTTTAGGTGCAGCATCTGGATCAGGAGCTGAATAAACCTTGAAAACAGTACTCTCAGTGTAGGCACTCACCAACTATTAAAAATATATTTAAGCAGAAATAAAGAAGGTAAAGAGAAATGCGAAGTGGGATGGTAAAATTTGAAGTTGAGGCTTAATCTTCTGGAGGAAAAATTACCTTTTTACTCCACCTGCTAAGTAACAGTTAATTAATAAAGGAAACATTTTAAATTAAATTCAGACCTAGCAGGATTTAGCGGAGAAAGGGAAATTTAGCTTTAATGAACGGTTATTGGGGAAAGGAGGACAACAGTGAAGGCAGAACTAGAAAAAAAAAGTGTCCAATTAATGCAGCTGTCAAATCATTGTCTGTTCAGGAGAGAAAAGAAGTTTAGAAATATTTCTTACACGCACAATGAAATTAAACCCACGTGCTTGGAGCAGCACATCTTACTGTTAGGGGCATAGCTTTAAGAAAGTTACATGACTTACGGAGCAGCCAGCAGAGCCTGATTTCCTATGGATTTATATCATCATTCACCTTTATCCCTTTCCCATCTGGACTGCAGTGACTCCAACAAGCCTCTGCACATGCCCTGACAGCACATCACCAGCAAGAGACAGCAGTGAGGTACTTGCCAGCTGGCCACCAGCTGATGGAACTGCAGCTGCTACTTCTCCCTTTCTCCTCTCCGCCATCATTTGAGGAAATTAACTCTCTTTAACACGTCCTTTCTTTTTTAAAATGCAGTTTAAACTGGAGAAAAATCTTCCCATCTCCTTAGAAAATCAGTCCCAAAATACTGTAGGAGGAGATGCATTGCACTGTCAAGCCCTTTCTCACTACTTCAGTGCTTCACAAGTGCTATTTCCACTCTTCAAATTATTGCACATGCAGGATTTTGCTTCTAAATATTCCTAGAAACACAGTTTATCATGTAAGTTTGTTTAACCCCTAGTTATTTCGAATTTTAAGGTAGGCTGGAAAACTCAGAACAGAGAAACTCATATAGAGAGAGGTTAAAGTGGACTCGGGGACAACAGCTTTACCTCTGCTCAGTGCACATTGAGCCCCTGCTGCTTTTGAGATGAGGCCAAACACACCATACAGTGCTCTGCTTTTTGGGTGGAATTGTTCTATCCTAGTGAATGTTAGGAGAAAAAGAAAGGCTGGTGTGCTTTTATGAGGTACCAACTATTCTTTCCATAATTTCACACCAGGGTATTAAACTGACCCCTTAAAATACAGTTCAAAAGAATTTCACATTTATGATGCTTTGGGCATCTTTAGGATTGTGAATATATTTATCTGTCTGGCTCACAGAAAACCAGAATGATTGTAGAACAACTCACAGAGCCATTCAGCAGCATTCCACCCTGCTCCAAACACTTGGGCCTATGTGCCATGTGTAGCAAAATTCATAGTCAATCAAAACTGGTTTTGGCAAAGGGTTTCTTTTTCCCCCTTTGTCCAAAAGGCACACATGTTGAACATACAGACTAATAAAATCTAGCTCATGTGCCTAAAAAAGCGACATCGACGTCTGTCAGGGGGTGGGGGGAATCCCAATTCACTGACAAAACCTCCTCCCCTCCTAAGGCACTTGGGTTTGCTCACCAGCTTCAGCATCCATGGGCTGCCACGACAAGTGGCAAAGCAGCCGAAGAGCCCGAAGACGATGATGGTGGTGCCCGTCCCGATGAGCACGTAGGGGGCATTGGTGGAGTTCTCAGCAATGAGGGAGATGTAGGTGCCGAGGGTGAGCTTGCCCCAGACGCCGACTGCGAGGAGGATGACGCCGGTGATCTGCAAAGCGAGGGGAGAGACGGGTCAGGAGCCACTGGGAAAGGCATCCAGAGTCAGCGCACGGTGATCCTGAAGGGATTCGCTGGTGCCGTGCTGTTGGCAGAAGGGAGCCTCAAGACTTCTGGGAACTCCGGAGGGATGGACAGACAAAATTAAATGCCAGCATCTGGAGATGCTGCATTAAGGCTGCCGCTGAAGGACAAACATCTAAGGCTAATCGCTGCCAAGGGAGGATGCAGCGTTCCATCTGCAGGAACAGCTCTCTGCTCCTGCAGCCCACTGAGAGACACGGCCACCCCCACGTGTGCCTCTGTCTGAGTGCCCCTGCTCCCCTGGATCAGCCTCAGCAGGCGCTGCCATTTCTGCTGCTGCTTTGGGACAGGATTGGCTGAGGCTTCTGCTCTCTGGCTCACAGTGGCAATAAGAATAAATCCAGCTCTTGTCCATCTTTCAGTGCAACTGTGCTGATTCCTTGCTCTTGCACTCAACAGCTGGATGTCAGAAAAAATCACCGAGGAGCCTACCAACCCACAGACATCAAATGGCCTCTCCAATTCTGGTCCCATCCCTGCACAGCACCGTTTTCACCTCTCCTTCTCCCGAACAAAAGTGGATTAATCAGCAAAATCTGAAAGCAAGCTGCAGGGGACTGGGAAATCTGCAGAACAACTTTTGGTTTCTCGCCTCCAGTTCCACAAAGGGCTGGTTTCTGTGCCTGAGCTGCTGAAAGTTTTACCACTGTCCCCAGGGAGGCATAAAAGCAGCCTTCCCTGCCAAAATGAACAAGCGGCTTCACATATGAAAGAGAGCTCAAGCCTCGTAATAAAAAGCATTTTTCGTTGGCTGTTTGAAACAATTACTAACCCTTTACTATGTGTTTTAAGAGTTTGGTTTCCCCACGTCTCAGGGGGGGCCTATTCAATTTATGGCACACACAGATTTTGGAAGAAAGGGAGGAAAGCCTCTCAGTGGTTTATTCCCCTTCTGCTTCTTAATAGAGCTCTGATTTACAGGGGTTTAAGGAAGTCCCTGAGGTTGTTGGGAGGTCTAAGCCCCTAGCAAGCTTGGCGCAGTGCACAGGGGATGGGATGTTTCCACAAAGACGCTGAAGATGCACCTCGGGTTGCAGCAGTGCTGGCTGGACTTTTGCTTGTGAAGAGGAAAAACCGTAAGACTTCCCTATAAACCTTCTCATGACCTTGATTTAGCAGAGCACAAGCAGTGGTATGACTAATGCCTACCTCCACCCCAAGGCAAGCCTCATTTCCTTATTTCCAAGACACACTTTTTATCGCTATCTCTCTGTGCCATCACACAATCTAGGGAACAATGAATGTACTGGTCTCTGGTTTGGTTTTCAGGTTTTTCTTTAAAAGCAGGAGAGACGTGGGCAGAGAGAAGACCAGGACAGTGCTGGCCTGAGAACGAGGCAGCAGGAATAGACGCTGCTCCTGACACTCACTATCAGTACACACATCTTCCCTTTACTCTACCTCCATCTCCTCCCTTGGACCCGAAATCTCCCCACCAGCCTAATTCTGTGACCTGTGGGTCAGGTCAACAGTTCCAAAGCAGGGTGATGTGGGTCCATTCACACCAGAAAGGTCTAAAAGGAACTCGGAGCACCTCCTGCAATGCACAATCCCACCCCAGTCTTCCCTACTCCCTTCCCCCTGCGAAGTTTTGATGGAGACAGTGGTCATACAGGAGATGTACAAAGTATTTCAGAAATCCTGGCAGCCAGAGGAGAGTGATTACCAGCCCTTTGACCTTCAGAGGCCCTCTGAGCATTCAGCATCCAGAGAAACTTTACTTATGAACACCTGCAAGAGCCAGCACACATGGAGCACCAGAGCAGCAGTCACATTGCACCAGTGGACTCCTACAGCAAAACCTGGTCTTCATATGGCTCTGCAAGGATTTGAAGATTTGTCCTGGAAATGCTCTGACAGCTACAGCCTGTGAGGAGAGTGTCACAACCCCACTCCAGATCCTCAGCAGACATTTCTCAGAAGAAATGAACTGGCAGCTGCACAGCCCATGATGTCCCAAATGAGACATCTGGAGTGGTACAGAAAAACAAGCATTTGCAAAGGAAACAGACAAACAAACAAACAAACAAAAAAAAGAAAAAAGAAAGAAGTTTGCTTCTAAAAAGCAACTGCCAGAGACATCCTACCTAAATGTAAAGAGATGTGGGATCCTGTCCTTTGGTGTTTTTAGGGGAAAGCAAAAGAGAAAAACTACCCAAAATTAAAAGTTTCAAGTCCTGTCACGAACTTACCCAATGGTTTTGATTCAGAAGAAAGTTGTGGAGCTTTCCTTGGGCTTTATACAAGCCTTGGTTTAAGCAGTAATGGCCCACTTTGGATAAAACAGGCCAAGCTCATATCCACACTCAACCAGACAACATCACTAGAGAGATGCTTGCCAGCAGCCAGGGCTGGCCTGATTTATCCATGCTTAGGACCAGTTCCTATGATCATAACAAGCCCCAGAAACTCAGACAGGTTTTGTGTCCACAAATAGGCTTGCAAGTGGTTTGTGCTGGTTTTGGTCAGCTCTTTTTCATGCTTGCACCCTGTCCCACCCCCCACACTGTTTTGATGGATTTTTCCTGCACCTTCTGTTTCTTTTCTGTGCTCTTTCTCCAGTCTGCAGCATTATTAGAAAGCTATTTCATCCTGGATTTCATCAAAGGTAGATGATATCTTCCTTACGAAAGTTCACTGCAGTGGAAGCCCCTGGACTCATGTTTCCTCAGCCAAGAAATCTGAGATGTTGCATTCCATAAAACGTTATTAGTCCTGCCCTTCATTTAGGTCAAAATTTTAAAGGTTAAAAGAAAAAAACCAACACAGGAGATATCCAAGTAGGGCAGGGGCTGTAAAGGCTACACACAAGTAGAAATCACATTGTTTAGCCCCAGCAGGTCTCACATTTCAGTGCCTCTGAGCTTAGGCTCAGCAAACACACCCCAGAAGCCCTTGACTGATGAGATGGCAGGAAATGAAGCAGGTGGGCCACCTGGACATTTTCTAAGAAAAACTCCACTGAAATCAAGATGTTCCCACAGAATGTTTTAATCTAGATGAATTGGATTGTTCTGGCTTAAATAAAAAAAATATATTTGTGAACACCCCACCACCCCCCAACTCTACCTCTTGCCTCTCCTCAAGCATGGTATCACAGGCACATCCCAGGCAGGCTTTCTAGCCCTTTTACCTTCCTTCAGCATCAACACAGACGTTTCCAATGTTACCTGCAGTACTGCCCCCAGTTCTGGATGTGGTGGAAAAGTTAACGTGCAACAGGCAGGCAGAAATACAACAGAACTGACAGTCAGCTCTAACTTCACTCGTCCAATAAACCAACTGCTTTTTAGAGACACACAGACAAAGACATGGCCAACAGCACTGACACACGGGTGTGTGCCACAGCTGTACAGGGCACAGGGAGAGCGATATCCTGATAACACTGGGCATTGCTGGACTCAGAACTAACACTAAACACACACAGTTTCTCAATAAAAGGCAACAGAAAAATGTCTGAGAATTACTTCTTTTCATAGTGCCGGAACAAAGATTAAACTATCAACCCCGGTCTTCTAGGTAACAGCAGCAAAGTATGCAGAGAGGAGTACGCAGAAAATAATTTCTGGAAGTGCACAGTCTTTCTGTCAGAATTAGGCAGGAAAACACTGTGTACTCCTTTCAACTGATGCACACCACTCCTAAAAGAGTCTGTTGTCTTCATACCCCAAAACCCACAGAGCATTGGTGGCATGATATGAAGGTCGCTGCTGCTGATAAAGGAGGTGGGAAAGGTTTTACACCTCGCATCCACAGAGATTCAAAACTCTAATTCAAACCCTTATTTATACTCAGGACTGCCATATGGAACATTTAAAGTTGGTCAATTACAGAAGTGAAGATAAATGTGCAGCAGGAATTGCGAGTTTATTTGTCCACATAATTCATGTCCCCCTGTTCATTACTGATGTGAGCTATTTTGATTCCTGAGCTCTGTCAAAATAAAACTTGCAAGCCAATCCTGATTGCTGCAGAGCACACAGCAATCCCTACTACTCCCAACAGCAGCAGGAAGAGCTCAGCATTTCTCTGGACCAGTTCTTTATCTACAGAACTCAGATGCAGGAGGGCAACTCCATTAATGAGGATCTCATTGTGGGTATAATTCTTCTATTTAATTTAATTTCATATTTTCAACCTTGCTAAATAATGCAAAATGTGTGCAATTTAAAAAGAAATTCAAAGCAGCAGCAAAGAGTCAGATACTAGGAAAATAACCATGTTGTTTGTATTTTCAGCTTCTCAGTTCCAAATACTTCCTTTTCCAAACACCAGCCTCCCTGCATTTTGGTAGAGGCATGCTGTCTCTGCACAGCTCCCCTGCAACCTTCTCCTCAAACAGCCTAGAGAAAGGCTGTGCATAAAAGGGATGAAGTCAGGGGAAGGCAGACAAGAACTATCTCAATCCATCTTGGCTGAAGCTGAAAGGTCTAGCAATAGGTTTAGCAGCCTGTGAGGAAATGAGAGAGGACCAAGGCACACAGCTAATTAACTCTTCCAGACGTTTCCCCAAAGGAGGGAAACTTTTTCATGAAGAAAACGTCCGACCTTGACAACATCCAGAACAAATCCTGCGTTAAAAGCATGTCCAGAGAGACTTAAAAATAACTGGCCTACCTCTGAAAATTTTATAACTTTCCCAAAATAGGCAATGGATCACATTCAAAATGTTCTTGCTTTACAGCTTGTCAAGCACTGGGAGTGGCTGGTTTTGAGTCTTGTCCTGCCTCAGCCCCTGGGCTCTCATCAGGCAGGCAGGCGACTCAAACTAACATAAATCTTCCTCTGAGCTTCAATGTCAGCTCTTCACAGTCTGGGGCAAAGCATTAAGTAAAGGTGCAACAGAACATGGAAATGCATGTAAGCCAGCAACACACCTGAATTCTCTGTCCTCACATCTGGTGATCTTGACTACACCTGCAAACCCAACCTTTGCACAGGACTGATCTCTGCTGGAGTGAACAGGAAATGAGGATGCCATGAGCTGTATCGTTGGAGGAAGGCAGCAAGTTGCAAGCCAATAAATAACCACTTCTGGCCCCTTTGCAAACCGAAAGACAGCCTGTAAAGGTCATTGTGTTAGGAGAAAACACCTGCAGTGGCTGTTCTTGTATGTAACTGTTCTAGTGTCTTCTAGTTCCTGACTTGACCACTTCTTAATATATTCCCCCAGTACCTAACATGATTATTTTGTCCCCCTGCTCTTGTAACTCAGGCCTGTCCCTCTTCTTCTTCTTTGTTCCTTACAGTTTTCCATGTAAATAGTTTCTTCCCAAAAAGACACAGCCAGAGGGATTTAAAGAAAAAATGCTGTAAGATGAATTCACATTCCTCCCTGCGATCCCTCGCCTGTCTCACCTGGCAGGCTGCCATGCTTCGGGCTCAGGGTTGTCTCTCCCTGTTGCATGTGTGGGATGTCCAGCACAATGGATCTCACTTCATCCCTTCACCTCTGGAATCTGTTTGAGTTATGATCCCTGCTGCTCAGCATCCACCTAGAACTAGCTGCTGTCACAAAATTGATTATCCACCACAGCCCTTGCTGTTTCTGTGCGAAACTGAGATTCCTGTGCATTAAAATGACTGCTCCATGTCCTCCCTGTGGAAACCATCCTCAGGGATACCAGCACATGCAAACCACAGCAATGGGGGTGCTGCCCCTGCTCTCGTGTCACCACCAGGTCAGAGCTGAGTACCCAGTGCACCCAAGTCAGGGGACAGCCACTAGATCTGCCCTGAAATACAGTGGAGGAGATTTTGATTAAACACACTGATATCAAGCGTAACAACCTGTTCTTGAACAGCTCCTTTCCGTAAGTGGACTATTAGTCTATTTCCTTTTAAAAAATATTTTTAATGTTCAGCATCTGTCCTAGCTGGGACATTGTTACAAGTATATGAATGGTGGTCTCAAGTGATTTAGGTCCTCAGAGGTCAAACTGTAGTGCTGGTAAAAAAAAAAAAAAAANAAGATTGACTCTCACACAGATGACAGTGAATACCAAATCATCATGGAGCTGATCTGGCTACTCACCACCAACTCGGCAGACAACAGAGCGTGTACTAATCCCTAACTTTAATAGTGCCTATCAACGACAGAGTTAAATGACCTCTGGAAGGAAGTGAACATTCTATAAACAACACAGGTGTTTCCCAGCACCCCCACGCATCCATACACCAACCACACACCAAGGTCTAATCGTGCTTTCCCTGCAGGCTGGGGCAGAAATGACAACCCGGACTGTATCACTTACTCTCTATGGAAAACAGGTAAAGTCTCATAGAGGTGAGTGCAACCTTCTTGTAACCAGAAGAGGCCAATGATCATTTAATGAACAGCAGGGAAGAAAACATCACAGTAATTTTGTTTGCTGCAGGATAAAAAATTGGACATGACCCAAGAAGTCCTGAGAGCAGTAACAAGGACTGCAGTGGGGAGAGAAGAGCTTGAAAACAACCTTGCAGCATTACTCAAAATGAAACATTTCTTGCTAACACAGTGCAAATACCTATTCTTAGAGAATTTTTCTATAAGGAAACAATTGATTACATGCCACTTGTAGGACGATTCAGGAAGAATAAGGACATTTGGGACCTGACTTCTATACTAATATCATGCCCATGATGAATAGTTATAATAAACAGCCATATTCTTATGCTGAAGATGAAGCTTTATTACACTTTGCACTTTCAGAAAAAAAAGTTGGAAATCTCAGTAAAATTAAGTTCTTTATCATGAGAATTATACTTATTTTTATGTAAGACACTTCATTAAATGAGAGAAGATATTCTGCTTTACAGTTTAATCACCAGTGGCTCTATTAATTGATGTATCTTTTAAGCCAGTTTGCAGACAAAAATGTGGTCATCTCTGGATAAAAATAAAACGCAAAAATACATTTCTGCTGGGAATTTTCAGACCTAATTTCTTGAAATGTAGCTTTAAATATGCATGACTGAACATCTCACAGAAAAAGAACTTGGAGAGTGGAGACTTCAAAAGCAGCATCCCACTCTGCAAGGCTAAGGGACACTCCTAGCCGGAGGAATTGTGGTTGTTTTGAAGGTCTAGTAGTACCTAGAATAGAAGGAACTAACTGATCCTCAGAAAAGTGATACAGCCAGAGAATATTTACCTGAGAGGCCTGAAAGTTTTTGGAAGCTTAAATGCAGCAGCTGTCCCTCACACTCACACTTTCAAATCTCTTCAGTAGCAATACACGGAGGTGACAGAAATGTTGTTTAACACAGTATGACATAGCTTGGCCTCAAACTTTCAAACAGTTTGCCAATTTTACTGAGATATAAGACTTCAAATGATAAAAAATGCAAGACAATAAAATGTTTTGAAACAGGACTATCCCCTACTTAAATGCTTTATTGTTTCTTAAATGCTCTTGTTGTTTCCTTGCCTCCTAATAAATCAAGGCAAAATCTAAACTTCTATAACCCCTATGTGAACAAAGTAAAGGAATAAAATTAAACACTCTGAAAAATAGCCTCTAGTGCTATCCATGCCCATGAAACTAGCTCTGTGTTGAAAGCCCAGGCTGAATCAGACCTCAGTGGAAAGACTCCCTTGTTCCTCAGGACAGATCAGGGCAGAGAAGACTTTGAAAGAGACCCCAGTGAAGGAGTTTTGGTAATTTCAGTGGATCAGTCGGCACGTAAATTCCTCCCTGCACATGCAACAGCCTTAAAAGTTTGGATTTAGCTGTAAGAAAACTTGAAAAGAATTAAAAAGAGGTGTACAAGCTCATTAGTCACTGCACACAACAGCAGTGGAGTGAAACTCTTCGGAACCATTCTTTATTCAAGCAACTATGGTCTTAATACCCTTCAGAAAAAGCAGACTATGGCACTGAAGTGTGAGATGATAAATTCAGTAGAACCAAATGCAAGGTCATGGTGCTGGGACCAATTCCAGCAGTTTCAAGCTCCTAAATTTGCAGATAATAGTGGAGGAAAAGGATTTCTGAATGCCAGCTGACTGCGGTGTTCGTGAGGAACCACTCACGGCACACACCTACAGAAAAAGGCACACGCAACCCAGTGGTGCATTTCCAAAGGCAAGGGATTTCCAGAGGAGGCTGCTTCAAGAGAGCTGAGGAGATGCTGCAACAGGTCCACGGGAGGAGTCCCGGGATGATGGGGCACTGGGGAGTCCCTCGAGCAGCAGTTGAGACGCGTGGCTTCCAGAGCCTGGCGTGAAGCGGGGTGAGGAGGGCTGAGGGGGTATAAACCTGCCTGTAAGGGGATTACACTCCAAGGACAACAGAGAGCTGGCTAAGCCACGGGACAGCCCAGCTGGGAGCAGAGCGGGCACACGCTGGCCGTGAATGCACTCGGGGTGCAAATGAGGGTAATGAGGGTGGGAGCAGCTCCTCCTCTGGGAGAGGGAAGGAGCTGAAGCCAGAAACACAGCCACAGCCTGCAAGGGGTGGCAGCTGGGCGGCTTTCATCCCCTCGCTGTGGGATGGGGGCTGCACAAATGGAGAGCTGGGGGGTCCCACTAAATGCCTAAAAGGCTGGAGCCTGTGAGGAGGAAGAGGGGACAGGGGGGTCTCAGCCTCCATCCGTGCAGTGCCAGGCTGCCTCTGGCAAGGAGGTTGTCAGCTGCAGCACTAATTTCAGTTCAGTCCATCCAAAAATCAGCTTGGGGGCACATGTAATGATAAGGTTTTGTTTAAAGTTTGAAAAGGACTTTATTATTGCAACCAAACCCCTAATGTCCTGATCCCATTTTATGGAAAATCACTGGTTATTTACATTTTCCTAATCATACTCGGAATGAGCTGAGAGCTACCATTCCTTCTGTGGGATTGCATTTTTCTGTTTCTCAGAAAGGGCACATTTCTTTCGTCATTAAGACCTATGGCTCTTTCCCTTTCTCGTGAGCCATGTTTTCCTCCTCTCCAGTTCTTCAGGCACCATGCTCCTGTGTTTTCTGGTGATCTGCTTTTGGAAGCAGTGCACACAGGGTGGATCCCCACTATGCTGTTGTACAGCTCACACGAGACATTAAATGTTCTCATTGCAGTGCACCCAAGTCCTTCAAACCCAACCATGTTCTCCATAACCATCTGCATTTGCTCTCACCCACACCTCGGCTACTGCCCCTCCTCCCAAACGCAAGCAGCAACACACTCAAGGAAGTGAGAAAGGTAATTAATAAGTCTAAAGGTGGCAAAAGTAAGGTTTGTTCTACTCTGAAACAACCCAGTTCTGCCCAGACAAGGTCCAGCACTCTGGTTCTGCATCTACACGACAGTTTTCATACTGCTCTGTGGTTCATTTGTGTACAGCTCTGGTTTTCATGTGCTGCTCCTGCTACAGGAGCCAAAGGCAAAGCCAGAAGTTGCTTTTAATACTTCAATGCTTTTTCAGAGAGAGGAAGGAAATATCTGCCCCAAATCCCAACAGGATTGCAAATTCAAAACTCCACACCATGGCTTATAAGTATTATTTCAAAATAGTTTAGGACCTGTAACCCTTCATCAAAACTCTCTGGATGAAACTAAAAGAAACAACTGAATTGTGTTTTATATTCCTATACATACACATACGCTGGTGCTTAAATGGCTGAGATACTGGAGTTCCTGTTTTGGGGTATTCGCTGGAGTATGTGTCTGAAAATAAAGGCATATTCCTCATATATTAGTTGGGTTTTGCTACATGTCAGAGTTGCTTAATTAAAATACTGGCACCTTTGAGTGTGTATGACTATACCTGCTTGCATGGGAAAAAAAAAAATTGATGTACACTGTACTCAAACTGCTAAATTCCAGCTGAAAAAAACCCAAAAAAAGTCAGCCAGAGCAGACACAAAACTTAAAAAATTTCAACCCTGATGTTTGGTTATTAAAAAAAACCAAAACAACAATACAAGAAAAAATCAAAAACAAAAACAAAAACAAAAACCCAAGCAAAAGCAAAAAAAACCCAAAAAAATCGAACCAAACCAAAGCAACACAAAAGAACCCCAACAACAAAAATGACAACAACAAAACCCCAAAACCCACCACCACCATAACAGCAAAACCAGTAAAAAATTCCAGATAATTACAATACCAAAGTGACACTACCATATTGCTGATAACACACGTGTAACTGTACTTTAATGCCCTTTTGAGACACAAGAAACCTGCAACTCTATTCCCTATCAGGCCAGGGATGCCACCAGGAAAGCCTTTTAACCACGGGTCTCCCACTGCTTAAACTCATTCTGTGGCGTGGGTCCAGCAGCTGTGGGGTTCCATCATGCCGGATTCCCTCTCCCCACCCTGCAGCTTTGCCACAGCTCCTGTGGGAGCACAGGGACAAATGTCTGTGTCACTTGTGGCTGAGCTGCTGTGAGTCCCCTTCAGAAGAGGCAACGGCTGCCGCTTCCATCTGCAGACCCCTCACCCCTGCCGTGAACCTGGGCCTGGCCTGTAAAATGCCCTTTGTCAAAGCCACCAAAATACCCCAAAACTGAGCAGGAGGGCTCCTGCTATTTGAGATGCAGTGTAAGATTTGCAGAAGGGATGGATTACTTTCGGGTTTTAAATCAAACTCTTAGATTTCTACATATAGTACTTGGGGCTCACTTGCTGCTTTCTCCTTCAAGTTTTCTTTTCCTGAAACAGCTGCATGTCCTAAATGACAGATGGACCAAACTGTATGGGATTTTGCGTATCTTATTGCTATGAAAGATGATTCATTTTTAAATACTTTCAGACTTCTTTATTCCTGTTCATCTCATCAGCTTTAATCAGGTTTTGCTATACAGTTAACATACTTGCTAACCAAATCTGCAATCAGTGCAAATAAATTAAGTAAGTGGGTTGTTTAAAGGAAAGGAAGAGGAGGACTTTATCTGATCCTTGGCTCTGGTGCACACAGTTCCAGAGTGCATCATGCAAAGCCTCTCTGAGCCTGTCAGTCAGAGCAGGCACTGTAAAGGCAGAGGTGAGCAGCCATCCCATTGGATTTTGGTGCTGCTCTTCAGTCCCCCAGGCACAAGATAAATTCCACAGAGTGAGAGAAGGAGATGAGGTTTGTTCTGCCTGGCAACTCCTCTGAATTTCCTTTCAAGTGCCTGTGACTACGACAACTGGCGAAAGCCTCTCCGTGTGCTCGGCGCTCGTGCACTTCCATCTTCCCTGGAAATTGGGCTAATAAACCCCCGTATGTTTACATAAAGCAGAGAAGAAATATGTTGAGGAAGCAATTTCATTTTCAAGCTTGAATGGAAGTACTGCAATTAACGGAAAGAAAAAAGACAAATATAAAAAGTAAGCATTAAAAAACCTGTTATGTGTTTCAGTACAGCAATTAAAGGAAATGATTCACTGTAGAGCCCCTGTTGAAAAGATTAAAGAAAACCACTGCATCTTTCTCAAGAAGAATTACAGTTCGAAGGGGGGTTTCATGCTGGTATAATGCTAGTTTATTTACAGATATTCAATATTTATCTTACTAGCATTCATATTAGCAGTAAGGCAAGCTAACGTTACCATCATTATACACATCATTCTGTTTTATTTCATTTGACTGGTTGTTGTAAAATTCATGTTAGCACTGTTGCCAGTCGATCTTATTCAAGCCTCATCTATGCTCTTTATAGGTTCCAATTTGGGGAACCACCTACTAACAACAGAAAATAGAAAACTTTAAAATGCTGAGCATGAGCCATAAAAATTCCTAGTTGATTACTTTGCTGCATGCATTTACCAAGCTTTCCTCTCTTACTTCACCAGCTCCTACTACACACTGCCAGCAGCTGTCACTAGGACTGTACTGTGAGTGGCTCCAGGCAGGGATGTAGCTCCCAAATTTGCCATCCTAGCTGGCTGTAGCTGATGCACACTGTTAATCCAGGATGACACACCAGCACCGTGGTGCTTTACCAAACGGTCTTCTCTGAGCTTAGGGTATCAGAGCCTGGGAGGAATGAAAGAGCAGCAGTAGCAGCAAGGAAGGCAACAAACATAAAGTTGCTACACTCATCCATATATCATAATAATAATAATTAAAGAAAAAATTAAAAGCCCTGGCACCAAACAGTATGGGAAAAGACCAGACACACCTTTTCCACCTCACGTTGCCAAGCACATTGTTAACACACAGTACAGTGCTCTCTTCCAAACTCCAGGCATTTACAAAAGGACCACAGCCCCCTACCTAATTAAAATGTAAAAATATAAAGACCTGCATTTTAATATGGATTACATTATAAGGGGGACTCTACAGCTTCCAAGCCTGCCAGGCTGTTGGGGAGCTCTCCTGCATGAATGTTGCTGAGGCCAAAGCTTGGGAATTGTGTACTTTCCTAGGATTCACAGGGAGAAAACAAAGGCTGCTTTCAGCTGTGACAGCCTTGTCAAAGAGTCCCAGCAAGTCCTGCTTCTTCAAAAACAAAACATGCTATTCCCATCTAAGTGTTACCGACAGGGAATGCTCCAAACCAACCTCTGGAGAAGACACAACCCAGCAAGTAACAGGAACTTCTCTGAGAGAGTCTAATATCATTCTTTCTTTTCTTGCCATTTAGTTCCTCGATTGAACTTCATACAAAGGATCCTCTATACCAAAACATGCTGCTCCTTTAACCCTCGTTCTGCAGTTTCTTAAGGCAGTTTCCCACATGGGCAGTTCCATTCACACTTCGCTTATATTGATCTTGGAACTTCAGTTGCAAGTTTCTACACTGCAAAGTCTTGATGCATTTTGCAGCATTTTGCTGCACTGCAACTGTAGAAATCCAGAGTCAAGATCAGTAGAAAGCATCCCAAAACATGCCACATCAAGAAACGCAAAAACCTAGAATTACCAAAAATTAATCTTCTTCTGTTTGTGCCAGTAGGGGCATATTTTCTAAAGATATTCCAGATACACTGTGAATTAAGCGCAGAAGGGCTGAAACTCACTGACCTGTAAGTCACCCAAACACCATGAATGAATGAAACACCAGATGAATGCCTTGTCAATTAAAGAGAAAGTACCACTCTGTAATATAGCAAGAAAGACAAACAATCTGACTTACGGAGCTCTTTGCAAAATGCAAATTGCTTAGAACTAACCCCTTCTACCACTACACCATTTCAATAAATCAGGCAACAACTTTTGTCTCTCAGGCCACCAAGTTCCTACAACCCGGCTTCCAGGTTCCCACTTTGTCTCTTTTTAGAGAAATTATAGGAGAACCAACCAACCAACCAACCCCATCCATGTCCTGGACACTAGAAAGGGACTTGATGCATCTCTCCCAAGAGCAGTGTGGCATTGCCAGCGACAGGAGAGGGGTGACTGGGAGGTCTGGATGGTCTCTCTGGCTCAGGGAGTGGGACACACTTTGGTTAGCAGAGCAACCTGGACTTATTCAAACATTCAGATGTGTTTAATTCACAGAGACAAAAAACTCTGGCTGGATGCTAAGGCACAAACGGATAAATGGATGTCCGGGTAAGAACACGTCCCAGGAATACTTCACATGGGATAAATGATGCCACTGTGAGATCAAGCTGCCTTACAAAACAAAGCTTAGGCAAGTGCCCCCCAAGAGATGCCTCAAAGCAAAGCAATGCTTAAACTATAGTGAAAAATATTCTTTCTGCATACTTTGTCCTCTTCCCCAATGGAATTGCTCAAACATAGCCAAATACTTTGTGCCAACACGACAAAGTAAGCTGAACTTACTTTATCAAATTTGCTGATCAGTACAGAAATGCACGGGCTTCTAAAACATATTTACACTTCTGTTGAGGAAAATATTTTCCCATTCAAATGGATGTTTTAATGTCAGCACAAGTAAATACGCACCTGATGCATCATTACAACAACTGCACTGTTTAAGAATGCAAATACAAGAAGAAAGTTAAAAAATTATATTAGAACTATTAGGAGAAAAGTTAGGAAAATGTAGATATAATTTGCACTGTACAAGCTGATAAAGTGCCAACATAAATGGGAAACCATGGCTCACCTATTGAAAAGAAAATAATATTCTTGCAATATCTACCATCAGGCATGGTCATACCACTGGATATGAGCCATTGCCTCCACCTCTTGGAATGGGTGGCACCTGGAAGCAAGCCATCAGCAAAGTATTATCTTCACTGTTATTTCTTAAACTCTCAATGTCTCATCAAAATGCAATGATATTATGAAAATGTTCCTTTCAAAACTTAAAACCATCATTAATTTTCATATCCAGATAATCAGTGTACATCTTTAGCAGCATTGCCTGAATTACTGCAGCTAAATGAAGCAAAACCCAATGTTTTATTAATTTAAACAGATATTATTTTTTGACCACAAAAAAATTAACACAAAAATATTTTTTTCTAGCTTGTCTTACTTGCTTTATTGAATGAAGGCACAGAGGTAAGTAGGAAGTGGAATAAAACCATGCAGAAAGCAAGGCTCACTGAAGCTTGATTATTGCAAATTAACCCAAATAACTCTTTCTGAGAAGCTAACTCACTTTTCATACAACAGAAATACCGCTGGAACCATCTGAGTTCCCTTCAGGAAACCTGCTGACAGAGCACCACGTGGAAAACACGAAAAAGCTGTGCTGAAACAGCCTGATGACAAAGGAGCTGGCAACACAGGGAAGCTGCAATCACCTGTGCCAGTAGGAGTTATTAGAGAAATTCTGCAAGCATTGGAGCTGACTTGCTTTTATGAGTGTCACAAAAAATGAGGAACATCCTACGGAATGTTTATTGAGGATGGGAATGGCCAGCACTGTCACACAGAGGACGCTGGAGGAAATGGAGGCATTTCACACCAAAACAGAAGGAACTTGAATAACTGTGTCATGTCCTGAGCAAGTGTATACAGACCTCTGGCATACCCTGGTCTCAGTGTGTAGGAGCTGACAACTGGTCTGAAGGCTTCACAGAGCTAAATATAGATTTGATTAATGTCTATTTGTGAGAATGTGGTGTCAACAGAAGTCAGGAATTCAAACAATAGAAAGAAAAATACAGCAACGTTGTGCACCTGGTGTTTCGGAAGAATTCTTCAATGCTTGTGTTATAGGCAACCAATAGCATTATATTGTAGTTAAATAATAGCCAATGAATATATTGTAGTAGTTTAGTAGCCAATGAACATGTAACACAAATGATAACATTTAAAATTGTATAAAAGAAGTTGTGCTGTTGAATAAACAGGCTTTTTTGCCCTTGTCCAAGGCACTGTCTGTGTGTGTCGTGTCCGTCCCAAGAGTGACATCAGTGCTCAGGAATTACAGATGAAAGACCTGCACCAGCTGTTCAGAAGGTGAGTATTAGCTACCAGGGCAAAGCAGGTATGAAAAATGCTTGTGCAAACTATGTACTTCCAGTAGAACATGGGAATATGGGTAGAGAACAAAGCCCTGATGAAATGTCCTCTGGAGCAGAGTACGATTTGAGCTGTCCACGTTCAGATTATTACACAATGAGTATGGAAGACGCCACGGCTGCTGCAGAAACCAAAGATTTCCAGGCTGCTCACGGGGTTCCCTGTCTTCCTCCAGCAGCAGCACCAGTCATGCTCACTACAGCGCAAGTGCAAGGTCTGAGGGCAGTTTTCTTGGCAGTTTTCAGTCATGCTCTTAACTCTTCTTTTTGCAAGCACGCATGGCCTACGTGATTCTGTGGATCACACATAAAATTGGCTACAGAGCCAGTTTAAATTAGAGCTGGCTGGGAAAAAAAGAATAAAGGTAGATCTCAGTCTCATTTACAGCTTTTATATTCCAACTTGACAATTCCTGCTACACTTGACAATTTCTGCTACACTTCCAACCCCCATCTCTGAAGCATCTCATCAAGCACATGGCTGTCTCTTAATCCACCCAGCATTACTTGAACGGAGTTCTCAGGTGTCACTTTTACTTTTTTAACACCTAAGAGTGTTTAGCTCCCCCAAAGACAAAGAGTACCCACATCCACAAAATATTGCCTGAACTGACAGCAGAAACACTGAAATAAAGGCTTACAAGTCTCCATTCACAGAGACACTTCGCAGACTACAGGTGACTTATTTTAACAGATTTTAGGTATCTAAACACTAAAGCAGAGTTGTGAGCTCCCACGTCCTCTATTTCCTTCTTCTGTCTCTTGTCCAAAAACCCAGTGTCGACTTTGGTTGTCAGCACTACTAAAGCATGAAGACTGCACCCAAGAATGGGTACCACAGGGCAGAGGATAAAATTCAGAGGCAGCAGCTTCCGTACCTACTTAAACCAGATTGCCAGAGATGTAAAAAGCCCAGCATGTAAATATGGAACTTTCAAAAGCATCAAGATACTCAGAAGAGATAATGCAGTAGAAAACAGGCACCCAATTTCCAAAGGCTTTCTGTCATTGCACAGAGGTCCAGCAGCTTGACCACCTGAAAACCCCAGGACCTATCTGCACTTTAAGGTACCTAACTGGAAATATGACTCTACCTAAACATCATCTTTTCTGACCACTCTCATGCCAGCATTAATATGTCCCTTTTTTTACAACCCCTGACTTGCATTCATTTTTTATCATTTAAACCATCTTAGAACAGCAAATCAAAGTATTCAGTATTTCAGCTCCCTACCCTCAGCCTGTTAATATAGACACAGCGTATTTACAGTGGATTTCTGATACAGACGTGTAACTAGAACACCAGCAGAGATGGTTGCTGTAAGGAAAAGATCACATTAAATATACTCTGCAAAGAACATAAAATCTGTGACATTTTGACCATCAGGCCTTGGGGAATGATCTGTACTCCCCACTCACAGCGTGCAGGCTGGTGCTGGGCTGATGCTGAGCAGATGGCTGCAGAGCAGCTTTTGCTGGCTCTGAGCCATCATATTGTTTTTTCCTTGCTCGTGAAGGTTGGGTTATTTATTTATTACGTGGCCCTACACAGTTGTGATCAGGGCATGATGGAAATGCGAACACACGAACAATAAGATGCTGTTTGCAGTTGGGAGGGGCTGTTCATGATCAAACTTTGATTTTCTGCTGCCAATTCTCCATTTACCACCTCTGGCCTAATAAAGCCTTCCCTCCAGCTTATTGTCTCTCCAGCTTACAACCGCTAATGAAATGCTCGAGTGTTTCCATGGGGGCTGATATTGATGTGTTTTTCCTGGAGTTTTCTTTCTTTACAAACAGCACTGAGGATGTCAGCAGAGCTCCTGCAACTATTTTTGTTAAGCACAAAGGTTAGGATCTCAAACTAATTGGCATAAAGATAGAAGAGTCTTTAATTAAAGATCTGTTGCAGTGAAAGGGATTAAATACAGATGCAGGATTATTAGATGCTAACTTTTGTACAATTGTTCAGTAACTAATAAGATGCCCATTTTTCCTTTATAATTCAATCCCCCTAAAAATGGTAACTTTTATTTTGAACTCTTACCCTGTCACTAAGCTTCTCACAGATGCTTGTTTTGACATTGCATTTGAGAAAAAAGCTAAACAAGAACCAAGTATGTGTGAACTAAAGTAGAAATAAACTCCATTTGACTCCAAATTAAGATCCACACAAATTATGCTGCACAGAATCAATAACCATTCTGCCTTTTGCATGCATATTTAAACAGGCCTAATCCCACACATGAAGGCGGCAGGTTTAACAATTACAAGACAATCATCAGACAGACTTTAGATCAGCCAGATGTCCAGAAATAAATTGTTAATCTCAACTGTAGTTTTACCACCAAAATTACTCTGTATCCTATCTTCTGCCCCCCATGCCTCATTTTTAAATCCTTCCATTATTCACTCCATAGCTTTTTATTATCCTCCCCTTAACTCAGTGTGATCAGTTAAGTTCCAGCAGATGAACACATTCTCCATATGAATCAGAAATCCAGCATAGCCACAGTGCTGCCTGGTATTTACATGTAAAGTGGTAAATCTTTTAAGAAGAAAATTAAAATGACATCAATTTATACTTTGCATTAAGTGGATCAGACATCTCCTCTCTCCCTTCCCCCACTCCCTCCCACCCCCCAAAGCTTAAATGACGACAGCAGTACTTAATCTTTTTTTGCTGAAGGATGTTAACAGCACTGGGCTCTGTGTTCTGCTCCTCTAAGTTTGTTGGTTATTAAATACTTTTTCTGCTTGGTTGCTTTCAGGCTTAGAGTCAAGTTAAAAATAAATGAATACAATGCAATTATTAATACTCAGTTCTGAACCAACTTTAAGCATTTAAGAAGTAGTGAGAGAGCACAGTAAATGCCCCCTAATAAAATTTATTTCCTTTATTTCAATTTAGAGGTGAGAGACAAAAAAAATTGCAACATTTCTAACGACTAACAGGGAAATGAAAGCTTAGGAATGCTCTGTGTAATTGACCTGCTTCCAAAAATATTTTGATCAAAACTAAACATGAAGCCACTCCCTTCACCCCGTGCAAACTCACAAGTAAACCTGGTGCACTTTGCTCAAACAGCTTTCTCCTACGAAACCCCACATCAGTATATTCAAGGCTTAAGGTCCTTATTTTATATATATATATATATATATATATATTCAAGGTCCTGCCTTGATTCTGGACTCTGGTCTGAAAAACAAGAGGATGTTTAGCATTTCACAGCCCCAGGCTGCCCAGGGCAGCAGAGAGATGAGACCCAGGTGAGGGCCAGAATGACCAGGGACACCAAGCCAGACCCTGCAGAGCTGCAGTTTGGGCTGCTCCTGCTGGAAGGAATTGCCTTCTTCTGGTCCTGCATGGTCCCTGGGCCGAACAGATCTGACCAAGGGCTCTCATCCTGGAAAGTGGAGACTAAAATCAGGCTTTGGTGGGTCGGGCGAGCACATGATAGACCAGGCAGGTGAGGAGCTGCACTAGGTGACTGAAGGTAAGAAAGTGATGGTGCAGCCTTGCTTGAGTCCCAGATGGATCTGCAGAACACAGCAAGGCTTCAGTGACACTTCCACTCAGCCAAGCACTGCTCACAGCTCCCACACCACCAGCTGCACGGGCAGGTGAGGCTGAGAAAACCGAGGAAAAGCATCATGTGGAAGAGTAAAACACAGGAAGGGTAACCCAGGGGCCACAGGGATTACTCCCCCCAGCCTCCTCCCTCCCTCCCAACCAAACCAAACCAAACCAAACCAAACCAAACCAAACCAAACCAAACCAAACCAAACCAAACTCAGGGTAGTGAGAGCTGAGCCAGCAGCCAAAGCCACGTGGGAGTGCCTGGGCATTTCTGCTGAAAGCCAAGATGTAAACTTTGCCTCTTCATCCCAGAGGACCCAGCTGCACATGAATACTGGTTTCCCTCAGATGGAGGTGGCAGAACTCAAATGCAGACTCAGCCTCCCACCACTCAGAGCACAAGGTCTGGCGTGGTGAGGACGTGGCTGCCAGCCCAGGCAGGGATGATGGAAAGGAGCCCTGGTCCCGTTGGGCTGAGCAGGAAGGGCAGCAGAAAGGCTGAGGTTTTTCACATGAGGTTTTTAACAGCAAGAACACAATGCACAGGAAGAGAAGTTTTAAGGCTACTCTTCCATCAGCCAGGGAACAAAAGACAACGGCCTGTATCTTTTCACTTTTTGGGGAAAGAAGGAGACTGGAGTAAGCAATGAATGATGAAGACACAGCGTGTGTGTGGTGAGGACACGTATCCAATACCAAGCAATTCTCCACCTCACACCAGCCACTGGTACCTGCTGGCTCCCTGGAAGAGAAGGCAATACGATTTGCACTCTGCTGAATAAATTCCTCATTTCCCTCTCCAGCTATCTCAAGTGACAGTCATTCCTCTTATCGTAGCTATGCACATTAGTAGAATGAACATTACCCAAGGCAACTGGGTTAAATTTTTTTTCAGAGGAGGAGCTCACATCAGAGCAGCTAGCATGAGGGACACTGGCAAGAAGGTATAAAGCAGCTCCAGGCATGGCCAGCAGGAAACTGATGTCTAAGAGATTGCCCTGGAGAAGGCTTTGGGTTATTCTGTGGAATGTAGTCCATGGCAGGAAGAAAGCAGAGGGAACTTTAAATGAAGGAGGCAGGTCAGTACACGTTGCAGTGGCACACACATGGACAGTCAGCTGTTCTGAGGATCAATTATCCCTCTTACAGGTGCTGCTTTATATCAAATACCATCGTTAAGTCCTTTAAATTGTGGCAAAGCACACGGAGAAAGATGGAAATGACAACAATCCACACTTCACAGCACACTGGTATCGCTCCAAAGTGAGGCATGGGCTGAGCTTGTCAGCTCCAAGCTCTGATTTCCCAGCAAACATCCAGGTCTCACAGCATAGCTCCCATGGCTGAGAGTCACCACCAAAACTTCCAGTTAGCAGGAATGTGTAATGCAGCATAACTTGACAAAATAAAGGTGGGTAAAATCCGGTTGTTACCAGAACAAAATGCATCTTTTCAGACAATGCACTAAGCATGTTCATGGCCAGAATGGCGTTTGCATTTTGTCACAGAAACATGGTGACACAACGTGGTTTTCCTGGATGGATTTTTGTGGCTATGATCAAGTTTTGTTTTTCTTCTTCAGCGTAGTGGAGTAATTCAAGCTTTCTCCACAAGCTCCTCTTTATGCCTGAACTGAATTTTCTGAAAGCTACACCTATGCAGCATCTCTTCTGCTTAGGAAACTTAAGAAAAGCATCCTTAAGAAAAATGTCCTTTTCCTACTCCCCTTCCTTGCAAGGAAAAGCCCACACCACTGCTCCAGCAGCTCACCACGGGCTGACCAGAGACAACCCTGTCCACGCAGCACTGTCATCCCAAATTTGTTTCCTGGCACATCATTAGTAACTCAAATGTTTTTCTGGAGGCCTTTCCCTCTCTGTTTTCTTTTATTCTCAGTTTCCTCCCACTGGCATCCAAGTGTCCTGAATACATCACTGGAAGAGTATCCACCATCATGACGACAGCGAAGCAAATTCTGGGTTCCCATCCCTTGTGCATGTGTGGAGTGCATTTTCTGCAGCTCTCAAACAGCCAGCCTGGCTGGGCTGGTGAGGGCATTACTGCATGAGCATCACCACGTGATGTGAGCCATCCACTTCCACTCGAAATAACCCTGCCAGCATGGAGCAAAGTAAATAGACACTGACAAGACAAGAAAAAAAAAAAGGAAGAGTGATGGAGTAAGGCAGCAAATGAAAAGATGGACGGAAATGACACAGCAAACACGGCTACAATGTTCCTATTGTTCTTTTACAGCCCATCTGTGAAGCCCTGCGTGCTTTTTTAGTGCATCTCTTTTGTAGGACATGCTAGGAAAAATCAATCTCTGGGATGCAAATGCTTCCTGCTGTAACTACAGCTGGGTAATATCCTTGTTACACCTTTAACCTGCCCCTGTTTTACAGTGAACCAGTAGAACAAAGAAAATTCTAAGAGGTGAGATCACAAATGTATCAAACAGCCCTCTGCCAAAAAATTACACAAAGCCTGTGGCCTTCTAAAAACAGTGATCAGGTTTATGACCTTAAATGCCTAGTAGATTACATATACAATTGATAATGTACATTTACAATGGCTAAGTGACCATTTTGTCCTTAGACACTTGCACGTGATGCTTACACTGTCATCCTGTGGTGGTTTGACATCTTCTAAGCAGAGGTCAAATCCCCTCATGGGTTCCTAACACCAGCAGATAACTTAATACAGCCACTTGGCTCTTAAATTTATGTCCAAATTTCTAGCAGTCAGCGTCAGATGCACAGCAACCTGTAACCTGCAAGCCAGCTTTGCTGAAGAAGACTTTCCCATGGCAGCCTCCTCACCAGCTGGCCCGGCCATGAGGCACAGAAAACAGCCCAGGAATGTGCACAAGCCTGTGCCCAGCCCAGAGGTCTGTCACACCTGGTGTCCCCTCTGTCTGGGCTGGCTGGGAGGTGGCAGGCAGAGCTCTGAAATCAGCACGTGGGGTGGCCCAGGGACCTTGCTCTGCCCATCCATTCGTCCCTCAGCCTCTGCTGTCACAGGAGGCTGCACAGAGCCACGAGGCAATTAAAATAACAGCGTTTTGTTCGGGCACGTTCAAAGCGCTGTGCAAACAGAGGGATTAATTAATCCCCGCAACAGCAGAGCAAGGTAAGCACCGCTCTCCAGATGGAGAAAAAAATGACAGAGGCAGCATGGAAAAGCCAAGAATAAAATGCAGGTCTGTGCACCTTGTCAGAGTTGATTTCAGTCCCTCAGGCTACAAAGCAAAACATTTCCCTTTAAAGGGGAGTGATTGAGGATGATCTGGGTCTCAACCTTGACCTACTTTAACAATTATAAACAGACAGGAGAAAAATCTCTCTCAAATGTTAAATGAAGGTTTTAAATCAAAATCATCTATTCCAATGCAGAGGCATTTTCTGTACAGAAGGAAGCAGCAAACCCCTCCTGGCTCGATGGTGGCAAGGTCCTGAGCTCGTTTACCCCAGAGCGATGCTGAAAGGCAGCAGTGCTGGGATGTTTTCACAAACAAGCTGAGCTACTGGCTCCCAAGTCATACCTCGTGTGTGCCAGCAAGCACAGAGCTGTCCTGCTGCTATTTAGACCCGCTTGCTGAATTGCAGCAAATTCAGCTAAAACACACAAAATTAGTACTTTCGTGCAGAAGTGCCTGGTGTAACCACCCCAGGGGTGCTACACAATGCTGAAGTGCCATGAAACAACCCCTCTACTGCGGCGTGGGCTGCACTGCAGGATTTGGAGCCATTGCTCTGCATGAAACCTTCAGCACACGGAGGTTATTTTGTTTTCACACAAAAGCTGGCTGTCAGGAAGGAGAGGAGAAACTACTCTTTGCCACACAGAGGAGAAGTAGTTGATATGAAGGGGACACCATTCTCCAAAGCAGGAGGTAGAGTCCCCTGGGTTCACTGCAAACCCAAGATCTTTGCACTCGCTCCTTCCCCACAAAAGGATTGAGCAGACTTTCATGTGATCACTCATTCGCTGGTGAGCAGGAAATTATTGCTATGTAGGTTAAGATTCAGTCATCCTGAACACAAAAGATTGCAGAGTGCAGTTTTATTGCTTGGGAGATGCTGTGGCAGCTCACAGGCTCGTATTGTCTATTAATGCTGCCTCTGCCACCAACCAAGTGCCTCCCCTTGATTCCTCATTCAAAACATCTGGGCATTTAAGCATCTAATCAAGTCTAGCTGTCATTCCCAGTGGGAAAACACGTATGGTAAATACTCTACCGGATAAGCTATAGTGGACTTGGGTATAATTCTGACTACAAACACCCTTGCAAAATGCAGGTTTTTATTTTTAGGGGCTTTGTTTTCTACAACATGGGATGGCACACTGACACCATGAACAAGGATGAAACGACTCCGTAACAGTCTAGCTAGAACAAGGTTCTGATATTATCACCAAAGTCCCTATAGAAAATAATTCCAAAATAATGGACTAAACTCATGGTCTGACCAATGACAGGACAAAGGGGAAAGGAAACACTGATTTGGGCACTTTCCTATGGCATGATTTTTGTTAAAACTTTACAAAGCAAAGGATGGGGATAATAAGTTCAAGGTATCCTGATGTTTCTTTTTTTTTTTTTTTTTTTTTGCCCTGGCACCCTTCTCTGGAGCTGTCACTCCTTTTGGTGACAGCCTGGCTCCACCAGCCAGAGCCCTCCAAGGGCTGCCCTTCAAGATAAGATGCTTCGTTCAGAGGCACCGTATCTCCTACTGGGCTGGAGGATTTTTGCTCTCTCCAAAACATCCTCTGTAATGTTGGAAGGCTGGGACTTCCCAGGTATTTCAGTGGGACATTCACACACATCAGGTCACCGGTGAAATCCAGGCTGCCACAGAGCTGTCCCACCTGCTGAACAAAGCCAGGGTTTTCTGAAGTCTCTTCTGTGCAGAATTCAGCCCTGCAATGCCAATGGACATAAACCTTGGCACTTGCCTCAGGTTTTCTTTGGTGGCAGCCAGCAGCTGCAGTTCCTGTTCTGCCCTCCCTTCAAACCCTGGAAGCTGGGATGTGTGGCCATCTACTCACGGAGTCATGGAGATAAACAAATGGCAACTGTGCCTGAAAGGTAAAGCTGGGAAACCTTTTAGACAAAATCCAGGATGGAGGAGCTTTGCAACAAGCAAAGAATAAACCCCCCAAAACAAGGAAGAGAATTAAAAAAAAGATACTTTTAGCTGTTACCTCATTAAATTGACAGAGAAAGATGGGACAAGCTGCTGATCATTCCATGCCATCCATATAAAAAACTGCCAAGATGGCACAGAGTGCAAAACCAGGAGGGATGGTGGAAAAGCCCCTTCTGAAATACAGTAGTACTCAGTGCACAGATGAGAAGCTGTGAGGATTGCACTTCCCAGTATTAGCTGGCTGCCTTCTTACCTTGGGACTGGAGATTGGAGAGGAAAAGAAACATGGATTTTCAGGCACTCTACCTAAAATTGGAACAGGAGTCCAATCTGCAGTGTGCCACACAAAATTAATCACTATCACTTTACATTCCCACCAAGGTCTCACTGCTCCTACCCAGAGAGGAGGCAAAACCAGGTATTACAAGGGGAACTTGTGAACGGAAAACAAACCATTACAAAACAAGCCACCCTTCCCTATTAGCAATACTTTATCCATCCATTCCTGCTACTGGTCTTCACAGAGAAACCTTGTTATTTCTAAGTGACACAGAACTTGAGCACCAAGGGGATATTCACTGACACCTTCTCAGCAGCCACACACAAACCCCAAGCCCCTAAGCTGGAATTGCACTGAGCTCATATATTGAAATCACAGAAATCACGGAATATTCTGAGTTGGAAGGGACCCAGGAGGATCATCGAGTTTTATTTTTAAGTTTTGTTGCACCTGCCACACAAACATGTGCATTTACTGCCCATTCTGCTTGTTTTACCCTCATTTTTGTCTCTACTCAGCACTCAAGAAGGGGAGGAAAGGAAAGGAATAGAAAAGACTCAGTTATTTCTAGCAAAAGTATATTTCTTTCTAGCTCAGAATGCAGCATAATTTTGTTCACAGACTTGGCCATTTTCTCAAAGCTAATCAGAAAACTCTTAACGCATTTGGGGAATTAAGTGTTAGAGCAAGAAAATATCAAAGAACCAGCCAACGGCGCTCAGCTCTTCTGCAGCATTTGCTATCATCAACCTCTTCCTCTCCAAGCATCAAAGCAGTTCTTAGTGAAATTTCATTGGCAACATTTTAAAACAGAATGCACCATGTTAATGCAAGCTTTTAATTTCATTTCTAACATTATATATATAAGCACCCACGATTTATTGGAAGGTCTGGCCTGTTCAAAATCCTTCCTTAGAGAAGTGTTCTTCTCCAGGGAGAAAACCACTCCAAAACACAATACCAACAGCTAAGTCAGTTTCTCTTCCAGCAAAGCTACTGAAGCTTCAGAATCTCGTGTCGGAGCTACCCTCTTGGCCAAATTTTAAGCAATTAACTGCATTACCTGGTGCTGCCACGAGATGTCAGGGAGCAATAGAGAAAAATTAGTTGTAGCTGCCCTAAATCACAGAGCTGGCATCGTAAAGGGGAGGTAACAGTCACCCGGCCATGGCAGCTCTGACAGGGATGCCCACATGATTCTACCCCTATTTACTGCAACGTGTCTTATCACGCCGTAATATCTTCCATGCGGGGAGTCTTCTTTCAAATAAACAGCCCCAGGTTTTGAGAGCGTCGTCAGGGGACGGAAGGAGAAAAAGAAAATCAAGCTTGGTTTTCTGAAGCTGGAAATTCAAAAGAAAAACCCTAAGGTAATGTAACAGCATTATGTAGGTCTTAAAGGCACACGGCTCAGAAATACCCAGCTTCCAGCACTAAGATCAGCCCTGCTTTGTGCACATGTAACAATATTTTCAATTGTACTGCTAACTTCTCCCTTTAATCATCACGCTGTTGGCAGCAAAATTTTACACACTTTATTCAGGATCCCCACCCTCTCCAAATCCCGTTTCAGTGATGAATAAAATGCAGAAGGATGCATTAGAGGCTCTCTAGCAGCCACAGTGTTCCTGCCAAAATTGAAGAGTCCCTTCAAGTCATTCTGTAGCAGAGTGTGAGAGCAGGAATTGGAATATGTGATGGGGAGGAAGGGCATCCAAGGTGACTGCAGCATGAGTTTGAAACCGCGGATTGTTCACAGGTGGTAAAGCCACAATCGGGTTTGGATGGCAAGATAGAAATGTTAAAAAAGAGCTACCCTGTATCATCCATATGTCACCTTTCCAGAAATGCATCAGATGGCTTTTCAAATCCTACCACAGCTATTTTTTTGTATCCTTTCAATGCGATGGATACAAGGCTTGGAGCATGCTGAAGTCTGTTACATGATGTAGAACACTTACACTTTCCTGTAAAGAGAGTAAGAATGTTAAAAATTGCTACCTTGGGTCCTTTCCAAAGTAAGATGGAAGTGCTACAAGTCCCAAGGGAAGGGAAAAAATCCTGCTTCTCTTGCAGTGCAAATCTTGTTGAGGAGCAGTCCAAGAACATGATCAAAGCTATGGCTGTTTAAATTGCAGCTTTGACTTGCTTCAGGCAGAGAAACTTGGAGGTCCAGAGGAGAGAAGTATTTCTGTGGCAGATTGAGTGACTGAAAAACACGTCTAAGGCTTTAAGATACTCAGGGCTGAAACAGGGCTGAAAGTGCTGATCAGGTGAGGAGAGGGAAGGCTGGCAAAGCAGCCAATAACACATGGCAAATTAATTATTTTTTGTAGGAGTTCTGCATGTGTGATTTTATACATCACATTCAATGAATATACATACACATCGACATCCAAGTACAAAAAATCTGAGGAGCTGTGTTTTGAACAGGTAACCTGCCAGCCCTTAGGGCTTGGATTAGCGAGCAACTCCTCAGCAAGCTTGTCCCAGGACCTGGGTGGTACGTGAAGAGGACCAGCAGCTGGGAACACAGCTGATACCCTGAAAACCTGCGAGCAGATGGGAACTGGAGCGATGGATGTCAGCAGGGGAGCGGCGTGGGTAGCACTTTGTTCCGGATGCTTCGTGCTGAACGCAGGAGATTATCGGTTATGTGAGCAGCAGATCTATGGGCAGCAGCTCCAGCTACAGTGGATGCTCTGCTTCCCGTCATAATCCCTCTCCCAGGTGATGAGAGCAGCAGGCCCAATGCTTTCCCTTCCTCTCTGGAACACGGCACAGTATGGAGTACAAGGTAAACAGAGCATCAACAAATTGGTTTGTGCCAGCCTCCGCATAAAACACTTGGTACACACAGCACATGACACAGCCTAATGAAAATTGCTCCAGAGGGCTCGAGTTCCAAATGTCTCAGTGAGGAGATGTCCCCATCCTTCTGTTAAGCCAGAACTCTGAGGAAATCCCATGACACTGAGGAGCAGTTCTGCTTGCTGTGGTGGATCTGGCTGCTGCATGCTATAAATACAGCCACTAAGGCTGGGCGTTAGTGCCACAGTACGTCAGGCAGCAGACACCCCTAGTATCACACACTGCAAGCAGTACTGCCTCCTCAAAATTCCTCCAGGTTATGGCAGCTTGGGTGTGAAGCAGGTCCGTAGGGTTACAGTCTTGTTATCTGATGCCAAACTCTTTTTAGAGCTACCTTTTGTACCAAACAAATTTATTCTACCAACAACATTGGAAAAATCTCCCAAAATGTACTCGCATCCTTATTTATTTAGAAATCAGTGAGTAATTCTTGAAAGAGGGCAGACAAAGGGAAGAGATGGGTACAAACAAGGTGCCCAGGATTATGACATATGTACGGATTTGAAGAAAAAACTTATGACTTTGAAAGATAAAACTGCACAGTTATCTTAAAGCCTTATGATGTCATTTCACACTTCCAAATGCACATCAGTAACCACAGGAGAGATTAGTGGTTCAGAGCCTCACCACAGAGATCCAGGCACAGGCCTGCTGAGTTTGCTGTGGGCTTTTTCACATAAATGGCTTTACCCTGGCGTAGGAGAGCAGGAGGCTGCAGGAAGGCATTAAACGAGACTCCATGCAAACCAGTAACTTGAATTAAAGGCAAAGCCTGGAGAGCTGTGCTCCAAGGGCTGATCACAGCTGCAAAGGAGGGCTGTCAGGGCATGCCCCAAATCCTTCAATAAGTAAACTTGAACTTATTTGATAGATGGAGGAAAAAACCCACCCTTTAAAAAAAAGCCCCCAAGTTTGTTAGTGCCCAGTATACTTCCAGACACTGTTTGTCCAGCTCTCTAGCCAAATGCAGGGCAGGCTGATCATACCCTGCAACTGCAGACACCAAAAGGAGTTCATGTTTCCAGCTCTTACTGTCAGCGTTTGAGTTTGATAGAATCAGGTCAAAATCAGTCTTGCTCAGTCTGACGTAATGCAGGCTTCTGGATCCCACCCCCCTCACCAAGATGTGAGACCTCATTCTCCCTTCCCACAGTCAAGCTTCTAAAAACTGCCAGAGAAGTGCTTGTGCTGTAGATTGACATACCAGCAAAAACCTCAAACCTTAGGTACAGAGATCATTTTCAGAGAGGGGAAGCACATTTCCTACCACCATAGAACAAAATAATGGAAATGGATAATGTGCCAGATCAGGCAGATACCTTAACTTAGAACCATTTAAGTTAACTGCACTCCCAGAATCTATTAAAAGCCAGTACAAATCTTGATGTACTGGCTTATCATGTTGTAAATAAAAATAGAGTGAACAGAATGTGGTATCCTCCTTTCCTAACTTTGGCTCCCACAGAAGCATTCGGTGGTGTGCACTGTCACAATCTCTTCTCCATCCTCCTTCTCAGGTAGATTATGTGAGTCAGAAGGTCAGGGGGATACATAATTTTGCCAATCCATCAGTGCTGAGAGCAATCTTGGCTAAAAAAGACCCAGGATCTTCTGACATAAAGAAATGCCTTCAGAAAACAGAACTTCAATCCCCATAAGGGTTCCTGTATTCCCAAGTGGTTCAAGCAGAGTGGGCTAACATGGTAAGGACATGGGTTAAAGGAATGCACTGAGGCTGTCTCCAGAAATGGATCTGCACATATTCCAGTCAGTGCGGTCTTTTAATTGATGAAAGCTTCCTGTAAGTTGGAGGGGCTGCACAGAAATGTCAGTAAGGCCTATTAATGCTTCAGCATATCTCCTAGAATTTACTTGGGGAAAGCAAAGACCAATGCACTCCTGAACTACAAAAATAAAGCCGCAACTCAGTCTGAAATCCATGTTGAAAAAGTCAGCCAGCTTTGGCACCGGGAAAATACAGTCATTAAAGTACAAGCGCCGTAGCCCTGCGCATTTGCCGCTCCAGTCAGTCTGAATCCCTGTGACAGCAGCAAGCGGCTGCTGATTGCCACCAGCTAATTATAGCGCTGGGCTGGCGGCGGAGCGGCCGCTGCTGGCTGCTGGGGCGGTGTGAAGGCAGCGGCTCCGTGACACATTCACCAGCAGCTCTCCAAAAATGACCCGCTCCCGCCCGCCTCCGTCTCACAGCCACCGTTTCATTGCCGGCAGCGGCGCAGGAGCCGTCGCCAGCTCTGGGAGCCTTGGCCCACGGCAGCATCTCCAGCCCCACGTCCTCGCAGCTGGGCTGTGCTGACAGGGAGCACCAGGCCCTTCTCCATGCAAGAAAGCTCAGGGCAAGACCTTACGGCATGGGAAAGGGGTATATATTCCAAGTCACCCCAGATGTGGGGAATCTTTCGGAGGAAGTGCAGCCGGAGCTGTCGGAGCTGGCAGGGCACCTGCTGCCTGCAGCAGTTTCCACAGGCAGGCAGGTGACCGGAGCGCAGCACAGCTACCAGGCTGCCCCCACTTCCCTGGGGCACTGGCCACGAAACAATAACTGCTGCACATTTATTCTCCAACCCCCACCGTTCCACAAGAACGAGAAGCAAAATAAAATGGGGAGGTTATTCCTCAAATGTTTTCCACGACCTGGAGAAAGCAACAGCTTGCTACAGACTTCCTGCTGGCCTGCCCTCGGTCAAAGCAAACAAAAGGGCTGCTGCACGTATTTCCATCTCAGAGTTGTTTACAGAGGTTTGTCCTTCCCTCAGGCACTTTCCTTCCCAGTATTAGCAGCGATGTGTGAAGATACTTTGGTATCAGTACCCTTTTCCTGGAAGTGTTCCAGTCCACCACCCCAACGACTGCTCTGAAGGGCAGCGTTAGCCCCAGCCTCTGCATTTCTCATCCTGTACAAATCCCAGCTTCCTTCCCATACAGAGCCAGGCAACGAGGCACACACGGATCTGCAGTTTGACTCTGCCAGAGTATCTCTGTAAGACTCATATTTAACAAGAAGAATGTTTTCCCTATGCTTGTGATAACCAGGCAACCAAAATGATGCCACGCAACCTTAAACACTAAAGACTGCAGAACAAGACAATTCGGAAGAGATACTTAACATAAAATCAGTGCTAAGTAGATGGGGAAACAGGGATGAGGAAGGAATGAAAAATAAAGCCAGCAAGATAACACATCTTAGTTACTTTTCTATCCACGCAAGCTGCCTCTCGGAATCAATTCTAGTTGCACCTAAACTAAATCTGATCAAAGTTGCTGTAATGATTTGTATACTCAAAGTATCAACTCATCAGTAAGAATGAAACACAGTCAGCTCATCAAACGCTTCTCATTATTACAGTCTTTCACAGCAGGAGCCTGCATCTCCCATCCTTGCAGACATCTGCTGTGATCATCAGAAACCCAAAGGGAAAGTGGCACGAAGACTCTTCTCAGGATTATTTCAGTTTGAGCACTTGTCGGTGCCACACACCCCATCTCCACTCTCCCCAGCTGTCGCACATGGAGAAGTGCAAAAGTACTATGAAAAGAACCTACTGCAAAACCCACACACTGGCAGGGGATTTGGGGACCTACATAGCACTTGAACCTACATTTGCCTTCAGTCTGTGAAATAATTTAGTTTTCAAGTCTATGAGGCCTTTTAACATGGGAGCTTTCCATGCCAATCTTCCTGAATGCCAGAACCTAGTTACCTGTTTTTAAACATTTAAAGCCAGGAGTATGGCCATTCCAATGTCTGCTACTTCCCAGCTTCCAAAATCCTTATGTTTATGACTGATTTACACTTCTCTGCATGATTTTTATCTCGTATGAAGATTTCGATGTGAGGAACCTGCACTTGCACCCCTGTTGTTTTGGACAATTACTCGCTGTTGCAGCTTGGCTATAATCAAACTGAAGAGGAAGAGAGTATATTAGTAGCCTGTGAGTTTTCACTTCTGCAGGAAAGCTCCAGATACCTCTGTACAAAAATATTTTTATAGTTTTTCCTTCATGTATAGCCACACTTCTGTGGATGCTGCATTCACAGATGTTCCAATAAGCAACCAAGGAAGCACAGTCTTGATGAAACCAGCAACGAAAGGAGGACCCACATGGGTGTCATTAATGGGATACTGTAAAAGCAAAAAGAGATGTCAAGTAGGTTTCCTCCTTTTTTTTCCTTGCTCTTGGTTCTACTCCCCACTAACATTAGTGAAGGAGAGGAGGAACCAGAGGACATGCTCATTAAAATTTGCAGCACACAAGTCTAGAGGGAATGCAATTGCACCAGAGGACAAGATTATATGAGATTACTTCATCATTTGAAGACATGCTTTGAAATTCAACGCGGTCAGAATTATAGTTACTACAGGCTCTCAGGAGCAACCAACTGTACAAAGAGAGGTTGGGGAAAACTGTTCAGACTGTTCAGCAGCAGCTCTTCAGAGGAAGATTTGGGGTGTAGCAGGCTGTAAGGGAACATGTCTTGGTGAAGCCATACTGTTATGAAAGCTGAACAAGCTGGACTGAATAAATACAGAAGCCCACATCACCTACAATATAAGTCACTCTTCTGTTCTGCTCAGCTTTCTAAGTCCTTGGATGAAGTATTATCTCCCACACTGAGTACTTTAGGTAAATAAAAGGGGACCAAAGGAAGAGAGTTCAAAAACCAGGAAAGACACCTAGAAAATAGGACTTTTCAGGAGGCGTTACAGAAAATTGCATTGTTTTTATCTAGTTAGGAGGATGTTATGAGCAGGGTGATAATGGACTGCTATGTACATAGAAACATGCTACAAAAGTCAATAGAACGATCTGTTCTCCATAACCACGGTGGATAAGGAGTAATGGGCTGAAATTGGAGCAAGAATGACTCAGATCAAACATTATAAAAACTACATATAATGATAACAAAGCACAGGAATAGATTTTATTCAGAGTTCTCCAAACACAGGGTAAATTAACAGCAGTGATGCATCACTGAAGCACTGCTGATCATATCCAGGAGCAGGAAGAGTCAGAATCACCGCAACAGAAGAGGACCTTGGCAACCTCATGGCATTCTCCCTCCATCCCATTTTTTCCCAGTTTCCCATTAATCTCAAGCTGTACAACTGTAAGCACGAAGAGCTACAACAATATTATAACCATAAGAGCTACTGCAAACCTCAGTGAAGTTTACATGCATTAAGTACCTCATTAATACCAACAATTAAATGACAAATGGTTTGTGCTGTCTGGTCAATGTGGTGGCAGGGAAGTGCCTTTTACTAAGGGCATGATTCAGGGGTGTGCACTGTGCTGGCTGGGCAGGCACCCTCAGGGCCAGCTCAGGGCTTGGCTGGGATTGTGAGATTTCTTGTACAGGTAATACAGGATGATCTGTCTGTGTGCACTGAAACAGTCAGCTGTGTACCCAGCCCCTCACTCAGAAACCCGTGCTGACGCTTCCAGAAACTTCCTGACCACTGCAGCCAGAGAAGATGCTGCACAGCACCGGCACATGAGGTTTCAGATGGATTTTACATTTCTCTTCTAAAAAGATTTTGGCTGCAACCTTTGCTACACAAGGGAGCAGAGCATCCCAACATGCTTCAGGGTTCTCATTGATGTTATTCCATATGGGATGTCAGAATATTTTCAGAGAAACACTTCTTTCAAAGATGTACCATTAGCCCTGGATCCAGAGCCTTTTTATCTTTTTTTTCCAAGACACAACTTGGGAAGCTACCAGACAGGAACAGCTCATGTAGTATCCTCACTGGAACATCAGGTTTAGCCTCTTGCAAGTAAGAAAAGCATAACTCTTCAGATTACATTTCAGGTTTGGGGTGTGCCCATTTGCACTGGGCTTTCTCCTGGTGGGGCATGGCCTCTCTGGAAAACATCACAAAGCCAGGGCAGTGCTGTCCCACAGCTCATGGGCCTTTTGCATGGTACAGGAGTTGCTTTCTTAACACCCCAGCATTCATTCCAGCCCCCTCGGCGCCGGGAGGGCGAGGAAGGCATACACAATTCCCCTACTGTGGAGCACAGAGATAATTTCTTCTAATTAGGGAACTCTAAATATTTGGAAGTCAGCATCCCTTATTATTCTGGAAACTTCACACGGCAATAGAAGATGGGTTGATTCTGGCAAAATTTCTTCATAGCAAAAGAGCATTATCAGGCAAGAACAGAGACATTTTTCTGTTTTTCAGTGCAGTAATGCCAACAGATACATTACAGCCAGTCAGACAATTCAGCTATCTCTAAGGGGGAAGAAGGACAAACTTCTAACTGTGAAAATCCCAAATGAATTGCATTCAGATATCCCCCCTCCTCTCACAGATGAGCCTGTGAAAAAGATTTCTGATAAAAATGGCACAGAACATCAACTGAAAAATAACCATGAATTCATATTCAGCTGCATCTTTCAGATGTCAATACAACTTATGTGACTTCTCTTCCCTGAAATGGCTGCGGGAGAAAGGAACAGAGAAAGGAGAAAAAAGAGAAAAGGGGAAAAAAAAATTGTCCTGGAATTGACTTTGGGAACAAATGCTATGTCAGCTGGAAGGAAGCCAAACTTGAGTTGAAATAGCACTTTGCTATATTCAACTGTGCAGATTTTTCTGACTGGAGATGGCTCCACTCAAGGACATTGCCATAATAACTGGGAACATGCTGACATCTGCATCAGAGGCTCAGTCTAGTCAGAAGTTGAAGTATGAGAAAGAGGCAGTGAGATCACGCTTAAGGATCTAGAAAGCTCGCAGTCAGGACAGCATTCTGAGGAAGGTTGCCTGTTTAATTCCTAAATGTCTTCCTAAGCTTGCTGAAAACATTGGGAAGGAGAAAGCTGATCCTTTACTCAAGCACTTGTCTCAGAGCAAACCCAAGCTACCCACTTCACTTGATTAAAATGTAGTTAATTCACAGGCTTTGCTCAGGAAGTACCACAAACTATATTTGTTGGCCTGTTGCTGGGACAGGGTGATTCCTTCACCTGTTTATCAATTTTGCACAGGTCTAGTTATGGCTGAAAGATTAACGTTCAAATAGCAAAATTCCTATATGAAAGAAAACCAGAAGGCCTAACAAATAACAATTTGAGTCATGCTCTCTTCTTGCCATCAATTTGCACAGTGCTGGGAGCAGCAGAAAGGGAAGATGCAAAACAGAGATGATGCACAGATTTGTGAGAAATTACTCATCAATCCAAACCCCAATACGCAGCAGGGCCAAGAGGAATTTAATTTCAAATGAAAAACGTCCAGTCACCAGCACATAAAATTGCTTCACAAGAAGTGACATTTCCAGTTGCAGACCGTGTTCTGCTTAGACACACAAAATCCATTGTATTCCTCTTCCCCTTGGTATGCAGTGCACACATAAATGGGAATTGCTGCTGCAGAAGCTCATTTGCTCTCAGGGTTGAAGGTGATCACATTCCTCCTAATTATGTAAGAAAATTCCACTGACATGGTGATTGTTGCAACAAGAACAAATGTGTAATGCACGGGAACAACAGTGCTTTGGGACTTCAGCAGATCACCCCACTCTCTTCAGAGGATGCTGGGACTTCTCTTTCTGATAGTTCCAAATGCATCAGGCACCAAACAGGCCCAGCTGCTATTCCTGCTGTGCTGTGCCTTCCTTTCAGTTTGCTTCCCTGCATCCCTCACTGATGAAGGAAAAGAGGTAACAGGATTTACTGCATGGTTGTTCTAGCTCTGTGTACAGGATCCACATTTCCATTAGAATACAATAAATAACTGGTTTTCTGTTATTTTTCTCTTTGTTTTGAAATTAGGAGTCACTTTTATTCATCCATAGCCCAGGAAGATAAGGGCTTGCTCTGCCATCACGTGTGTTGGTTTAGCATGGCTTCAGGATACAGTATTTGCCAAATTCGTTTGAGCTTTCTTTTGGTTACCAGGCATCATCCAAAATGTTCTTCCAGTAGAAGAATTTCCTCTTTTCCTAATATTGGCAGCAACATAGCCAGTATCCTGCAACACCCCCCATACCAAAAGCTGGTGAAACTCAAGAAGAAAGCAAGACTTTGCTTCCAGCACATACCAAAAGAACCAGGGAAGTGGGATGGGGAAAACAGTTTTCTTTAGGAATCTACCCAGGAGTTTGTAACTGACCCTGACTGTACCTGTGACGGTCTAAATCTAGAATCAGATCTCTGTCTTCCAGGACAAGCGGGCAGACAATGAGAGGCTCAGAGGAAAATAATAGTAAAGTAGAAGAAAATGGGCATCTTCATTCATGTCATGGCGCTTCCTGGGATACCAAGGTAGAAGCTGCTTTGTCCTGTTCCTGACTTGGCTCACACAAATGGTCAGGCACTCGCCCTGGCCAGTGTCCAGCAACCTCCTCCTGATCTTCATTTTCCTCACTTGAAAGAGTTGGGCACCACATGAGTTTAAGTGCAGAGAGGGTTTTTAGGCAGCCATGCAGATGACCCTGAAGCAATCAAAACCAGCCATGAACCTTTCCTCAGCAAAACCACGTTTGCTCTTGCAATGATACATTCTCTTTGCTGTCTCCGTCAGGGACTGATTCGACCTGACGTATGACCTGCAGTCCTCACCAAAATTGCCTTTTCTCTGTTCTGCGTTTTCCTTTCAGGGTGGCTGTTTGATCTCACCTTTGCACAGGAGTCTCCAAGGGCAGAGGGCAAAAGGGAACTGCAGGGAGGACGGAGGAGAGAAAAGTCACACCAGCATGTGGACAGCAGCAGAGACTGCAGCCGACAGCAGAACAGTCAGACCCTTCTCTCGCTGGTGGGGATGACTCACATGGCAGAAGGTGAAAGTTGGTGCTGTTGAGCTTTACATTAATCACTGGCTGCCAGGAGAGGAGCTGGAGCAGCCCGGCCCTGTCAGTGTGGAGTTTAAGGAATTGCTCAAGGGCGCTGGTCTCTCCTGCCATGGGGATGTGCTGCATCAGCGGTCCCAAAAACGGGACCATGGCACAACAGACTTGGAAACTGCTGCAGTTAAAGCAAGGAAGGAGGTAAAATGACAGGATGTGAAACCAGCACCCTTCACCTCCCACAAAACCAAAGAGCGAACCCAGAAGATCTTGAACAGGAAGGGCCTCAAGAATTCAGCCACTAAATTACCTCATATTGTTAAAACATCCTTCCTTCTCCCCGAAGGCTGCCGCTGTCTCACCAGCAGAGCAGGCGAGGACACTGCACTCATCTGCACATCTCCTCAGCACTGAGGATGCATCACTGCATCATTTTAGGAGAAACACACTGCATTAGCATGTCAGGTCTCAAACGAGCAGCCTTTTAGATTTCGAGCAAAACCACTCGTTTTGGTTTAAAACAACAGCACTTTGGGAGCTTCTCATTCATGGGTTTCCAAGGGCATGTGCCATTCCCTAAAAAGCTAAGCTGGCTATTGCTTCAGAGGCAGCTCTGCACAAGCCATACTCCCACAATGTACTTCACATTTCCCTGCCCACACGAAACCCCCCTCTCCGCCTGGAGGAGGGCAGGCACCAGATGCTCTCAATGCAGCTCTCTGTTTCCTAATGCAACATTTCACAGCCAAAAATAAACCAGCCCCAAACAACTCACTGGTTTATAGGTACTGCACATCCTATCTGTTTCACCACCTGAAGCCAAGCTCCGAGCTGCAGAAATAGTTACACCTTGAAAGAGAAAGGTTCACTGGGTTAAAGAAGTGCAAAGGAAGATTAAAGAGGGCAGGGGCTCTCGTAAGGAAAGCACTCTGGCACATCTCCTCCTCGGTGGCTTGGCCCCCTGAGCAGAATACAAATGAAGAGCATCACTGGCAGCCCAGTGTAACATCTCAGTCCCCTTCACAAGCCGTCCATTCGGCTCACGGCACAGAGACAGTGCAGGCATTGTCACAAATACACTGGGCACAAACAGACTGAGAGGGAGGCCCACAGACAAACATCACCCTATTGAGACTGAACACAGCCTTAAAAATATACTAACAGATACGGCTATTAACATGCCTGCACAGAACGGAATATGGGCAGAGCACTCAGAGTGCTTGTTCATTCCTCATCCTCCATTTCAAGCTATAACGTCACCCTGTAATTAGCTGAAATAACCTCTATTCTGTTCAGCTTCGCCACTGATGAGAAGCTCACAAGAAGCATGAATCGTCAGGAAAGGTTTAAAAATATACCCAAATTTAACAGCAATGACAAGAGACATAAAGCACTTGCTTTTTCTTTGTGTTCTGTTTTTTTTTTTTTCCATCTTGCAGGGGCTGATTAGCCAGGATGTCACCAGTTTGGTTTTGCAAGCTAGTTCATAAGAATTAAGTGGGGATAGACTCGTCCTAAGTGGGAAGAGACTTTTCCTAAGCTTCAGTTCTAAGACAAAGGACCATGCCATTGCTAGGAAATATATGGGCATTACTTTCTTAAACAAAGGTACATTTTAAAATCCAGAAATGCTTAGATTTAAAATAGATTAAGGACAAAAGATCTACCATCAAGGCAAAAGAATTAGCATAGCACAATTTCCATAAGAAATAAAAAGTTGAGGATGTCATATATTTTTACTGACTGATCATCCTTGCAAAAAAACATGGGTGGGAACTAACTGAGAGCAAATAAGGGAGCCTATGTTTCAAATAGCAGATTATTCACTAAGGTTTTTTCCCCACCTCTATTACTCTGTGAACATCTGATTCACCGGGCCTTTTGTGTTTTTTCTTTAATTAAACATTTCAAGCCATTCACCACATCTGACTAATGAACCCTGCATATTTCATTCTTGTTTTGTGTGCAGATGGGTTGTACACACAACTGTGAGCACTGTGGCTTATGATGCAGAAAAAACAAATGTGGATTCAAAAAGTAAGAAAAAAAATCAAATCTAATGCAGTTTCAGAAGCTTGTGAGAAAAATACAGTCTGAGTGCTGGGGAACTCAGGCTATCAGGATGCCAGGAAAACCTCCAAGAGTCTTGTATGAAGCTGGAAAAGATAAATACACTGGGATAACAAAATCATTATAGGCAGGAATTGTTCTTATAAAGAGAATGATGGGCTGCACAGGAACAGCAAAGTGTTCTCAAGCCCAGTTCGTGTTCTCTAGGTGCCACATTTACACAGACTGTAATGAGAAATGCAGGCTTAATTAAGCTTTTCATTTAAAGAAAGAGCTGATAAAACATGAAAAAGAGAGCCCCACATCTCTGGTATGCATTCCCCCTTCTCTTAGCTTTGCTTGCTGAAAAATCAAACACAGAGAAGATTGATTTATTGGATGGAACATAAAACCAATTAAATAAATAAACAGCTTGTCACTCTGGCTTCAGAGTGAATCCAGTGGAAAATTTTTTCCCAGGAAACCTATTTTGGGAAAGCAATAAACCACAGGGAAGGGCAAAGGCTAGAGAAAAGGCTAGAGGCATTAAAAACCCCCACCTGGAGACTCTGAGCTATTTCTGATGTTATTGAGGATTTTTTTGGGAAGGAGCCTGCAGGAGCTATATGCTCCAGCCCTCCTGCAAGAGCAGCCCACAGTCTCCAGGTGCCTGGGCATCTCACTGCTCCTCCAGCCAAGCAACCACACTGCTGTTCCCATCCAGATATCCACTGTCCGTGCTGTTTTCCTCCAAACAGAACTTTTTTCCTCTATTATTTCGCTCTTGGTCTATATGATTACAGAAAGGCAGTGGATTCCTCTGCAAAGATACAGACCAGTGAAGCTGTGCCTAGGCTGGATGGAATTAAATCACTGGCGAAGGGTTCAGTTCAAGCTGCACCATTACCACCCAGCCCTGTGAGGAGGTGAGGAGCAGCCCTCTTCTGCTGCCAGCCGAGACTCCGAAGTGGAGGAAATTACTATACACAGCATAGAAAATGTTTCCTTTGGCAGCAGTTATGAAAATGCCATTCATCCTGTACACAGCCTGTATGCTCCAGCATAATAAAGAGAGTGATTGAACGGTCTTTTAAGAAGTTTACTGGGTCACATTTCTGCTGGACTAAGGCCAATGCTCCCATTATTCCCCAGTGCTGGGTGCACATCACACAAATCCTTTACTGGTCTCAACTCTTGTTTCTTACTGATGCTGACAGAGAACAGAAATATGAGCCCTGACATTACTTCTAGTGTAAAACATGCTTCCAGAGCTTGTCTAGGGTAAATTAATAAGCCCACCATCCTTGCTTCTTAGGTGTCCAAATGGCCAAGAGAAGTGGAGCCTGTGCACTTATATCTGTGTCATCCAGCACACACCATTCTTCATAGGCTTGCAGGAGAATGAGAAGCAAACTAAAATAGAGTGAGGGGTAGGATAATGTGAGAGCTTGATTATGCAAGCCGTTAAAGTTAATGGCACCAGTCATTTAAGGACAGATTATGCCAGGGACTATGGTTTTGCAGGAAAGTGCACCGATGGTAAATTGTACTTTCCAGCTAGATATTTGTGCAGCTTCCTAAGGCAGTCAGTCCTCCTCTCACCACAATCAAGGAGCTACATTTTCCAAAAAAACAATTCATGCTGAGAGCAAGAGCCCATGCAGGGGCACTGCTGTGTCCTCTCCACAGATGAGTTCAATGCCTTGAGACAATCACCTGCTGCATTCAGGGGTTCTCCTGAGAACCAGCAAAGCACAGAGACATCAGCAGTTGCACAATCACTGTCTGAGGCTCTCTAGGTCAGCAGGAATTGCTAGTAAGCAATTCGTCTTTTGCAAAACAAAGCAATTTCTTACGGAAGAAGGAAAACCAGAACAAAACAACTGATTTTTTCCTTCTCCTTAGCTGGAGATTGGATTTTCTACCTGTTTAACCTATAGGTCTTCTAGAAAAGTTATTTTCTGCTCTTTTTTTTTAACGGTTCAAACATTATTTTAAGACTTATTTAACATTTTAGTGCTTCAGGTACCAGTACTTCAGCAAATCTTGTCAAGAGCCACATTTTAACAAGCATTTCCATAAACTGAGGGTAATAAAGCTCCAGAGAATGGCCTGTGCACACTGGGAATCAGCAGCAGTCACGCATCCAGAGGAGGGGGAGAGCAAAGAAATGACCATAAAACCCAGCCTCTGATTCATCCACAGAAAACCAGCCTTCCCCTGCACAGCATCCCAGCTGGCTCACTCTGGGCAGCGTGGGCAGAGAAGAAATTGCAGCACGGCTCCTTCAGGAGCACTTTGCTGCACACTCGGTTTAGTGACTCTGCAAAACAGAGTGGCTTCCCCAGCCCAGGTCTGAGCACACAAGACCTCAGCTGGGCCAGAGCTGTCCCTGCATAAGCAGAAGACACCCGTGGAAGGCAAAGACTCTACAGGACACAAGATAAACAGGCACAGAGGCTGCGAAGCCTGGCGAAGAGTTTCACTCCTCACTCCCATTAGACTAATGGGCACAAGAACAAGGAGGTATTCTTTATGCTGCCCAGATCTGGATAATTCTGCCCAGAAGGTCCATCTGTGGCAATTTTAAATCATTTCAGATGTAAAAGCAAAGACGGGAAAGTAAGGGGGAAAATAGCAGAAAAAGAAAAGCGGGAAAGAGCCTTTGAATCTCTCCTATTAATAGTGTTAAAAAGTCCAAATAGCTTCATTTCAGACCCAAAGCCTAATTTACTGTGTAGTAATAGCACTGCCACTGTACTTATCACAAAGAGCCATTTTGTGCCACTGAAATGTGCCCTTGGAGGCATTACTGAAATGCAGGACAGGAGGCTCACTTTCTTGTCTGGAGGAAACTTTCAGCCTGTGAGCCTTTGTCTGAGGTAGCTATGCACAAACTTAGCAAAATCAAGTGCCCTCTTTTGCTGATGCTCTTGCAGGGGCTGTAAATCAGCAGTGCACACTCTTAACTAACACCTCACCTAATACCAGAGAGGCAAACGAGCAGGATTTTGCTTTTGCAAGAGGCCATGAGCTGCTGAGAGCAGCAAAGCAAGGACATTCTGACAGTGGTGCTGGCATCTCTGGGGGGCAGTGAGGTGTCCAGCTCCCACTGTGATGGCCAGTGGAAGGGGGGGCTCTCCTCAGCATCCTTCTGCAAAAGCCTCTTGGCACATGCAGCTCCAGAAGCAAAAAGCCTCCTTTCTTGTCTGCTGCACGAGCAAGGAGCAACTTTGAGCCAGAAATCCCTCCCGAAAGTACCCCAGAGCTGGGAGAGCTCAGCTCCAAACAGACATCCTCCCAAAGAGATTTAAAACCAGACATTTGTCCAGGCAAGAGGCAGCACGACAGATGCTTCGTGGATTTTCTCATTGCTCCGAGTTACATTTTTGAGCCTCCCATAAGCTTTCCCTGCTGGGATCTCCACTGAAAACTTGGCTGTGAAGAGGCTGCAGCTGCGTGGAACTGCACTGATGCCTGGCAAAACCCCCAACTCCAGGGCAAGGATGCAAAAACCAGAAGGAAATGCAGACACTGCACTACAGGCACTTGTGATGTGCCATTTCTCTGCTCCACACTGCAGCAGTTGGGTTCTCTGGTGCTCCCAAAGACCCACCAAACCCTGCCAACACTCTCCTTTCCTGCTTGTCCATTGGTACAACCCAACAGTGTTTCTGCAGTGACATCAGCGGCTGTTCCCAGAGGAAAATCCAAGCCAATTTTGACATGTCTCCCACAAAAGAGGTAATTTTAACCACGCTGGGTATGCTACAGGCAACATTTATATTTGCACAGGTTAAAATGAGCAGAGTGCAGTTTCCAGTACATGCAGATCAAGCTGTGGTAAAAATTTAAGCTTGTGACACTTGTAGGAGAGAAGGCTGGACTGATAAGTGGTGACTCAGACAAGTTGGCACTGAGGAACAAGATGACAGAACATTTAATTAACAAATTAACTTTCTACTCTCTTAAATAATCATTACAGTCTTGCAAACATCCAAGAATACAGCATTCAGTTTCTACCTACAAGGCTGCCCCTGACATTTTTCCAAGCCTTACTTCCCAGTTTCCATTAAAAACAAGTTTACCTACTGCATCATTAGACGTTCTGCTGACAACAACATTCTGCTCTGAGCACTTCTTTGTAGCTGCAGGACGTATTAGCCAATTCCTCTGAGTCACTTCTAGCAGAGTCTCACTCTATCAGCAGCACCGATTCGTGTGAGTGTCTGTTTGCTTGGCTGCCCTCCAACCACACCAGCTTTTCAGACTAAATCTCCTGGTCTCTTTCTGAGCAAATAGGAGTCAGGAGGCTTGCAGAAGGTCTTCTTCCTAGTGGGAGAGGGACTCAGCAAAAAATTCCTGGAGACCTTTTTCAGAACTGACTTGGAAGAAGGAAAGGAAAACGGACAGGAAAAAGAGAGAACCATGTATGTCACCATAAGAGTCTTAACACTTTTGTCCCTTTACGAAAATCTCAACCTTCTAGATTTGGGGTGATGTGTGGAGTTAACCAGAGCTGACACCGACCGTTGTAGCACATTTCCAGAAAACACACAACTAAAAGAAGTGTCTAAAGCTACAAAAAGACATTTTTATGTGCTAACCTGATCCACTAAGACACTGGATCAAAAATCTGCCCAGATGATTTGAACTCCCTGTTCTGCTTTTTGGTCACTGTCTTTTCCACACTCCGGCACACAGCCCTTGCTTCCCATGAGGGAAAGAAGATTTACCACTAGCAAATGTTAAGGGGTTTCAGAAGAGATTTGCCTCCTTTTTCCCAGGATAAGCCATTTGTAAGGTCAGGCAGGCCCAAGCACCCGTATTTCTCTTTGAGCATCTGCTCTTACATCAGCCAGTCCTCAAACACAACGGCCCCAGTTTCTCCAGCAGCCACCATTTGGGTAAAATAATGAGTGTCAAATGTTTAACAACCAGATGGGAGCATCAGCTCCAGACACCACCGGGACAGGTCCCTTGGGCCGGGACCCTTCTGCAGCCCCTGCAGAAGCAAGTCTCCTACTACTTACACAGGGACTGGTAACAGGCATTTAACTGTAATTAACAGTCTGCTGGAGGGAAGGCAGCGGGAGCAGGGCCAGGACACAAAGGAAAGAGATGCTTTCCCTCTCTCCTGGGACAGGGAACAAGCAGCAGACATCTCCAGTGATTTAAAAGAGCGAACAGCAGCCGGTCAAAGTACCTCGGGGAGCCCTGTTGTAATGGGGGAAAGGTGTCTCGGCCAGGAACAGCGACTTCAGAAGGAGTAGCTTCCCACCAGCCAGCGCTAATTCCAAACGCCCTGATGGACGCACAGTAGGGGAAATAGGAAGCAGCCCCGTCCCTCCTCCGTTTTCCCCAGCGCACTCTTTCCACCCTCCGCCTCCCAGCGCCCTGCGAACGCTTCCTCCCCGGAGCTGCGGGCTTGCTTCCCGCATTCCCATCAGCGGGAGAGCCGGGGCTGTTTATCGTCCCTCTCAGGCAGGGCGATCCCGTGTGAGGAAGATTAAGGTCAGCCCGGGAGCGCGTGACGGGATGATCCGCTGCGGGCGCCGCAGGGGCTGTGACAGCGACAGCGACACGGCACAAATCCCGCCCGGCCCGGCACCGCTCGGTGCTGCTGGCACGCTGCTCGCAGCGCTCCGGTGCCGAGCCTCCGCGCAGAGCCCCGCGCCAGGCCGCCCGGTGTTGCTCCGGCACCCCCTCCGCCCCCCCCAGCACCGTGCAATATGCTCTCCCGTACCTCCTGAACAGCTCGTAAGCCGAGATCCTTTTTGAAATGTTGAACAAATTACACTGGAAAAGTCATGAATGATTCCAGCGAAGCTTGTTGGGGAGGGGGGGGAATCTTTATTTTCTGAGAGCAGCAGCTGTTCTAAAGGAATAAGCAACACTTCTGCACATTTTGAGAAAGCGGGGTCGTGACTTTTAGATACTATTATTCACCTCATGAAACTGAAGGAAATTTAATTTCATGCTGAATAAGGCAACTAAACACAGACCATATTTTAAAGCACAGCAGCACCAACAGAAAAATCTCTAAACACAAAACCCCCCAAAACCAAAGACTTATTTCTTGTCCAGAATATCACTTTACTGCTGACTCAGGGCAGAAACATCAAGCTATCCTTAACCAGCCTGGTCACGCTCATTTTCTTCAACAGCAAAGCAGAATTTAAGTTTCTGGATGCTCAACAACTGCCGCTCACAGCAGTTCTAGCACTTTGCAAGCAAAGCCACAGGATTCCCCTTGCACAGTGTCCTGACAAGAGGCCTGACAGCGCAGGAGCTCTGACAGTGCAAGAGCTGCCTGACATGCAAACCAGGCACGCTGCAGGCAGCCAGCAGTGTGTCCAGGCATCCCCAGCGTGAATCCCCTCGATGCTTGTGGTTGCTTTATTTCTTTGATAACCGGTGGCCCCCACCCTGCTTAGATGAACCTCTTCATCATCCCTTCCTCCACTGCCTCCAGTCGCAGGGGAGAGACCCCAGCCCGCAGCTCTCGTGCACTCAGGGGATGCAGCACTGATTTTTAGCAACCATTCTCTCTCTCCCGCTCTTGTTTCACGGGTGAGCAGCAGCTCTGAATGCTTGTCTTCCCTTCAGACACATAATTGCTTGATGTATTGAGAAACTACCTCTTAAAATTATTACGCAGCTCTGTATCACTAGATCTCCATCTCCCAGCATCAAAACCTGTCATGCACAATCAAGCCAAAGGAATCTTTAATTGTGGCATCACAAGGAAAGAAGTAAGAACCCCATAAATCAAGAAAAGTGCTCATATTGCAGCGAGTTCAGAATGCTTGGTAATTTTTGTCTCAGCCTTTCTTCTTTAGAGCTAAACCCACGTTTCCCAGACCTGCCTGCTACTGATTTTCCACCAGTACCTCAAGTGAGGAAATCACTCTGTTCTTTCTCAAAAGCCCAGCTTTATCACAGATTCTGTACCTAACAGCAAGAAAAAATAAAATAATCCTTAGTGTGGTTTTTGAACTCAGTGCAAATGCAGTTAGTATTTAAGTAAGAAAACCTCATTAAGTAAATCTGTATGTCTAGAACCTGTTGTGGTTCTCCTTTTCCAATCCCCCTCCCTACCTCCCCTCTAAGCTAGCAAAGCCAGCTAGAATGATCAGAATGATGGTGCACAACAGTTGGTGTTTGGTGCACAAAACAGCCCCTGCACTCCCAAACCACTCCCATTCCTGAGGGCTGTGGTAAGATTCTGGGTATGCCAAGTATCTGCTTAGCACCAATCTCAAGGTCAAATTTTCTTTTAAGATCCACTTCATGCAGAAAACGATGAGTTCGCTCTACCAAAGGTAACTCGAAATCCAATCATCTTCACTACACAGAGAAATAAAGGGGTGTCAAGTGAGAAAAAGGAATGGAGCCCCCTTGGAGAGAATCACAGCGACTGCTGAAATATTAATGAAGCTCTTTATTTGAGAGAGTCTAAAAAGGACTTTGAATAATGCATTGCAAGCAACGGTACATCAGCACTGGCTTTTTTATCCGAGAGGCAGCTGGCATTTTAAAAATAGACAACTTTCAACTTGATGGGGGTAGCTCACCAGCAATGGAAATTATCCAGAAATGCACCATCATTTAAGAGAACAAAGCAGACAAACAAGCAGAGCACAAAGAAAGTTCATTAGTACAAATGCTCTGAAGCAGTCCTCTTCTCTCAGCACACACTCGTCCACCATAAACCCAACTTCCTTATTGTTGGGTGTCTCAACATATTCTGTCCCTTAACGTCACCAGAAAAGTCTCTTGAAGCCACAACAGGCATGGTCTGGCAAAGATCTGATGATTTGCACCTGTAAACAAAAGAGATGCTCTGTCCCACCCAGGCAGCTCATGAATTTCCAAAACTTATATTTAAAAATAGGATTATCAGTGATACTGGCTTTTTAATTCAGTAGAAGAAAAGGAAGGGGAAGGAAATGGAATTTTAATAGGAATGGGGTAGAAAGTAAGACCCTTGGAGCTTGCTCTCTTGCACAGCTGACTGGACACGTGGAGGCCCTTGGCTTTAGGATTGCACTGAAGGCCCCACTCGCACTGCACGAACACCTTCAGCACATGGAACAGACACGTGGGGTGCAGCCAGTGAAGGGCTGGGCTCGTTGGGGGTTCAGTGCTCACACTTGTTAACAGCAACGTGACTGATGGACAAAGATGTTGCTGTAGCTGGCTTTGTGACAAGTCCCCCGGAAGGTGACGTAAGTTCTTCCAGCCAGAGAGGTTTCCTAAGTATCCCTGATATGCACTCCCTCTTCCTGCACAGAAAGCTTTAAAATACAGTCACACAGGCTTATCCAAAGGTGTGGGGCTGGGTTCAAGGCACACGTGCCCTTGCAGTGACAATGTTCATGGCCAATGCCATTGGCACCATTGATTTTTTGGTGAAAACCCTGTGAATCTTGATGCCACCAAGAGAGACAACGTTACAAAGCTGTTTGGGAAAGGGACTGATAGGAATTTTGCATTCACACAACTGGAAATTTCCCTCCCTGCCCTCAGTGCCACGCTGCCTCCCCTCCCAGCAGCCCCTCTGGCTCTGCTGCAGAGACCGACCTGCAGATAAAAGGGGTTTTATGCCATGATGGCAAGTTGAAAACTAGCACATTGATGTCTTCTCCTATCCTCCTATTCCGAGTGGTTCTTCTATCCCAACACAGCCCCTCTGAGACACACTGATTTCACAAACTATCCTGCTCCCACACCATTTCCCTCTTTGCCTCCCCTCACCAAAGAGTGGGATCAGTGGGGCAGCAGCTCCTCACCTGAGGCACAGGGAGCCAAAGGGGGAGCAGAGAGGGGCATGAATAGGCCCCACAGCAAAGCAACAAACCCAATGATACCCCAGAAGTGAAATGTCCCAGAAAGCAAGTGCACAGGGCCATAAAACAGAATGCCCTGGCAGCCTTATTGCCTCTTTCACCTTCCTGATTTATCCTACCTAGCCACTTACTCATTTTACTGGGCAACAATTGACTGGTTGGTTACCTCAGCTACCTGTTTCCCTTTGCCCTTCTCTTCTCCATTAACTTCTTCCTTCCTTCTCCATACATCCCCCTTCTCTCTTTCTGCTAGCCCACCCTTTCTGCTTTGACATCTTTGCCTGCACCACCAAATTTAGTCACTTGTTGGTGTCCACATTTCACACGGCTAGAAACAGGCAGCCATCGGCACCAACACCCACACTCACTCCTGGCAGGTGAAGCTGCCTGAAGGAAGAAAGGCCCAAAGGAAAGACAGGAGGAATTCCCACCCCAAAGGCATCACATGCCATCATCATCATGCTATCATGCCTTACAGAAACTCTGAAAATGGCATTAGGGGGTGAGGGGCAGGGATTCACTGCCTGCTGCTGGAGGATGACACAGGAGCACAGGAGGCAGCCCTGGGCTCCACTTGTTTGTTTTCCAAATGAGCCTTGCCTGGGCACAGGGGAGACACTTGGACACCACTAACACCACAGTGTGAGCTGCACCACAGGCAGCCTGCCCACACCACCACCTCTGGGAATACCTGGGTGGTGCTGCCAATAATCAGACAGTGAGTGACAGTTCATCTATGCAAGGGGAGGTTGTGCTGTTGGGAGGGGATAGTTGTGAATGAGATGACAGGAGAGGCACCAGCCCTCACAGAGATGTCAGGAATGCAGCCCAGTTTGCACTCCTGACATCTCTGTGCGTGCTGGTGCCTCATCTGATGCCCTTCCCCCCTGCACCAGCACGCAATGCACCAAGGTCTGGGCTTTTGCACCTCACTTCACACTTTTATTTCCCATTTTTTCACCTCTCCTCACTCCTTCCCCTCCCCCTTTTTAATGTAATGCAGCCTTTTCTTCTTCTTTTTTTTCCCCTTTTTTCTTCCTTTTCCCTGCACACTGCTGACTGTAGGAAAAAGCCAAACCAACAAACCTGAAGAGCAGAGCAGGAGGGTGTGCAGGGTGTGCGACGCTGCCCAGGGCACGGGTGCTGATGAGGGCAGGGCAGTCAGCCACACTGAGCACGCACGGTAAATAACTGCAGCCTCATTGGGAGAGCACTACAAATCCCAGATACAGCCGGCANGGCACACTGCCCTTTATTTACTCAGTTATTTACTGAGCACTCACAGTAAATAACTGCAGCCTCCTTGGGAGAGCATTACAAATCCCAGATACAGCCGGCACAGGATGGGTTTAGCGTGGTTGTGCTACTCAGCACTGGTATAAACTCTCCATGCCTCGCAGCTGAATCCCCTGCCACTGCAGCACAGCTGCCCCCTCTCTTGTTCTAGCAGCTCCCAAGAGGCAGATCCCTCCCAGAAGATAACTCTCCCAAAATGCTGAACAATGACAAAAGCACAGGGAAAACAGCCTGCAGTGAAGGCTTGGATGCCCAGACTGTACCACAGCCTAAAAGTCCCAGCATCTGGACTTCTGACAAGCTGGGTAGAGTTTCAAATTGGGGGAGCCCTCAAAGGGGAAGGCAGGTTTTTCTGAACCAACCCCAAAACATATGGTAAACCATTACACTGCGGGGTGGGGGAGGAGGGGGGAAAACAAAGAGAGAGAGAGAGATGATTTCATCAGTTTTTAAAAAAACGTGAAGGGGAAGTGCAAGAGCGCACGGTGTTTAGGATGAGTCATTCCCTGTGGAGCAGGTCATAAAATCAGAGGGAACCTGCTGGTTAGCCAAAGAGGAGTATTAAAAATGGGATAACTGCTTCTGCTAGAAGCATCAGAAGCAGAGTGAACTCTGAACTTTGAGATTAAATCCAGGATGCTCAGTATTATTCCTGTTGTTAATTTTAGGTTAGATATATACACAAATACTATTTTATCATTAAGTGTTTCAAGACAAACTGTTCACAAATTTGTCTTCTACTCCTAAAGCTGGGAGCCTCAAAGTGCAACCCAGGTGTGCTGTAGAAACACTGGCAGGTATGTCAGGAGCAAAGACACATAAAACATCAGTAGTGTGATACTTGTGAGCAACTAAGTCCCTTCATAAAGAGAGTTTCAAAACAAAAAATGCTAGAGTTTTTCTTCATTCAGATACCTACATCATCATAATCTGATGTTACCTAAATTCTTCCAATTTTTCTATATGAATAATCTTTCACACTTTGTTTGCTGTAATAGAAAGCATGGTAAAATCTTCTGTCTCTACAGGCCTCCTCACCTTCCCTGACCAATTTGAAATATGTAATGTGAAAATCCACATCTTCCTACAACAGGAACCAAGTACAAACGCTTACATTTTACTGTCATTCTGTGGTTTTCTTGCCAATTTCAAAGTCAGGTAAAAAATTCATGTTTCATTGCAACAGTGAGCCAGAGACAAGGCCAGCAATGGATAGTGTTATGACAAGGATATTCTCCTTCCCAAAGAGGTAATGAACTGCCTTTTCCTCTAGCAGTGCCTGCCAAACCCATACAAAAGGAACCTGCCAATTTCTGTCTGTCTGCGAGACTGATTTATGAGGTCAAAGTATGATTATAAAGATCTTTTTGCCTGTCGACTTGTGATATACACACAGATCTTTGAAAAGGAGAGAAAGGTTCCACATTTAAACTCTGGTGTGAAGTTTTGGGAGGAAGGTGGCAGTTAACTTTGGAATCTGTGTAAGCTCTACAGCCCTTACATCATTTCTTAGGTAACTTGTCATGTCCATCAAGGAGAGATTTTATATACAGCAGCCTGTGTATGAGCAGCAGCCAAACTAATCTATGGAATAACAGAGGAATCAACTTCCTCACCACCCAGCTCCTGATCTCCCCACTGGAACAAGGGGGGAAAGAGCAGGTTCCTCCTGCTAGAGAGAGACCTGACCTGGACCAAATCAATTTGTTAGTGGCTTTCCACCCCCTCCTTTCTCATCAAGCCACTAACAAATTAATGAGCTATTTCTCAAGAGCAGAGCTTAGGGAGGGAAGTGCAAGGGAGAGTTATCATTAAATACTTTGATCCCTTCAGCAGCTTAGGTGCAAAAGCAGGTGGCTCCCTCCTTTGCTGTTCTCCAGAAGGAATGCCATGGGACTCCACTCCAGAGCTAACAGGGAACAGGAGAACCAGAGAATACCCAGCTGCCACCTCCATCAAGGGGAAGTGCATTTGACCCTTCTGCACAGCCCTGTATTCCCTATCTCCTAGAGAAAGTGGGGATAAATTTATCTTTCATTCTCTTGAAAGACCAGCAGTGTGTTTCTAGTCCTGTCTCCACACACGAGGTTGTTGGTGAAAAAGCTTTTAAGTGAACACAGAATCTGGCTTTACCCTAGACTCAAGCAATTTTGTGTACCTGGGCCAGGGGGAGAGGAGGAATTTTCACCACCTTACTTGGTTTCCTTTTCTCTCCCAGGGCATTTCAGAGCCATTCCTCATGGATCTTTTCCTAACACATTGCCAACATTTTCTGCTTATGCTCAAAAGACACACACCAAGACAGCAGGAACCATGGTCAACACAGTGATGTAGCACTAGGAAAGTGCAAAATTCATAAGGCAAGTTGTGAGACAAATCCTTCCAGGCCAGGCTGAGAAGAATGGTCCTCCCCTAGCTCAGCTGCCCAAGGGTAAGGGCATATCCTGACAGGATTGCCTTAGGTTATCTTCCTGAGGTCTTCCACGTCATTCTCTGGGCAGTTTTAACGTGTTTTATCTACTACAGGTTATTATCCTGCTGGTGAGAATAGGAATCAGAGGATGGTGAGGCACTGGAAGAGTTTGCCAGAGAAGCTGTGGCTGCCCTGGCCCTGGAAGGGTTCAAGGCCAAGTTGGATGGAGTTTTGAGCTACCTGGTCTAGCGGGTGGCATCCCTGCCCTTGGCAGGGGATTGGGACTAGAGGATTTTTCAGGTTTCCTCCAACCCAAACCATTCTGTGATCCTGTGATTGCATCATCCCAGAACTGACACAAGCTCTAGTTGCCTTACACAAAGCAAGGACTGCTTAGCCTCTGTCCGTTCAGGGGAAGGGAAAGGGTTTAAATGCCAGAACCAAATGAAATGCCATCTTCTAAACTGAAAGATTCTAGGACAGCAACAACAACAAAACCCACAAAGTGATGAATTTCCCATGACTGTCTGATAGTGAATTTTTCAGTAAGAAGTTTCTCACATTTTTATTCATGTTGTGTCTTAGTGTCAAGAGAAGACAGATACGAATATATACTCTAGGAGTCCTCTGAAAGGCCTGATGTGCCAAATCTTGATCACATGGCCATGTCTAGGGCCTCTTGGCCTTTTCCTGCTGGCACCTGGACAAACATCTGATATAATACAGTACACAAAGCAAAGGTGGCTGTGGCTAAGCCTTGGCCATGGTAGCAGAATCAAAGTTTGGCCTCCACAGACTGTGTTTAAGATCACAGCTTTCTTCATTCATGCTTTTTCCCTGCCCCCTTGGAGATGTGCCCACTGCTACAGATGAAAACCAGGTCGAAGCACAGGGGCTGCTTCCAGCCCAGCGTTAGGAAGAAACTTTCCCAGAGCACGAGCTCTGCAAGGCAGCCACTTTCTGACACATCCCCCTCTCCTCTTTGGCCTTTTGCCTATCTTGGTACCCAAGTATTTTAGTGCAGGAGCAAAGCTAGCAGGGGAAATACTGGTCAAACCATGTATGATTAATTCTGGTTTTCTTCCTTCAGTTTTGCATTAGTTACTCCATTTTCAGGTCATCCTGTGGTAGCGCACACATGGAAGCAAGATTACATCACGGACCGGGCTGCTCTCTTCTGTGTATTTTCTCACACAGTAGTTTTGATCACAGGATGAGCCAAAAAAAAAAAAAAAAAAGAGAGAAAACTAGAAAGCACAGTGATTTTATCCAAGAAGAGGTATAATTTCAATATTATTGATCTAGCCCAACACGAACTTGATTTTCACATATGCCAAGACTTGGAATAGAGAATACCAAAAATCGGATCTCCACAATTCCAGTGCCAGCTGTGCTTCCTCCTGGGAAGCATTCATGATGCAATCCAAAACACATATGTAGATAACACTGGCTCCTACCCCTGTGATCCTTCCTGTCCTTGCTAGCATGGGCCATCTGTTACTGCTTAGCAGGCAGCCCCACTAGGCACTTGATTGGTACGGCTTGCATGAAAAGTACGAAATAAACTGCCAGGAAAAACGGCATTAAGAAGCCTTTCCTAAGCAATTCACCATTTGAAAAGTGTGATTTAAACTGCACCACATAAGGTGATAAAAGAAAACAAAGCATGAACTAAGCCACAGAGCAATCTCTGTCCCTACATGATACCCACTCAGGGGGAAGGAGAAGTGGGAAACAGAAATCATGCTGTGGCTAACCTGAAAATTCCCTCTGCCTAAAAGCAGCATGGTCCAGGAATGCCAGAGAAATTAATTACCTTCTGCTGAGTCCCTGCTGAGCCCTTTGCCCTCTTGTTCACCAAGCCATAGGAGAGGATAAGAACAAAACAGTGACTGCTCTAAGCCATTCTGCTCTGCTCTCAGCCTGACCAGCTGGGCAATAGCCATTACAAGGAGTTTCAGATAGAGCTGCACAGGGCCATCAGGAGAAAACCAGCCTGTCATTCACCCACTCAGACTCAAGACGCATGCTAGGATGAATGATCACATCTTTCCATGAGCTGTCACCGCCTACACCCACCAAACACCAAAATACACCTTAATCCAGGCAAGTGAAAAGCCTTAATTTAACTCTGACACAAAACCAAGAGCAGCTGGCATTAACTTCTTCCAGAAGGGTCTCACTGCAGTGTGGGAGAAAGCACAGGCTACAGAATAGGCTCTCAGCATGAACAAACTCCCTTCTACTTGAAGAAATTCCCAAATAAAATGTTTCCTCCAAGCAGTAAGTTTCCTGAAATCCTTTTCGTTATAACCTGTTCTAGCTTTAAATGGCAGCTTGGGAAGCCCCACTGTCCTTCACAGCACAACCTCTGCCCCAACAGGTGCTAGTGCCCTCTTTCTGTGCTAAAGCAGAGTCCTGAGAGCTGCATCCCCACACAGAGTGTTCTTTGTAGCTGTCTGATTACAATTTATCGAACAGAACTGCTAATAACTCTTTGTGGCTGTCATAATATCCACTGCATGAGTAAACTCGAGAGAGACCCCTCCTGAGCTATGAAGTCAGTCCAGTTCCTAGAAGCACTTGACAATCCCACTCACAAAACCTGGCAGAATCCACAATGACAAAATTCTGCCTACTGGTCTTTACCCAGAGCTCCACGTTAGCAAAATCTTCCTCTGTGTCTTCATGTCCGCAGCAGGGTAAAAGTAAGCAAACCACCTTGTTCTGGAGGTCACCACTTAAACCTGATCCTGCTTGCCACACTTGGAACATGCCATGGAGATAACAGATCGCTGGCACTCAGCACAAAGAGGATGAGGACATTCTTAAGCAGGCACACCGAGTCTCCTCTCCGTGGGGAGGTGTGTCAACATGCTCGCGCCCCAGCCAAATGATCTTTCAAAATAAAGGCGGATATTCATCTACAGAAATGTGCACCTCTTTCCCTGAAGGAAAACTATCCCCCCTATGACAGGAATTTTTTTTTTTCCCCACAAAAGGGCTTGCCTGATCTATTAAGTCAGGAAAGTTGTGTGGATCATTCCCAGTACTTGAAACCCACTCACCTTGGTGCTTGCTCTCATGCACCAGCAGCTCTGCTCCCTCTCCCAAGATATCAGGCAGCCTGAAATGCTTTTTCCAGAGCATCGTCTATGCAGCTTCAGAATTAAGAAGAATCACAGTGCCTCAATTTCATAGCTCAGATACAGCCAGCTGCTCCATCATAATCTGTCTTCACAAGCAGTATTCATCAGACTTCTCAGAAGCATTCCCATACTCTACAAGCAACATCAGGCAACCCTAATCTTTATTTCAGCTTGCTACTCCTGCAATTGAAGTAAGATGTCAAAGTGAATGCTACAACATAATAATTATTACAGGTAGGGACTTTAAATAACTAACTCACAGCTGTGCCACATCTTAGACATTATTGCCTGACTTGCATCAGAGACTCTGTCTTATCAAATGGACATGCCGACTATTATTTTTTAAGGACTACCACTGGTAAATAAATCCAAAGGTTTAGTTTTGCTGTAAGTAATTACACAATGCTTCAAAAGAACAGAGAAAATATAACATACAGCTATCAATGTTGTAAAAATTCCTACCTTATCAACATACAGGGTGCAGCTGGGGTCCAGTTTTTTCTGAATTTAATCCAAACTACATGCACTCTGCCATGCCCTCTGATGCCAGCCATAATACTCAGCATTTATTCATCCACCAGCTGGCTCATGTGTAGTCTTGCTCTACACCATCTCATTTACTCAGGGATAAGTCTTTTGCTCTTGTATTCTTTTAGTTTAGGATTTGTTTTCACAGAAGCTGCAAAATTTTAAACACAATTTTACCTCTTGTAGGGTCATCTAAACTTCAGTGGGACCACCACACCAGAGGATCACATATCTTCTCATAAAATGATTTTGTGCTTCAAAGTAATGGGGTAACCAAAGCAAGTCTAGAGACCAGAGGTAGAATTTAACTTGACAGAGGATGGGGAAAAAAGTTTATCCTGTTGAGATATCCAGTACATGAATGAATGATAAACCCTCCCAGCCCCATGTCTACGGGAATTCTGTGGAATCCAAGCCAGAGTAACCGTCTGTTTCATTGAACATGAATATTAAGCACAGGTGAGTTTCAAAAACCATTGTCTGACTGAATAAGACAGTTTGGTCGTGGTTTTTTTTCCACTGAATTTAAGCAGAGCAAGATGATGATGTTGTAAGACATTTCGCACCTTTCTTATGGACCAAGCTGTGTCCACCCACGTGTGCCCATCAACCAGAGCTGATGTAATTCTTCCTGAAATGTCTTTTTATTTGATATATTTTGCTTAACAGTATTGCACTAACATATGATGTAGAGCAAATATGTTTTCAAAAGGGAAATTTTACTGCCACACAGACTTGGGCTTGGGGCACAACTGATCAGCTGGTATTAAAAGAAAAACTGGGTAATTGTCTGTTCCTCACTGATGAGGTGGCTCTTATTCTTATATAATTAATAACTTGATTGATTGCCTAAGAGCTAAGACTTAGCATGAAATTCTTCTCTATATCCTTCAGATTTGGAGGTCTGCAATCTTATATATTTTTCATGTTCAATAGTGCTGGAAAAAATAGGAACACCTGGTATGACACTGGAAAGCCAAGCACTTAATGAAATTAAGAGAAGAAATCAACTAGGTGGTTGTGGTTATATTCTTGATCATTTGGGGATCGCTCTAGGAAACAGCCCATCTCCTTGCTTTAATACTGGATATTCTTCACAGCACAGGGATTAATCCTGTCTGGTCGCCCAGCAATCTGAGGTCAGTGAGCAGGAGGGAAGGGAATACATTAAATCTGATACTTCTGTTGAAAAAAAGCTATGGTGCAGCATGCTCAGATTTCTGTACAACAGGGACCAGGTTTGTTTTGTGTAAAAGAGTACTAGATGCATATCATGCCAGCTCACAGAAACTGATGCAACTTTTCCATATCAGTCTGATCCATTCCGTGAGCTGAAAATTCTCTCCACCACAGACATACCTATTTTGAGTCCAACCATCTTGTCACAAAGCAACTAGCTGCTGTTGCTTACAAAACACAAAAGTCCTGGGAGTGGGAGGTTTTATCTTTTTTTTGCTGGTTTCGGTTGAAAATTACAAGTGCTGGATGAAACACTGTTTATTACCACACTGGCTGGCCCAGCACATCTCCTGCAGTTTGTAATTTCACCGGCTGGTGAGCACAGAGGGACAGCCCACCCCACACCCGCCTGACGGTGCTCTCGCTCTGGCCAGGAGGCTGCTGGCTGTCCCCTGGCTGTGGCAGGGACCACCTTGGATGGGACAAGGACCAGTGGTCCTGTTTTGCACGTCTCTCTGGTGAGAATGCCAGTAAACACAGCTGAGGATGCGTGAAGTCGGTGCTGAGCAGGGGACAAAGGGCGCAGAGCTGCCCTTTCCAGGCTGGGAGGATGCCCAGTGAAAGCATGTGTTTGAAGTTGGAAGACCAATGGGGAAAGGTTTAAAAAGGAGTATTTTTTCTATAAGGAACTGCTTATCTACAAGGCCATGGGCAAAAACAACAGTTGCCCCATCCTGCCAGTGAGAGTTTTGCACGAGTGCTCTGAAAGCTGCTCAGACACCCTGCACACACTCAGTAAATGCAGCAAGGTCACGCTGCCTCCTAGAAAGGCTGTTACGTGTCCCCAGTTCTACCTGCCATGACAGAAATAAACCTGTGAGGTCGTCTCTGTGAACTACATTTTTTTCCCTTTTAAATGGTGTGACCTTCTGTTGGAAAATCCTGATTCAATCCCTTTGCATCAGCTCCTGTTTCATGAGAACAGGAAGCAAGGAACATACCGAGGGTTGGCTTGTGTGTTCCAGGAAATAACAGGGAAACATTCCTGACAGTCAGCTCCCCAACATCTTGAGGTCCTGATTCTTTCTTCAGGAGTTTTTAGATCGCACTTGCATAGAAAAAAAACAAAACCGTGAAGACTGCAGGTGATGCACAGATGGCCTTTAAGTTGTTCTGGGACAAGAGAGATTAATTTAAGCCCCTAGATTATTTGACCCACACGATTTAACTCAGCAGTTTTCCTGAAGTATACTGGAAAGAGGAACTCAGTTCCAGGTAACACTCAAGCTGATCTCAACATTTAAAACCAACTGCAGCTTCAACTGACTCAAAGACTCAGCTATAAAAGAAAGCAGCTCTAGTATAGCATCAATGATCTGAAAACAGAGGAAATCTGAAAAAAAGAAAAATCTCAGAAACATGCAATAATATCAGCTGCTGGTTTCCTCTAAGACATTATTTTGCAGGTAAATTGAATCATGCTCTGTCTGCAATCAGTGCACACCACAGAGCAATAAATGCTACATCCAGCACAGGGCAGCTGCACCAGTGAAAATGAACCCAGCCATAAGATGCAGCCATCAGGGAGAGCATCAGGGTACTGAGGGTAACCTATTTGTATTTGTTTCCTTTTTTTGTTTTTTTCAAAGGGAAACAGATATGCACTTAATTATGTTCCCATTCCAAGCCTAATTAGAGTCAGTTAGATGTTAAGTACTATTGAAGTGAAACAGGAGGATTGAGTTCCTACCTGTTCTTCTGTTAATGCACACCTGGAAAGTGTCTTCTCTTTTACCTTAAACTATTCTTCCAAGAATGAAAGGCACAACTTGTGTGACACATTTCTGGCATGCTGACTGTCTCTTGATGCAGTGGTGGCCACAGCAAGTTGTAATGAAAACGTTTTGGGCAGGACACCACTAGGGAACACAGCAAAAACCATGGGTTCTCCATTGCAGGAAATCTGCAGCAATCCTCCATCTCAGATAGCTTTTGGAATTGACTTGGACATGTTTCCATAATCTGTTTACAGCGTCCTCCACTTTTTCTTTGGTTGAGGTCAGAGCAGAGCATCTGGACAGCCCAAGCAAGCTGCACACTGCCATGCACCTTTGCATTATCTTCCAGCATGGCCAAAAATCCCAATCCAGGCGTGCATCCTTGCAGGCTGCATGGGCCTGCAGACCCCAGTTCCCCACCTCTGCCACAGACTTTCACCTGTGGCTGTGCTCCAAGCCCCAGACACAGCTTTGAAGCCTTGGTACTGCCCAACAGGACTGATGCAACACATGCCATGACACAACCTGTGATGCCAGAAACTGGCCTCAGTTTCAAGTCCAGATACAAAAAAAAAAAGAATTTCAATGTTACCTGACATATTCAGGAAATTCTCGTTTCTTTGAAAACTTCATTTTTTAGAATTTCCCAAATCTCTAAATTTTTATCATTGAGAAGACTACCTCCACCAAAAATGTCAAGTTTTGATGTAGCTCCCATTTACTTTCAGAAATTTACAAAATGAGCAATTTTTCATATTCTTTTGCCAAAAAATGCTGAAAGGAATTTTCCAAACACTTCAAAGTTGCTTCCAGATGGAGGCCAACCCATGAGGATCTCCGTCCAAATGATAACTATTTTTAAAACTTATCAAATAACTAAATCAGCATGGCCTAGCTGAATTTTTAGTTGCAAGAGATGTACTCAGGCCCTTGCAGTAAGAGTTTCTCATGTGCTGAGTTGCAGACCTGCTTTGCTGGTGGCATTCAGTGCAATTTGCTGTTCCTGTGAAGCAGTGCCTGTAATCCAGTCAGGAACAAGATCCTGAGGACCTTGTCAGCTTCCCTGATAGCTTCAATCCTGTGGCAGCAGCAGGTCTGAGCTGATCATTTCTGTCCAGAGGCATTAAGGCACGAGTGGTTATGTGGGTCAGATAGCAGGGGCTTCCTTCTCTTCCCAGTTTTAGGGAAATGTAAGAGCTCCTCTTCCTATGATATTTACAGGGTTTCACTCTCTTCTCTCCTCTCCTCCTCTGCAGTACCTTATAAGCATGCCAACCTTTTCCCTAGGTCGGCTCCCAAGATCCAGAGACTTCTGCAGATTAAGTCCATCACGTCATTATTCACTCCATCGCATTCTCCTAGCAATTAAGCTCTTTTAAAAGGCCCTTTTTGAATATAATAATAAAAAAATAACATTTCAGTTTGCTCCATCCAAATCCACATTCAGCCCAAACCAAACCCAACCTTTCCCCAAAGCTCTCAGCAAATATCTCCCAATAATAAACGATGGTAAAAAAAAATTTCAACCTTCTGCCCAGCCCAGGCTGCTGGTGAATGTGGTGAATCCTTCCTGGCTTTTGGGAGAGGGTCACTGCCAGCATCACACAGTGACCAGCCACCAACTGAACTCAGCACAGCAATTCAGGGAGATGGGAAAAGCAAGCAACAGAGAGGGAAAGAGGGGCTGCTTGTTCCTCTTAAAGATTTTCTTACTGTCCCCTGAAACATAGAGATGAAAGAAGCACATCTGGAAAACATCTTGCAAAACACTACGTGAAAATTACAGCAGAATTAGTATTAACAACATTAACTTCTACACTTTTATTACAGCTCCTAAAAATCCTGTGTCCTCTTCCCAGAGCTCAAAGAACCAGCTCAGCTGTGAAGTAACAATAATCCAGTAAGACACAAGTGTGCCATGCTTCAGAGTCCCTTCAGTGCGAGGGAAATCCAAATGCTTCCCTCTCCTAACCCAGAACTGTTACAGAGACAGAGCACATCAACCATCTGCCCACCACCGTGAAAGAGAGCTGCGATGGAAAGAAGCCTGCTCTGCCCGTGTGAAGGACCTCTCCTCTGAGAGATGATTAAATCCTAATTAATAGAAACGAGCCTAAAGAAGTAACATTGTGAAAATAAAAATGGCCGCACAGTATCTGTCATCTGCTCCCCACAGTCACTTCTGGACTCCTGAATTTTGTTCTAAAGATTCAGACACCGAGGTTTGCAAGGCACTGAGATCAACAGGGCTGAAAAGTGCAAATCTGGTGGCTGCAGAACGGACTCAGCACTACAGCAAAGCCAGCATCTCTCTAACAAGCGTCACCAGGCTTAAACAGCATGTGAAAGATTGAAGGAGATGTTTCTGCAAGCTCACATGCACAAAGAGCCTTTCTAGATACTCATCTATTAACTCACTGGCACGTAAATTTGTAGGACAGTTGCAACAACAGAAGAAATGATGATAAAAATCCAGAGATGGGGACAACTAACGGTACCAGGTAACCTAATTTCCCTCCCTGACAGCACAGGGAATTGATAAATAGTCACAGAATCAGAGATAAAATCAGATTATTGGATCCATTTTAAATTCCCTTGGTTTACCTACGATAATTGCCTCCGTTTCCTTGGCAAGCAAGGCTGGAATGAGCCAGCATGCAAGGACTCTACTGCTGTTTTCAAGGAAAAGTGCTAACAAGGCCTCCCCAGCACCTTTCCCTAGAATTTATATTTACCCTGTTTAGGCCACACAACAGGTTGCTCAGAGCACGAGGGAATGCTAAACAGCCAAATGTTTACTACACATACTGTGGCACTCCCCCACAGCCTCATCCCCTTCCCTGGGAAAAACAAGGGCTCCTGCCACTGCTTGGTTACGAATGCATCCTATGCCTTCCCAAATAGGACTGGAACAACTTCAAGTCACCCATTACCCCCCTTCACCAGTCCAAACTGACCCCTTAATGTGAAAATGTCACCGTCCTCAAACTACAGATGATACAAGCTCCAAGGTCAAGGGGTCGCACTTGCCGAGGTGCAAGCACAGCTCCACGAACAGAAAATAAGGAGCATTCAGCCAAGGGCAAAGTCAATTATTCCATTAAATGAGGTGTATAATGCTAATCTGTACCATAAACACACAGTTTTCAGAAAGTGAAAAAATCCCACCCAAAGACCCACTAAACTAAGCCAAGCTGGGTACGCATTCCAAGAAGGAACTTAGAAAGCTGACTCTGGAGTTATGGTTTCAAACACCACCTAGCCTTTCTTTGGTTGTTTTCTAAATCCAGTTATTTATTTAGCCAACAGAACTGACCTTGGGCTATGCTCACTAGAAACACCATTATCTTTAATCTTTCACGCGTATCATTATGAGAACAGAACAGGAAACAACCGACTTAAGGAGGCAACTACATGAGGTTTCTGCCTGAACAATGGAGCTCTTCAAATCTGTCATGATGGGGGGGATACTGTGCATTATTGAGAGCATGGTTTTTTTGGGATTTCAGGTAACTACATATGAGTAATAACACTTCTTTCTAAAAGTATAGCAATGTTGACTTCGCAATCAAATGGAACGACCAAAAGATTGAGCAATCTAAGCCACATGGGAAAGCTAAAAATTTCCTAAAATATTTCCTTTAAAACCATCTGCTAACATGTATTTTAAAAGAATTAAAAGAAAAAAAAAATACAGGCATGGTAAGAGGTATTAAAAAGACCAGAAACATGCAGGAACCAATGCAGAATCACTGGAAAGAAGATTTGGGGAGAAAAGCAGCAATTTCAGCAACCCAGCTGGACACTTATAGGGGAGATGACTAATGCCCCCAGTAACTCAAAGGGACATGCAAATTTAATCCCACATTATAATGCACAGCTCAGACGGCTGCGTTTGAGGATGGGTCAGGAGTTGAGCCATAAATCTGTGTTCCTGAGCAGGCCGCCACACTTGCTCTTTGTCATTTCCTGGAAAACAGCTTTGTGCGCCCCCGGAACGGCGGGGGAACGGCCCCTCCACCCTCCTGCCACAGCGGGACCTGCCTGTCCCGACTCCAGAGCCACTCCCAGCACCCACCAGTGACTTCCTTTAGGGGGAGTTCTGAGAAGATGGAAATGGGGGTGGGAGGGGCACTCCAAAGGAGACACCAAGACTTTCCACACCTCGCATGCCAGAGGGGCACTGAGCCCATCACCTTTCATGCGGCCATCTCCAGACCCCCTGACCTCCACACCAGTGGCACCACATTCCCAGGGGAACTGGCTAAAAGAAGAGGGACCATAGAACAACCTGCAATTTCAACCTGGTTTAAAATCACAGCACTGGTGTGGCCTCACAGCCAAGCAACACTTACCTGCCCCACCACCCTCCTGCCACCTGCCAACTTCCAGGGGGTCACACCAGGAGGCACAGGCCTATTTTCAAAGCAATAAAAACTCGGAAAACCAACTACCACTGCTCCAAGTAGTTCCCTCAGCTCTGATTTTGTAACATAGCAAAAGACAAGCCAAGTTCTAAGAACATAATGTAGTCCCCAAAAACCTCAGAAGATGCTCTTCAGATCAGTGACCCACCTTGGAACAATATCTAAATGGAAACTCTACTCACACGCTTTTATTACATTAATTGACGGCAAGAAAACCCAATTCCAGCAGGACAGCACACACAAAGCACTCATTTGAGTGCCGAGTGTCTCACAGGACCTAGGATCAGAAAGTAATCACCTTGCTACCGTGCCTATTTGGAGCAACAAGAAGCCTTGCATGGAAGACAAAACCCATTTTCCTCAGCCATATACCTTTAGGGACAAGCGCATGCACCCTTAAAGCTCCCTCCCAAAACACACTGAGGCAGGCAGCTAATTTGGTAACAAAATATATTTAGAAGGCTACAATGAAATATTAATTATACACATGTTTTAAGACCAAAGGTTACTTAAGTACGAGATAAATACAACGTACTGAGGGGTGCTTCAAGGTTTCTCTCTCCTATAAAAAATTCACTTAGAATTCTAATCCAAAATTCATCTTCTCTTAAAAACAAGACAGTCTGTATCTCGGATTTCTATGCAAGCAATTTATGATACCCAAAAGGAAAAAATAAAAATAGCTAACAGCCAAGCAGAGCTTTTATCGCCTTTTCTTAATCTACTAGTTCCAAACCAGATGCATTCAGTACAGAATTCTGATTAGGAAAAAAATGGCTGTTGAATTTTTATTACTACATCCCTTAAGGACCAAAAGCGGTAACCTTAGGCATTTAATGTGTTCTATGAATAACAATACATATGAGCACATAAAAAGCTTGTTATCTCTGTTTATGGAATTTTTTTACCATGTTGATACATTTACAGAAAGAAGTTGGGAAGTATGGTGAGGGGGAGGAGAGGAAGCTATCAAAATAACAAATACCATTAAACAAAACCTATTTGGAAAGGAACAAGCTACGCAGTAGGAAATTTGAATGAACTGTGTCTCCCCATTACGGTCCTACAGCTCCCATGAAGTCAGTGCAGGCTCATTTAATGCTTATACTAAAAGCCTTCACCTGTACACATCTGTCCCACGGATACAAATGCAATTCATATTTAACCCTGACAAAAAATCACTCGTTGCGGGAACATGCTGAGTGCAGAGATTTTCTTATTTTATAAACAATGTAAAACACACAGAAGTCCTTCACGATGGCTCAGAACAGCTCACTGGATGCAAAGAATCATCTTCCCCCCATTGCCTCCCATCACAGTCCATAACCACTTGACCCAACAGGCAAAAGGTTGCCACCACACACCGCCCAGTCACAGGATGAATTTCTGCCCTGTGTTGTATCACAACTCCATTCCCACAGCTAGGAAAAAACCCATACAAGCTCTGCAGCTAAGCAACACAGAGCTTTCTCCTCCAGAAATCAGCTTACAGCCTCTCCAAAAAATGTGGGAAAGCCGTCAGAATAAAAATTTACAAACCAGCCATTTGTGGCGCTGGCATGGTTTCCTTCTGGTATTTAGATCAGTCCAAGAAATAAATTTTTAAAATAGTTCCTCCAATAGAATCCTTCCCATATTTTCAGCTCTGAGAATTCACAAGGGCTGAAGTTGAGTTACACTGACTCTGGAGCCAGCAGCTTCTAAGAGTACAAAAATTACCCCAGAAAATAATGGAGGAGGGGGGGTTGAGGGAAGTCCGTGCATCCCTCAGCTCTCAAACTTGCCTGAAAAAAAGAAAATGAGCATACAGACAGAGCACACCATGCTTCTGCTCTCCTCATGGCAATAGCTGCATCCTGCTCCGATTTATCCTAAATGGATTTAGAGCCCAGAAAGGGGAAAAAAATATGAATTAGTTTTTGTTCTTCCTTATAGCACAGAAGAACTGATAAAGACTTAGAATCTGCAGTCAAATGCTCTGGACCTTTACCAAATCCTTTGCTGTCTTCTCACTGAGACCTGCCTAGGTTTCCCTAGGTTGCTGCCTCGAGAAACCAGATGCAACAGCAAGCATGATTCTTCATTCTCCTTTGATCATGGCTGCAGGATTCTGCCTCCAACCATTGATTTCCTCCTCCTTTTCCAGGCTCAAGGAAGAGGACAAACAGAGACTCTGGCAGCCGTCGAATGTTAAGTAACTGGAAGAGTGGGCCATGCCCTTGGAGAAGATCAGGGCACACAGGAGCCTGACCCACAGTTCAGAGGAAAAGAATTCGCAGCAGAGCATCCCACCAGCACAGCTGCATTGCTGGAGCCCACACCGGAGCTCAGCTGTGTTATTTACCCTCCGAGGTCCCAGCTGTCAACCTGGCCTGGCATCATGACAGCCTACGGCACAAATGCCCTTAGCCAGCTGCTTGGCTCAGAGTACAATTCTCTCTTTTTAAATGAGATTAGCGTTGGTGAAATGTGCTAGCTCAACGGGCATGCTGATCTAAGCCCTCTGTTTATTCGGGCTACAGCAGATACAACGATCACTTTAAAAAAAAATTTAAAAGATGCCATGAATTCGCCTGAGCTCCTGCAGTTGCTCGGTCATCACAGGATGAAGTGGGGTTTCCTACAGATCCACTGAGAACTGAGGACTGGAAGGGATGAATCGTGAAACTGCGGTAAGTATACAAACTTAGCCACCTACCTCCTTGAGACTAATGTAAAGGATCTACTTGCCAACAAAAAACCCCAACAGATGATTCCAGCTTCCTATCCATTTCAGTCACAGACACATCTGCTGCCACCAAAATTATCAAAAAAGAACGGGGGGATATGCTAAATACGCGGCGGGGGAGGAGGGTACGAGGGGGCCAATAACACTGAGGTACTGCCGTAAGTATGGATTAGCAAAATGTGTTTTGGTTATCCTTTAAAAAAGAAAAAAAAAGAAGCCTATGAAGTTAAAGTTGAAACAGTTGAAGTCCTATGTTCACTGTAGAGATGTCAAACGTTATTGCCATGAATAAGCAATTCTTTGTTTAGCATGCCTTTTTAAGCAGAAGGATGAAGATTTGAGTCGCTGTGTTTCACAGGCACTTTCCACAGCACAAAGCTACAAAACCGACAGAGCACAACCAGCTCCCCTGGCTAGGAAGTGACAAATGCGCCTCAGCGCGCTGCATCGATGATGTGCGGAGCAGGTCTCTAACTGCACACAGCGGGGCCATTATCGTGTGTTGTCACCGTGTGCCATTAAAAGGTCTTTAACCTGCCGATCGCC